>JBAMNC010000633.1:65000-592500 GCA_037902135.1 Cetoscarus ocellatus | reverse complement strand
TGAATAGGCTTCACACTTAGGAAATGTCATATCTTAGTCGATAGGTTATGGGCAAAAAGTTGTGGAGTTGAGGAGGACATTTTTGGTCCTGTCCACACATAGGTTGCTTTTCTGTGCCTTTTGACACTCAGTCCACTCACTTTAACGTCATTGTACATGCAGGTTATAGAAAGTTCCTGCAAGGGGTTAAGATGTTCAAAAACTCAATCTCGTTTGTTCTCACGTGGAAACAAAAGCAGTGTTTCATGCCTGAAACACGCCTTGTAAGTTTTTCCACTGTGTGAAATCAAACAATGCAACGTGTCCTGCCAAACGTTTTCCAGTTTCAGGGCTGCTAACTGAACTTTTTATATGCTCACAGACATCCAGCGCTGATCTTAGTGGCAAACAGGCCCATCTGTGTGTGACACTCAGCTGCAGTTTTTGTGTGGAACTTCACAAGTCTGTTTTTCAGGACTCTTCCAGTATCTCCGCAGTAAACAAGGTACAAGGGGCTGCTTCTTCACAGCCTACAAAGCCTTACCTTTCTCCCACTGAGAGTCTAACTTTGTCTTCTCGTGTTTGTATGCATAGAATATTGATCCAAATGTTCTTACCATAAAGATCAGGCTGCCTCTCTGTCAATATGTCATATGGAGTCTGCCCTACACGTCTGGTATAACACCTGCTGTGAGTTACTGCAGCAGTCATAACAATTTATGTCCACAGTTCTTTTGGTGAGATAGTCTCGAGTAACATGCGTCTCCAATTTCTCTCAGCTGTCCCACTCTGATAGGGTAACTAAGGAGGTCTCATGTCTGATGACAGTCTTACTGAGCAGTGGCCATAAACCTTTGAATGTAAATGAAGTACCACTTTCTGAACTTGTAAGCTTGATTTTAACACAGGGGAGCACATCTGCAATAAACTTTTCTGTGGCTTTGACAGTATAACCTTTGGTTTTGAAGAAATACACAAAGACTGCCGCTGAGTAGTCATCAGTAAATGTTTTGCCTCTGGTTCAACAGGACCAGCCAAATCTGCACCAGCTAAACGTCACTTCTGCTCTTTTATTTGGCTCCCTGTTTCTGTTCTGTGCACAAGTCACTTTCTAGTTTAGACTTCTCAACTTTACCTTTCATTCTCACCCCCTCTGAGACATTTTCTAGCTTTGAAACAGCTTCATATTTACAATGTCCCAAAACTTGTGCCACATTTGAATATCGTAACACCCACAATGCTCATCTGCCATGGAAAGCCGTTTGGGCATAAAATTGATATCAGTGATCTCAACTGTAGTTCAGCTTAACTAGTACTCAAATCTGGAGTACATGCACTCAATTTTAGTCAACTAGTGCATGAGGAGCCTTTACTAATGAAGGAAAAAATGTCATTAGTACTAGTAGTAGATCAAAAATGTTGACTAGTACTACTGGTAGACTGTTCTGGGTTCGATAGTACTACTAGTAAGCCTTATATGCTAATAAGGTGGTGGGAAAGAGCAAATTCAGGCTCCCAATTGGCCCTCTAAAACATTACAATGTCACTGTGCTGGGTTTGATTAAAATCCATTTTCTTAATTTACATTAGGTCTACTAGTGCTACTAGTGAATCTTTTGGGTTTACTAGTACTACTAGTAGACTAAAAACAGTCTTCTCGTTCTACTAGTGAGATATTTTGAGTTTACTTGTAGTGCTAAAAAAGAAGGTGTTTCACGAGTAAAGGTTTTTGGTGCACTAGTGCCTGAGTAGACCTTGCTATTGAAAAAACACTACCTATCAGTAGACAATTTTTTGCAACTAGAACTACTAGTAAAGCTTTGAGTTTTTACCAGTAACATTTTTTTAAGTCTACTAGTACAACAAATAACACAAAATTGTCTACTAGTAGTTGTCTACTAGTAGACAATTTAGCTTTACCAGTTAAGTCTTCTCGTGTGCTAGTTGACTAAAATTGAGGACATTTTCTCCAAATTTGAGCTGAACTACGGTTAATATCACCAATATCAATTTCATGCCCAAACGGCTTTTCATAATCTTCTTCTTCGTTGGTAACAGTAAAGGAGATCCTACACATAGATGTCAAATTATGTACTATCCTTTTGAACAAGCATGTTATTTCCCTCTTGGAGAACAACAGTAGCTCCTCCGGCTGTTGGCACCTTGGCTGGGTAGATGTCCTGTGGAAAGGATGTAGTCCACATCCTTCAGCACTGTCTTTACATCTCAACCCTCACTGTCTTTCAGCCAGTGCGATGCCAGTAGTCCTCATACCGTCCGCCAACTCCTGGATGAGCTTTTCCGGCTGGGAGGTTTAATCAAAGTAGTTGATTATGCATTAATTGCGTGCTTTACTTCATTTTTCCTTTTTCGACAGCAGTTGGCGTCTTTATGTGTGGAGCTCTTGCAGAAACTACACCACTGTCTCAGATCTTTGTGCTCATGTCTACACTCAGGTGCTTTATGACCTCTCTGCAGCATGCTCTCTTTGCATCTGAGCTCTCTTTTTCATTGCCTCTCATCCACTCACTTGACTTCATCATTTCGTCATCAGCAGAACTGGTATTAAACTTTTCTGTGCACTTGTAGCTTCTTAACTTGTATTAAACTCAGCAAAGATAACACTTGGGTCACTGTACTAAAAAGACAAGCTTTCCTCTTATGTTCTTATTCTGTTTGGGTCAAATTTGACCAGTTTTTACATTTGACAGCAATACAACCAAACAAAATATTAATTTATTAAGCCTTGAATTTGATGACTTTTCCTAAAGTGGCCAAGGATTCAAAAAAAGGAAGTATTTTTAAATTTTACACTTTATGGGTAGTGCAAATCTTTTACACATTTTTTACACACAGGCTGTTTCAGGTCAAATTTGACCTGCATCCATAAAGATGGATTTAAGATCTAGCAGTGTGGGTCAAATCAAGGTTAATCGTGGAATTTAGGGAATCGTGAAACCGCGAAACTGCACGTTTGTTGGTACAGTATCTTTGATAGGATAGTCAGAGTTTAGGGTGGACCTCTACACTTTCACCAGAACTGTTTGAGTTCCCAAAGAGAGACACCAGCAAGGCTTTTGAGGGGGCATGGGGATTCTTGAAACAGTGAAACTGTAAAACAGGAAAGGAGTGAATTGAATTCTTTGGTTTTTTCAATGCAACACAAACATTGCATTTCATGAAATGTAAGTCTAAATGCAAAAGTCAGGAGGAGGCATGTGTTTTTATACCACATGTTGAAGTATAGCTTAAATCTTTGCAGACAGATTCAGACCATCACTTTAATTTGGAAAAGGTGTTTCTTTTCTGTTGATGTCTAGTGAAGCAGATGATAGAGCTGCAGGGGAAGAGGTCAATAGGTCACCCACTCATTAAGGAAATTAATGAAGGATTGCAAAAGCATTTAAATTAAGTTTATCATTACATAAGTATGGTCTTCTAGAGTTAAACGGACTGCATCAAACACATTTAAACATTGGAAAATGTTACTTTGTGTTCTCTGTGTGGGTTTCCAAGGTACCCATTTGGTATTTTGAGATATAATTTTGCATGGTAAGCAGGTCATCACTTCATGAATCATGAGGTAAGCCAAAGCCACAGTTCAGAGTGATAAACTTTAAACCGTCTGGAAAAGTCCTGGAAAGATCTCCTGACCCTCAGGGCAGAAAAATATAAAATGAGAACAGCATAATGAGAGGAAATAGAGCTGACAGAGTTTCTGACTTCCTCCTCTTGATAATAATCTAGATATTTGGGTAATTGGAGGGTTGAGTGAGTGCAGATTTGGGGCAGAGGGTGTTGTGTCGGTGGTTGGGGTCTCCAGTTTCAGCAGAGAAGGATGAATGAGATTTCTGTCATTGTATTGGGAGCAGAGCCTCGGGGCCTGAGCGCCAAACAAACAACACTCCTTCATTCATGAGAAGATGGGAAAGGGAATCCTCACATCCAATACTGGTGATCGGATAACAACACAAGGTAGGAAAATCAAAATAAGGGGCTTAGAGGCAGTTCACACAAGCACAAACTTTTTAGTGACAAACAATAATAATAATAATAATAATAATGATAATAATAATTTAAGCTTTTTTAAGACAAACACAAAAAGGACATTAGAAGAGAGGGCAGAGAAAGTGTTGATCTCCAAGGCTAGCCTGTTGACATTTCAATTTAACTACCAGTCAATTTCCAGCCACTAGAAGCCCCCCCACCTCTCTGATGTTGTGCCTAAATTCCACTGACAACATGCTCATTCATACATTTGTATGGTGTCTCCATAAGATGTTGGTTCCCTCACAAATTGACATAGCCTTAGTCTTGTCCTTGCTTAGTAAATCAGTGGCTAAATCAACTGAGAGCAAACGTGACATGAAATTGCACCCAAAAATGGCCTTGAGTTTATAAACTATGACTGTCAGGGTGGGCAGGCCCTGTCAAAGACCTGTCATGGACCAGCCAAGACCCTGTCAGGGAAAGTGGGGAAGTTCAGAGAAAGAGGTCTGCTGGTCTGGTTTTGTGAACACGCTCACCACAAATGATTTATGTTATTGAATTTGAACCTTTAAAACTTGTATAGTCATAGTCATTATCTCTGACTGATGTTGTCGGTGTGCTCATCTCTCTCTCATTTTGGATCACTGCATTTTTACACTTCTAAAATAATAGTCATCCACACGCAGATCAGCTGATATAAGTCAGTCTTTATTGGTACAGGGCCAACTCATAGCATGGTATCTTAATGCACTTTAAAATAGAGCAGGCTGGAGCCACTACATTTTATAAATACACATATATGCATAGATACATGTATAAAATATGCATATATCTCTACATACATACATCCAGAGATGTATCCATCCAGACAAAGACAAAGGAACTAAAAATAAGAATTTATAATTGTAAATGGACTTGAGCTTATAAAGCACTTTTCTAGTCTTCTGACAGCTCAAAGCTGCTTTACACTGCACCTACCCACTACGCTACCAATTTATTTGATTTATTCAAGGTAAGGCCCCTGAGATGTGGCATCTCATTTTCAAGATGGTCCTCATGTCTTTATGGTGGTAGCAATATTTATTATAGAGGTATAATCAATAACAATCATGGATATAGAGATCAATCTAATATTTACATTAACATTTATAATGATTTTAAACGGGAAAAGAATGATGTTAATTAATATAGCAGCATCTAGCTGAGCTGCCATTAAATTTGGTTTAATAGGTCTAAAAGTATGAACTTATGTTAACTGATGTCATTTCTGTTGATGGTTGATGCAGGATAGAGCACATGGAGTCAAGCAGGTCCACAGCAGCAGGTCATTCATGACTGTTTGTCAAAGCCACACTAATATATGTGCCCTGTTTGATAACTGAATATTGAGTGACACACATCTCAAAACCAGAGTTATAACAGACATATTTGTGTGAATCAAAAAGTATAAAGCTGAAGAATATTAACAGACGATCAGACTCTGGTAAACTGCAGAGGCAGGGGTGGAGTGGAGAAACGTGTGTAAAAACAAAGACAGGGAGTGTGATATGTGGACCAAAAACACACCCTAAATAGCCTGCATATGGAAAAAGATGTGTTTTCATTATAAACTCAAATGAACTCTCAGTTTTCTCAAAAAAGAGCAAAAAGGTGAGCAGACCATCAAAAAAGGAGAAAAAAAATCACAGAATAACTGAAGACCTTGTAGGACTGGATTACTTTGATCAGAGGACCTCTGTGGGAGGGAATATGATTGGTTTGATTTTTTTCTTTTTATATATCACAGTCACAAAGGATTAAAATCAGAAAAAAAAATCCCCTGAAATAAATGATCAGAGGTCCTATGATTAGCTGACACTGCGAGGAGCAGTCTGGCTTGTGCATATGCCAAAGCCTACCTCCTCATGCTCATAATGTTGATTGTTGACTGCAAATTGCCCTTAGGTATGAGTGTGAGCGTGAATGGTTGTCCGCCTCTCTGTGTGGCCCTGTGATTGGCTGGCGACCAGCTCAGGGTTTACCCTGCCTCTCACCCAATGACAGCTGGGATAATGCTGCGTTCCAGTTGCACTGGGAAGTCGGGATTTCAGAGTTCCAAGTGGGAAATTTCATCTGGAGCGCCCCCTGAGGTTGGAATTTCCTACTGGAAGACGGGGGATCCTCACCACCCCACCCCTGAGTTGTCAATCAAAGATGGCTGCCCCGGGTGTAAACTGTTATTAAGCTCCTGTAATATTCTGTTTATTAGCATTCCTGACTTGTGTTTGTCACACTAAATCAGCCGTATACGTAGTATTGTTTGACTTATATTTCTGGAAATGCTGCTTTAGTGTTATTTACATTCTTCATGTGGAATGTGCAAACTTTACAACGCAGGGCGTACTAACAATAGCTTACAATAGCCTGGTAGATCAGCAAGTTGTTCTGACTTTGTAACTGGAACGCTGATAACTCGGATATGACGCCACTACCACTCCCCTCTTCCCACTTCTGATGTAAATGAAACGCAGCTCACGCTCCAGCTCCCACCCCGATTCCCAAAGGGATAAGCAGTATAGAAAATGGATGGATGGACTTCCGTGTTGTAGGACATATTCCTGCACCAATCCATTTAGAGTCACTGTGAAGCTAGCTAGCATGTTTTAATGAGTTCAAGGGATCCAAAAATTCAGAGAGAATCTACACATGCAGAGGGGAACATGCTTGCTATGGGGTGGCAGCACTAACTGCTGCACCACCAAGCAGGTTCTCGTAAATACCCTCAGGTTTCAAATATTTTCCCAGCATGTAAACTCCTGTTTACTCACAGGCCTATGTTATGATCCATTTATTCGTTATCTGTTACTTCGGCTCCTGTAATGTGTATTCTTGTCTTACATCCAGATTTAAGCTGGCCACTTAAACAACTTCCTACTTCAGATTTGGCTGATTTACTCCACTTCTGTAAAGTGTCCTGAGTGTCTTACAGGGCTCATTCTGAGTTAAAAGCCTCTTAAATAAACTACAGAGAGATGCCCTGAGTGCAACCTCAAAATAACAGAGTGAGTGCACCAAAACATACAGACCAAGGAAAATTCATAGAGTGAAATTCTGGACAGAGAAAATATATGTTGCATGGAAAATTATCATTGAGGTGCAGTTCTAAGAAAAATGTGGAGCCGTTTGCCTGAGCTGCTGGGCTACAGATCTGCTGTGAAGCCAGTCTGGCTCTCTCTGTTTTTGTCTCTCCTCTCAGGCTGTAGCAGGGTTTCTCCTCACCAGAGGTAATGATGGCCTCATTTTTGGACGAGATTTGGAGGGAACAGGAAATTCTATGGCTGTCCTTGGAGGAGATTGTTATATTGCTGGGACGCCACTAATAAAGGACGGTGCCGGCCTGGGATTCCTCATCTTGCTCTCTCTCTCTTTGCTTCCCCTCTGAAGTCTTTCTCTTTTCAGCTCTCCCTTTATTTCTCTCTCCAGTCACAGAGGAGCGCTTCAGTGTTCGGGGCTAATCGGAAAGCACATTCATCTGCGATCGAGACACAATAGAATAAATAGATCTTTGTCTGTTTGCTGAAAGTCACCAACTGCTACTTGTGCTCTGATTCGACAGCTGTTCGGTATAAATCATAACAGTCGCTGTGCAGATTGTTCACTTCCCAAGCCTGTGATGAATCTGCCAGCCACACTCTGGCAGAGTTTCCTGCTCCGGCCTCACACAGTGTTAATACCCGCACAATCCATCTCCCTCCATCCAAGTTCTCCCTGCTCTGCCAAAGATGATATCTGAGGGATGGGGAGCTGTTTGAAGGAGGAAGGCTTTGTCCTCGTCTCATCCCAGGCTGGCACACGAGGGGCTGTTCAGCCTCAGTTTACAAAAGTGTCTGCAGTGAAAGTCATTGTCTCTGTGTTCAATTAAAAATGAAGAATCCACCAAAAATCACAAACTTTATCAATTAATTTAGTGAGATTTTTACAGTCCACAAAATATTATTAACTAAAAGCTGTGAAAAGTCCAAGGTCAGGCCTCATAATTGTTTTATTTTGGTAATTAGTTCAAGCTTTTTAGAGTGGTGTTATCGACCATTTGCACATAATGTCACACTCTGTCAGAGTCTTTTTTTGAAGCTCAAACTATACAACAGACACACTTCATGGGCTAATGCTAATGCTAGCAATTGTCAAGTTAACTTATCATTTAAAACATAACTGTGTCTTTACTTAGTTAACAATCAGTTTTGGCTGAATGCTTATTTTCTTTTGTCCTGGTTAATTTGTCTCTGGCATTTGAAAAACATTGATTTTGTGTCTTTTACAAGTATAAATGTTCATTACAGCAAGGAGGATCTGCATGACGAGGCCTGCAGATTTATACACATCAGCCACTGCTGTCCTCTGATCCTTAAGTGTGTTTACCAAGTCACTCTGGTATTTCATTGAATTTGACAACATCAGCCTAAAATTTATATATCTGAATCAACAGGTAGCCTGGATGTTCTCATGTCCTCCGGTTCATGTTGAGGTTTCCGCCATTTATCGTTCAAACCTGCTCAGACTCCATCCGCAGACATCTTTACTGTACATTCTCTGTGTTTATACATGTATCCCCATGTATCCAAAACAAACGGCAGTCATAACCCCTGGTAAGATCACCAAATTATCTCACCATGCAGTGGTTGATTTCCTCGTTGGAGCCTCCCTGTAAGCAATCAATCCACACACTGTCTGACTGTGCAGCGGCTATTTCAGCCCCAGAGTCGTGAGGCGTCCTGGACTGGTATGTTGTTGTCAATCATTAGGACTGTCAACCACTGTACGAGAATGAATGACTGATTTTCATGACCAACAGGTCTCAAAACCCTATGACCTAAAAGTTTAGCTTAATTAAAAGAACTGTGGGAGAAAACAAGCCACAAAAACAGCTTGTGGTCATCACATGATACAAACAGTTTGTTTTTATCTGCTTAATTTCCTAATACCAAGCCGCCCCTATGTGCCCTTACCATTACCCCCCACATCATTGTATAGCATTAGCGTCTGTCCCAAGATTTCTGAAAAGAGAGGACTGAGCTGTGACACTGTGGCACACGTTCAGGCTTATGCTGTGTAACTCACACAACCCACTTCAAAAAACCTGAACTATCCCTTTACAGTCCTGACATGGGGTTAAAAGGCTTTAAAGTCCTTTAAGTTCCTATAGTCATCAGGTTAATTCAATAAACTGAAGATATCTCACGTGAATGGATTTGTGGTGCTTTTAGGAGATATATGCACAACTTTGGACAAAAACAGATCTTCTAATGAATTTAACTTTGTTTAGAATACAGGAAGTAAAAATACAGGGAAGGCTGTGTCACATTTTTCACCTCAGATTTAATTCTTTTTTTGTTTTGTACTCAGGTAAGCAGTAATTGGTGGATAGTAATATGTGTTGTCACCAAACCATGATTGCTAGGTTTATTTGTGCTTCATATTCACTTCTCTTCCCTGGTCGGGGATGTAGGATTGTTGCTTTTCACAGAAGATCACAAGCTGTTCAGCTAAAACACCCATAAAACTGACCCAAGTTGTTAAATTTGATGGAACTTTGAATACTTTTACAATTAAAGTTAGGAATGAGTTTTTGACAGCTATGATTTAGAAACTGGTATAAAACGTATAATCTTTGACAACCAAAAGTTTCTCTTGATATCTTTTCTTACCAGAGAAGACAAAGAAGAAAATAAAGCAAACCAAAAGAAATACTCTTGTCAAAATTCCACACTTGAGGATTCAAAACTAGTCTGCAGACTGATAGATCATGTCAAGATGGTTTATGCTTGTGGTGAAGAAAAAGAAATGCAACATAATACTTAATAAATAATAAAACCACACAAACCTATAACAATAAAGAGGCAAATGCTCCAGATGGACCACATTATTTTCCAGTATGAGACATTAAATACTGTAAATGGCAACATATTATTCACTTTTTGTGGGAACTATTAAGAGTTGCTCACATTACAACATCTAGAGTTGTGCTTTTACACAAAAGTGCCATAATGAGGATCCATTATATGCACACCTCAAGACATTCAGATTAATCCTGCAAGGCTGAAATATTTGTGTCAGTTCACGCTTCAATACAGCTGAGAAGCTTAAGACATGGTGCTGATGCTATGATAGTTTTTGAGAGATGAAGGAGTGTCTTTGGCCAGGCCAGATGACTCTGGCTTGAGTTTGCGTGCCTCCTTATCTCCAGTATCACACCTCTGTTTCTTCCTCTGGAGACGAAGCAAAGAAGGGATCCACTTGTTCCCCTGCTCCATCTCTGCGACATTAACAGTGCAGGGTAAGTGTCACAGGGACATGAACATTACAGCTTGAAACGGCAGTGTGAACAGGTCCACTGACTGCTGTGAGATCAAATATGTTCCTACTCTTCATTCTGGGTTTGGAGCATTGTTACAGAATGAGTCATTTAGTAAGGTCTAACCCCTACCAACATGGTTCTCATTATGCCTGCCGTAGCCTTGATTGTGCTGGCACGCACACACACACCTCTACTCCACACACACACAGACACACACACACAAACACACACACACACACACACCCAAGCAAGTGCTTCAGTGTGGATATTTATACAAGGTCTGTGTTTTCCATTTGGACAGCTGAGCCTCTGTCTTTGCTCTCAGGAGAAAATCAAACTCAGAGTTTAATCAGCTCACAGACGTTTCCACACAGTCACAGGGGTTTTTACAAGGGGAAGTCCTCGACAACAGTGTTGTCGTGACACAAATCTTTGTGTGGTGTTTGGACTGCTGGCACTGGATATTCATCTGCTGTATACAACTGATGCTACGTGATTAAAATAAAGACTGATAATAAACCAGAACAAATCCCCTGATATGAGTGACTATAAGTTATACTGACAGCAATGGTCAGACATAATCACATTTCTCAGTCATGTTTTTATCCAATAAAGTATTTAGTTCACCTAACGGTGTTGGTCAAGTTATTCTGTAGCTGCAATAAGTGTATTTTTACTCATTATTCAATTAGAAATGAATTAAATTACTTTACATTTCACTTAAAGGGATAGTTCAGGTTTTTGTAGTGGGGTTGTGTGAGGTACATGGCATGAGCCAGAACGTGTGCCACAGTGTCACAGCTCAGTTCTCTCTCTGTTCAGAAGAACTTGGGACAGATGCTAATGTTATACACTGCATGGTGCCAATCTGTCCACTTGATTAAATAAATTGTGGGAGAAAACAAGCCACAAAAATAGCATGGGGTCATCACACCCTACAACCAATTATTTATATCTGCTTAATTTCCCACTGCCAAGCCGACTGATTAGGCAATTTTGAGTCAGAGCCTTTCTGTGTGGGGTTTGTTTTTTTCTCCCTGTGCCATTGTGCATCCTTAATTTTCTCTCTGGGCACTCCTGCTTCCCCCTGCAGACCATAAACATGCTCATTATGTTAACTGGAGACTCCAAATTGCCCTTAGGTATGAGAGTTGGTGTGAATGGTTTGTCTGTCTCTCCATGTTGCCCTGTGATTGGCTGGCAAACAGCTCAGGGTGTGCCCCGCCTCTTGGCCAGTGCCAGCTAGGACAGGCTCCAGCCCCTGTGACCCCAAAAGAGATAAGCAGTATAGATGATGGAATGATTGTTACTAGACTTTTGATGCAGATACAACTAAGTGAATTCACTCTTTTTAAATACTGTTTAGATTTTCACAGTCACAAATTATGTTTGTAAGTTGATCCAACAATAAAGTCTAGGAGATAAGTCATGCGGACCTCAGTTCCCACTCTATAATTGCCCATGGCTGTAGCCAGCTTGCTTGGGTCTTCTGCATACCTGGGTTGTAAAAAGTCTTGAGCCACCGTTGCCTTCCTATCACCACAAACCTCTCTGGCCATTCTTCGCTGACCCCTTCACCCAGAGATCTGCCGCTCACTAGATATTCTCTCTTTTAAGACCATTCTCTGTGAACCGTTGAGATAGTTGTGTGAGAACATTTCAGATCAGCAGTTTCAATTCAAGTTCTGTGTGTGATCCACAGATGGAGCCACTTCAGTTTACCCACTTTCATGACTGAGTCTTGACTGGTCCATGGCTGGAACATGCTGGGACCTGCCCACTGTCATGACTGTAAAAAGATCCCCACAATGACATGACAGAAATATAGAGACAGATTAACACTAATGCTACTGCGATAAGGACAAGCCCATTGGATGTGTTCTTGTGAGGGAAGCACCATCAAACAGGCATGGGACGTGCAAGGCTCAGGACAGGAAGACTCTGCAACAAGTGATAAAAACTGCCCAAAACATCATTGGTACCCATCTACCAAGTGATACCAGAGAGGTTTGGTGCCTGTGCAGAACCCAGAGGATACTGGAAGACAACACTCACCCCAGCCACAGCCTGTTCACCCTGCTGCTGTCAGGCAAAAGGTCCAGAAGTATCTTCTGTACCACCAGACTGCAGAACAGCTTCCTCTCTCAGGCTGCGAGATTGCTGAATGCACCATCTGCACTCCTGCATGTCTAATGGTTTTGTTTTTATTTATTCTACAATTTATTAACCAATCATCAGGGAAACACAGTCTAATTTCATTATGCAACCTATTGTATAGTGACAAATGAACTTCCTTGTGCCCTTGTATGTTTATGGTGGAGTTTGGGAACTCCCATTGGCTGGATGTTGACTGGGAACTGGCTGGAACACGGCAGGCATTTGGCTGGAAGGGGAAAACTAAAGCACCTGCATCCGTTCTTATAAAAAAATATTAAAAGCATCTCACATTATAAGCTTTGAATTCGGTTCACATTGCAGTAAACTTAGAATTTTATACTGGATTACTTTCGGATGGATTGGCTTTGTTTCTGGATAAATACAGAAAACAGTTCCTCCTTTATAACAGATAACTCCCATTACACATAAGGCATTCATATTCAGCCTCACTATCACAGGTTGATCTTTCTGAGTCCTCAGATGCTCAGTGCAGAGTGTCACATCACCTTAACTGCTCCCCAGAGAACAAAAAAAGAAGAATTTTGAGAAAAAAGAAAACCATCAAATTGAATTTTCATGTGTGCCCTGTGTGTGAGAGTCTGAGCTGAATGAAACTATGTGAGCATGAAATTCCCTAATGGAAGCCGTCTGTTTTCAACCTTGACTGTTTCTTAAAGAGCTGCAGATAAGAGCCTGCAGCAGGAGAAAGGCCCGAGTAGTAAAGCTACAGTTTCATGCCTTTAAGAGCTACACAGGGAGAGGAAAACTGTCACTGTGATGGTTTTACTGCTTCAAATCAGCTGCAGCTCTCATCTCTGTGCTTTCTTTTTGGGTTTTTAGGAGCCAAGGATGTTGTGATGGAAGGAAAAGTAAATATTGCTCTCTTGATTTTTCAGGCATTTCACAGTTTAGAAACCTGTGAGAGGTTAGTTTAAATACCACACAGAAAGTATTTTCTTTTCAGTTTTACCTACACCAGCCATTGCAGAGATGACAGACAGCAATGCTGGGGTTAAACTACATGATTTATTCATGATCATGGCCCCACCCGACATTTGTAGGTTTCGGGACCCTTCTGCTACAAAAATCAGTCATTTAATCTTGTGTAGTGTGTTATAATGACCGACAACAGCAGACCAGTCTTGAACATCACACAACTCCTCGACAGAAAGCCCAGCAGGTTTGATTTTTGTCCTGCCTCCTACGATCTGTTCCCCTAGAGACATGGACCAATGAGAGCAAAGAGCTCTCGAGTAATGTAAACCAAAGATTGAAAAAAAGAGAAAATTGGAGAGAACAGCTGAACAATATTGTTAATTATACAATCAACAATTGGCATGCTTGCAATACAGAGCAACGTTTAGCATCTTAACTAAAATAAACGAATAAGAGACAAACAATAGAGAAAAAAAACATATGTACATGAGAACAGAATATAAATGATATTAGTTAAACATAAAAAAAGGCAGTGAGATCACAATTCTCTATGTAGTACTTGAGTTATAGTCATGCTTTTAAGACATTTCTTATTGTCAATCACTTTTATACAATTGAAGTAGTTCTTAAAGTCAAGTTGGAAAACTGGAAAGGAAGGTCGACATTTAGAGAATTTAGCTTTGTGGAACTTAAATTTTGCTAAACGGATCATCAGATTAATGAGATGTCGAAATTTTTGTTTTTTATCATCATAATACAACAACACATCCTTTGCTTCCAATTAAAACGAAAGCTTGGTTTGTAGCGTAATAGAATTCTCAAATTATTTCCAAAACTTTAGGGAAGACATTCAAAAAAGAGGTGCTTAATTGATTCTTCTTCAACCATAAAAAATTCACATTCAGTGTCAGCAATGACAAATTTTGACAGATATAGGTTAGCGGGATAAATATTATGTATAGTTCTATATTGAACTTCTTTAAGTTTATTGGAAATAGCACATTTGTATGGCAGAAGCCATGTTGTTTTCCAGTTAATATCAGAGAGATTGGATTTCCATATAAATTTTATACTGGGTGTTATTTTCCTTTTTCTCCAAATGTTTCCTAATAGAATAGAATAGAATAAACCTTTATTCGTCCCACACAGGGAAATTTGCAGTGTTACAGCAGAAAAGGGGACAGCGTTGATAAAGAATAGGTATAAAAATTGTATAAAAATAGCATGAAAAATAGCAGTATGTATATTATTCTACCAATTTTAAAATAAAAAAGGGCTTATTTATTGTTTATTGTTACAATGGTGACTCGTAATGTTTATACCGTTAAAAAGAGGTTGGAATCAATTCCCTCTATCTCGTGTCTCTCAAAGTGGCCTTTTATCAATTGGATAATTCACTGGGAATAGCATTTATCACCATTTGATATTCTTTCTAAGTAACAAGGAAGATTTTGGTTCTGAGAAATTCCTCATGATCAAAAATTTGAGCTTCATCATTTAGTAAATCTGCAAGGTAAATTATTTGCCTGTCAATCCAAGAAAAGCAGCAGATTCAACACGGGGAGTGACTGCTTACGTTGATCAGCAAACTAACACATCATTCAACAAAATGATTGTTTTGTTGAATGATGTTACAGCTACAGCAGCTGCTTTTTATGCTTCCAGACAGTTTAACTTCATCTAACAGCACCAAAAGATAAACAAGCAGGGCCATATATGCTTGTCCACATTAAGAAAGTTGTTTTACATTTATTGCAAGAAATTCAGACTGTTGCAATGCTCATACTGCCTCAACAAATACTCTCCCAGCCCTAGTATGACCAAAAGACACAGAACAGAAGGGTTCAAGCCGTCTGGTTTGTCTTGTTACCAGTGGCGAGCGGTGACCTGTTACAGTGGTCATGCTGAAGTGTTAACTACATAACCTGTCGAAGTCCAAGGAGACATGGCCAACAGAAGAGTTTGCTAACCTGTGGACAGTCAGCTAGCCATTTATGTTTCTCGTATGTGCTAGCTTGAAAGTGACGGACGAAATTCTTTGCCGCTTTTGTGATGACTACTTCAGGAGTAGGCCGACCACTTGAAATTATATTCTTCTTTTCCTCAAAAGTTCTCCGGGAAAACGGAACTGAACGCAAAGACTGAATTGAATTAATTTCACTCATTTTGACTCAGCTACTACATGGCGATAAGCCAGTTATGCGCATGCGCGTTGGCAGATAAGCTGCTTCACTGACAGCTTTTTTGCCATTCAAAATGCTCATGTACAGTAAACACAGCCTCTAGCACTAACTATACTACTCGGTATCGCAGTGCACATGCGCGAAACAAGCTGTCAGTTTTCCAGCTTTTCGCAAGCAAAACGGGACAGATAAGGCAGGGATTTAAGACCAAAACAGTAGAACTAGGGTATTGTATAATAGATCACACTGATAGATGAATATTTTCAATGATTTTATTGAAGGGCTTGGGCATGCACTGCATTTATAGCTTATTATGACCGCTCGCCCCTGCTTGTTACATATGTTGATCCTGAAGTCTTGGTCTTAACTCAGGCCAGGAATGAAGCTACCTTCCTGTTTTTACTTTGACCATTGTGGTTCACATGATTCATGTGATTCGACTTTGTTCCACAGCTGGTAATCTGATGTATGTGATGATTCACTGCTTGCTCAAAGGCCTCTATTATGTTACAGGTCAGTCTGAGGCAAACTGTCTGAGGAGCTGCTGATTCTCTATTCCTCCATGACATTTACCCTCATATTGAGTCCCAACCCTGTCTGTGCAGAAAGTAAGCATGTCCGTGTACTCAGAAAGGTTTCAGCCACCTTTGTTTGTGTCCATGATGCATTTGGAACATGGACTTGAGCCTGTAAAGCATCTTCCTGGTCTTTCTGGTCTTGATGAGTCAGACCACTTTTTACACCACAGGTCAAACCTTACTCAATATCACAGTCCCTCACTGATGGTGGAATTTTCAGTGCAAGTTTTCCAGCTCACACATGCACATATTTTCATACCAATATGAACGTCAGTAGTCAATAGAACAGACACAAGCCACCAAGATCAAGTCCAGCAGTTAGTTACAGTCTCTACCCCCCTGTGTACAACCTGGTGGGCACTTCATTGGTCCATCCTGCCCATACTCAGGATGTTTTATTCACGAGTATGTGGTTTTGTTCCCCTGTTTTCAATGTTTTTCAGACTTTTGACAGGATTTTTGACCTTTTGTTAAGCCCCGCCCTCATCAGGAAGTGATCCTTACTGTTGCTAGATCTGACAAACTCTCCTGTCATCTGAAAACAACTGAAAATGTCCAGAGATTTGACTTTTTTCATGTTTAATTGACTTAATATTGCTGATACATTGGACCTTAGCAAAGTAATAAAGATGAAGATACAGAAGGATTTACAGTGCTGAACAAATTTATTAGACCAACTGTCATTAAAAAAAACAGAAATTGCTTAAAAGGTGTTTAAAACTGAAAATGTTACTGTTACTTGACACACATTTTAGGATTTAGGAATGAACAATCTCAAACTGAATTCACCTTTTATACCCACATTTGAGTCTCACTGGGCTCCTCTGAGAAGTCAGAATAAATCAAACATAACATTCAACCACTAAATCTGATTTTTCTGTCCAGAAATGTAAGCAGTAATTTTAATTTCTTAATCAACAAATAATAATTACTTTTAATATTTTTCTTTTTTTGTGTTTTTTGTAAAACTGTGAATTTGAAACTGCATGGATAACCATAATAATTAGGCATTAAAAACCTCAATTATTAATTAAAAATATTGTCAGTGTCTGATCCTGGTGTCCTTCAGCAGTGCATCAACATCAAGTCCTTGTCATCTAAAGGAAACACACGCACTTGTTTTATGCCTGAATGCTGATTTGATGTTGGATGAAATCTTTGTGTGCTACTATCTATTGTTTGTTATTGGTGTGAAACTTTTGAGCTGCTGTCTCAATTTTTGTATCTCAGTGGAAACATTCCAGGTAAAATAAAGGTTAAACTAGAAAAGCACTCAGAGAGCGCAGACCTCCACCAAGCAGCTTCAGTCCACTTCGGTGAAAATGGTCCTATCTGGCAATGTTAAAGAATCTTTTAAAAAATTCCTGGATCCGGATGGTGATCCGGATCAGTCCCTAAATCTAATCATTTCTTCCTTATCCCATTCCACACATTTCCTGAAAATTTCATCCAAATCCGTCCATAACTTTTCAAGTTATCTTGAACACAGACAAACAGACAAACAAACAAACTAACCAACACTGGCAAAAACATAACCCCCTTGGCGGAGGTAAAAAAAAAAAAAAAATTAAAAATGCATGCTTGCAGAAAAGGCGCATTAAGGGCATAAGAGGGCAGTCTTGGATGACAACTCTTAAATCCAGTGTTTCAGTTGCTCTTACAGATGGGTGGGTATAGCAGTAGGAATATCAGGTATAGACATTAAAATAGATAAGAGTATAAAAGAATTCAAATAAGAAAGTTACAACCTGCAGAATCTTTAAGACAAATCAATTCCTTATGAAGGAAAAAAAAATATAATAAGTAAAGATGATAATATGAACAAGGCCAAGGATTTAACACTATTAACATCACTAATATTTGCAATATAAATATAATATTACAGCACTGTTTGACAGTAGAGCACATTTGATCAAAAGGCAAAGTTTGGCAGTAAGGATATTCCGCTGGATACCACATTTGCTTATTAACTTATTAACAAACAAAAAAAACTTAACTAACTACAACTACAAAAGAGTAGGTCAAAACCATACACTATTTTTTTATCTTATCTTATTCTTTTTATTTTATTTCATTTGATTCCAGACTCAGCATGGACCCACCATAAGTGCACTTTGCCACAAACGACAACAGTAACAGTGGTAGGAGAAAACGAGCAGGAAATCTTGGGCAGAACCAGACTCGTAACTTTTTCTGGTCATCCTTTCACAATAAAACACCCTCCAGTCTCAGTTATTCACAAAAGGGTTATAAAAAGTGATATACTAGTTTCCCTGGGGATTGGTACCAAATAATCGATGGTCCAGTTCTGGTCTGTGGGCAGGTAGCTGGGGAGCTCTGCATTAAACATTGTAAACTCGTGTTTGTTTTGATACAAAAATTGCAGGCAGATTAAATTATTTTTTAAGAGATTTTATTGAAAATTTACAAGATTAGCGAGCAGACAATACATTTTACCATCATTATGTGGAACCATAGGCGAAGGAAGCAAACAAACAAAACAGCAAAAGATGGTAGTATTGAAAAATAAAATAAAATGAAAAAATAAATAAGGAAAAGTGGAAACCCTGCTATCCTCACATGGCCACCCAATCAACAACAGCAGCTTCATTTTTAATTGTGTGGTCAAACTCAATCCACAGAATTAAAAAGCAACATGAGTAAAATTCGTGACAGAAGTGTGACTTTCATTTAGCTGCCTTGTTGCTTCAGACAAAATCACTGAGCAGTAATTGAATTTTTCACTGATTGCAGATTTGATTAAGTGTTTTTCAGGCTGAAGAAGGAGGCTCGAGAGGCAGAGAGTAGATTTGGCAGATGGGTGAGTGTAGATACAGATGAAGGCAGTAAAAGATAATCACACGACCCCCTCTCTCTCTCTCTTTGATTGACACTGTGTTTGGAGCTGCTCCCTCTCCGTCTCTCAAGAGAAAAGCTGAACGGAGTGATCTTTGATAACACTGTCACACACTATCACAAACCTTCATTATGATTTACTCTAAAGAATTGACAACAACTCCTGAGGGGAGAAACACGGGGCTGCTCTCTGCTCCCGCTGTGCTGTAATCTGCTCTCTGACATTAGCTCTGAGTCGAGGCCAGGCATAGTTGTGAGGGCCTTATCTAAATTGTGATGTAATTTATATGAAAACATGTATGTAAGCGTGGTCTATCAGAGCGTCAGAGCAACAGCTGAAGGAAGGAGAAAGATAAAAAGGGAGAAGTGAACGGTAGTGATCTGACTTGCACAGCATAGGCAGTGACATCCGTGGGTGTATGAGTGAAAGGCAGCCTAAGAAGTGAACAAAAAAATATATAAATAATGTAAAACAACACATCAGTCATCCACAGGTGGAGATAGGCAGGTGGAGTTCACAGTGGCAGGCAGTGTGGTGCCAGCTCATTTGGTGAGATGCTGCTGCTTTAAGAGGAGCTGCACATACACACTGCTGACCTGGAGGCTGATGAAATTCAGCTATGAGGAGGAAAATAGACATATGTGTGAAAAGGAACAATAGAGGCTATTTTCCAAGGCCAGATACACGTTGTTATGGCATGTTGCAGTCAAGAGTACTAACAGAATATTAAGATTCAGTTGTATTTATCGTTTGTATTCACTTAATTGAAGCATTGAAAGACATATCACATGATGGTTTATCGTCCACCGTTATTTTCCCTTTTCTTACGCCACTTGTTAATTGAAGTTGGTAGATCTCACACAGGGACTTTGCTCTTATTTCTGTCTTATTATTCTGACAGGGCTCTCAAGTCTCACACATTCAGCGTGTGACACATGCATTTTAACCTTTTCACACTCTCACACGCCAAACCTGGTATTTCTCACGCGTGAAAATTTATTGTGGGAAGCCCACCGAGTAACACCGCCACATATGCATTCATGAAATGTGTAGCAAGACGCTCTGAGCATCATAGAGCTGAACGGGGAGCTTGACAGGACCCAGCCATAAGGTCAACTACCCATCAGCCAATCAAAAAATAACATACAGCTATATATCAGCCAATCAAATAATAGCACTGCTGTATCCGGGTAAGATACGGTTGACCTGACTGCAGCCACGTTCTGAGATGAGGATGCATACTTCACACTCACGGCGGGAGAGCCTTATCCCATAAGTACAGTAAGTTATCTCATCGTTTGATTTTGTAGCCTGCTGAATCATGAAATTACTTATTGTACTAAAGGAAAACATCAAGAGCTTATTCTTCCTCCACACCTACCATTAAACAGTAAAGCAAAGTCTAATCAAATTGAGATACAAACTGTGGTTACCAGGCATCACATTAAAACAAAATCATTAATGCTAAGTTAAGTTAAGTTATTAATTATACTTAGAACATGAGAAACGTTTGGCTATAATAAAAATAAAAACTGCACATTTTTAGTTTGAAAGAGCATGGTCAAATGTTGGAGGTAAATAATAAAAAAATATATATATTTGTATTATTATGTGTCATCATTACTTGATATAATATACTAACGTCACGAAGTAATAATAAGACCAATTCAACTGTGCAAGCAAAATAACAGCACCTGACTACTAATAAACCCATTTTCATTTTTAAAATATCATAAGTGCATAAGGATGGCTAATGCCCCCCCCCATGCATACACAAAAAAAAATTTCTTTTATAACCACAAACTACAGTCAAGTTTTTAATTTCTCCATATTTATATTTACAAAGACCACCATCTATTCAGGAACCAGTGGTCTTTATAATATAGTGACTAAAATATTTTATAAGCTATATATACAAATGTACACATAATATTTCATCTTTATATAATACTTAAATTTTATACATATTTTACACCCCTACACACACAGAAAAAAGAAGCAAAACAAGACAATATATCCATATTTTTCTAGACTCTGCCATTACCATCCCAGGATAAACTGCTGCTCATCCTTATAGTTATTTAAAATCTGTGTTTTGAATATTCTTTTAAACTTGCTAATGGTTTAACTTTTTTTTTAATTCATCTGCTAAACTGCTCCATAATTTAAGCCCAGAGACTGACACACAGACAATCTTCCCAAAATGAACAGTTGTCTTTTCCTTTCCTTTAAAAACATATTCTGTTTTATGTAATTGTTTTAATTACAAAATAACTAGAAAAGCACTCGGTGAGCGCAGACCTCCGCCAAGATACAATTCTGGATCACCACACACTCCGATATGACGGTCGAGTCTCCGCTCTTGTCTGTCCATATGGAAAAGTCCTCTGCTGGCATTGCAAGGGAAGCTGGGTAATGTAGTGACACAGGCTTGAAAAACGTTGACGTGAGTTTGTAAATAAACTACAATTCCCATGATGATGTATAGGGGGCATACCCTCACAGCAGCCGAGGAGAAATGAAAGGGATTTGCCATTATAAACTTCGATGGTTTTTGTGACGTCAATCTAGATCGGATCCAGATGAAATTGACCATATATAAATTATATATATTATCCTGTTCATTTTGAAGCAAATCCATGTAGTGATGTCAGAGATGTGATTTTTTAAAACACAGCCCAATGTCAACTTATGGGATTTTTGGCAAACTTGGGGGAGTTTTTGCATCCTGGAAAATATGCGGATCACCACCAAAATGTAATGGGTTTTTCCTTGGACCAAACCACACATCTGGTAAAATTTTCATGTAAATCCATCCAGTGGTTTTTGTGTTATCTTGCTAACAGACAAACAAACAGGCAGACAGACCCTGGCAAAAACATAACCTCCTTGGTGGAGGTAATAACAAACATCTAGGGAGTTAAAAAAGCTTGAAAGGAGAGCTCAAGTATTTCACTCACCGGCTACTATGACACCTCTTTAACTGCTCAGGTGCTTAATCAGCCAATCACATGGCAGCAACTCAATGAATGTAGGCATACAGGCATCATCATGACAACCTGCTGACGTTCAAACCAACCATCAGAACAGAAAAGAAAGGTAATTTAAGTGAGTTTTAATGCTGCATGGTTGTTGGTGTAAACTGGGCTGAGTTAACCTGACACACCAGATGGATCGTTCAATATATTTTTTACAAGTCCATCTTAGAAAGAGTCCACAGAAAGTCTTTGGGAGGGCTGAACCTTTCAGAAGCATATCCAGCAGGTGACTGGATGTTTGCTGTCAATCGACATTATTACAGGTGAATCAGATAATGCAGTAGGTGGACACTACTGTGCAACTCTTGTCAAAATATATCAGAAGTGAAGCAAAAATATCCTTACTATAGAGAAGTTTGCTGTTTTAATGTTTGTTTTTTATTTAATAAAGAAATTTGATTCAGATCTGATAAAACTGCTACTGAAACTGTTAGCATCCATGCTAATCTCTGTAAGTGCAGTCACTTCCTGCTGTCATCTCACTCGCCTCTCTCACCTCTTTCTGCTCGAAAAGACTCTGATTGGGCTGTCCTGATATGGGTCGAGCAAAATCATTGTAGGTTGAAGTTTGGCAAGATGGATCTGCCTGATCACAGACATTCAACCAGACAGGTCCAGCTGCTGGTCAAGTTTAAGACTGAGCATTCAACACTGCTAGTCTGTTGTGATTACCGTGCATCCCTAGGCTTTACAAGGGATGGTCTGTAAAAGAGAAAATATCCAGTGAGTGGCAGTCCTCTGAGCAAAAATGCCTTGTTGATGCCAAAGGTCAGAGGAAAATGGAAAGAGGAGTTAGAGATGATAGAAAGGCAAGAGCAACTCACTGACTACAACCAAAGTCTTCAGAAGACTATCTGTAAACACACATGTGAAATCTTGAAGCAGATGGGCTACAGCAGCAGAAGACCTCTTTTAACCATGGAAATGGAAATAATTGTGTAATAACCAAAGCAAATTGAGCAGAACCACTTGTAGAAACACATCAAAAGCTGTGTTGTAGCTCACATAACAAACACAGATACACTGGCTTGCAGATGAAGATGTTTACAATTGTATTTGATGGACATTTTACTCCAACTTTCAACAAAGTTGTCTTCTAGAAGCTCAACAGAAAAACATTCCTGTCCCTCTAAGCAATAAAAAAAATAATGTCCCCGGATATTAGCACTGACCCCGGTGCCTGCGATGGAAATGCTTTGAGTTCTTCGGAAGGTTAAGTCCCTGGGGCGAGTTCCTGTGGTGGAAACGCGGTTTAAGATTAAGAAAGATGCCTTTTTCCCCCTGAAAATAAAAGCAAAAACAGGCCCACAATATGAGATTCTGCTGCAGAAATGTTTGTCTTTCTGAAACGGGAGCCAGAGCACGGCCACTGCCAGATCTGATTTTTATCTCCAGCTGCCCAAAAAGCACGACATATGTAAAACAACATACACTATGTTCATATCCAGATCATACAGCAGAACCAGATGTGAGCATTGAAGCCACTGAGCGGAGGAGACTGAGACACTCAGAGAATATGATAATAAATGAGCATACAGCACCCCCCCAGAGCGTGTTTTTTTAAGTTTGATATCTTCTGTCTCACATTGTGTTTTTAAGTCTGTGTGGGATGAAAGTGACAATACGCCCTCTGCAGAAGCCTTACCATTAGACTCTTGCTAAGTCTGTCACACATACAAAGGCAGTGACTGACTCACCATGAGAAACACACTGACTATTCACTATTACTGTGTCAAAAATATGTTCCACTTTGCAACAAAGAAGGCCACTTTTCACACTTGTCACACGCATATGACAATCCCTGCCGGAGCTCAAAGGGCCGTGTGGAGCCTGGTTTAAATCTGTCGCTGATAAAAAAGAGGAAGCAGCATGGTGTGAGCTGCAGCCTGGACCTGCAACTGTGGCAGCTGACCCATGAACACTGCTACCACGCTGGAGTCAAAAGCTTTTTTAGGAGCTGTAGTTATTTGTGCGGCTGCTTACACAGACTCACAGGGATTAGTCTGCATTCCAGTGATGCAGGAGTCGACCCCCAGAAACTCTTGAGATGGTTCTTTTCCTGACTGACATATTCACTATACTGCAGGACATGTTCAAGAGGGATTATTGCACATTTCTTCTATGAGTACGATACTTTCTTTGTTTTTTTTCTCCGTTCAGCTTTTCTCTTGAGAGCCATACAATTGTGAGTGCACTGCTCTTTGTTTTACACTAAGGTCACATCACTAAACAGCACAATTTGCATTAGACAAGACTAGATATAATATTAAACATCTTTGATTTTTGATTTTCGCTTTAGTAAATGCGTCCGTCACACAAAAGCACTGAAAATGCTGTAGTACATATTCGAGGCCTATAAGTGGCGCTGTAATGCTGCTGCAGACATACACCAAAACCAGAGAAGAAGACATGGAGCATATGCATACGTCATGAGAAATGGTAACAAAAACTGGCGTCTGCTGTTCTCTGTGTCCTCTTGTTGCTCACGGTGGTCGTAGAGGAGCAGGAGAATTTGCTGTCAAAGCCAAAACAAGCTCAGGAGCTTCTGCAGCACGAACGCCACACTGTATTTCATCATCGTTACTGTTGTTGTCAGGGTTCAAGTATGAGGTTCAAGCTAAAGATGGGACTATGAGTTCATCGTGTCTGAAGCTACTCATATTCCTTGTCCACACAAAAACGCAAGGCCAGTGTTTTCTTGGACCCATTTTTAGGTACCTAAAATACTATTTCCGTGTGGAGAAAATGATCAAAAACTACTGTACAGAAATGCAAAATTCAGGTCTAAGCCCACCTTACACCTCATGACTGCTATCATGGGTGCTTGCTAACCTGACACACCAGAGGGACTGTTCAATACATTTCATTAATCCATCTAGGAAACAGTCCATAGAAAGTGCTTGGGGAGGGCAGAACCTTTCAGAGCATACTGAACAGGTGATTGGACAATAGTCTCATCAATCACATTTATTACACGCCAATCAGATCATTCTATTATTTTTTTTTTTTAAAGATTATTTTTTATGCATTTTTTGCCTTTACTGATAGGAAGGGGGGTGAGAGAGTTAGGAGAGGACACCCTGCAAACAGGCCACAGGCTGGATTCGAACCTGTCAGCAGAAGCATGTATATGGGCCGCGCTTGGTTGCTTACCACTTCGCCAAACCAGCAAACGTAAGCCACTTCATAAAACAAACTCAGGTCAAAACATGTTGGAAGTGGAGAGAAAATATCCTTACTATACTCAAAAAAGCAGTCACGATCTGATAAAACTGCTGCTGAAGCTGTTAGCATCTACGCTAATCTCTGTATTTGGAATCACTTCCTGTTGTCGTCTCACTTGTAGTTCTCACCTTTTCTTGTTCGAAAGGACTCTGATAGGGCTGCTCACAACTGTTGTAGATTGGAGCTTGGCAAAATGGATCTGCCTGATAACAGACATTCAATCAAGTGAATCATTGAATTATTCTGATTGCATGCACTTTGCCTAATTTTAAGTGTAATCGCTCTGTATTTGGTGCATTGGGTGCAGTCGGATGCTTTGAGAAAATATAAACATGTAAACAGACAAACACAGATGGAGCCATTTTAATTTTTCTCACTTTCCATGACAGAGTCTTGACTGGTCCATGACTAGAACATGCTGGGACCTGCCCACTGTCATGACTGTAATGAGATCCTCTGTAATGACATGACAGAAATACAGAGACAGATTAATGCTACTCCAATCAGGACAGGTCGATTGGATGTGTTCTTGTGAGGGAAGCGGCATCAAATGGGCATTTTTATGGTGGACTTCGGGCACTCCCATTGGCTGGATGTTGGCTGGTAACTGGCTGAAAGTCAGCAGGCATTTGGCTGGAGGGAAAAATTGAAGCAGCTGCATCTGTAGTAACCTTTCAAGTAGAATGCATAAATGGTTAATGGATTCAGTACCAAAAACTTATATTATGAGCTCTAACTTTAATATCAGAATTAACTTAAATCTAGATTTGGGCCACATTGGACTAGATTTGGGCCACTTTCCCACTTGTAAAGGAGCAGTAGCCAGTCAGTAGCCATCTTTTTATTTTTATTTCATTTTTTTTATTTTATTTTGTTTACCTTTATTTTATATTTATATTTCTGTTTATATCTATTTTTTTTTAATATATTTTTTGATATACTTTTTTAAACTGCTTTTGGAATCCTAATTTCCCTGGGGGGAGTTTCCCAAAGGGATTAATAAAGGTCTATTTAATCTAATCTTTCTTTGGCAGAGTCTTTGCTGGTTCATGACAGGAAAGTGCTAGGACCTGCCCACCCTAATGGTTACTATGAGATCCCCACAATGACGTGATAAACATGAAACCCTTACCCCCCATATTTTATAGAAATTTTGATTAGCATGGAAAATGCTACTATAAACAGAAATAAGGGACAGGAACTAAACAAAAAAGGAAACCAAGCATTTAGACCCCTGATGACTGGAAGTTGTCGATAATTGGATGGTAAGTGGCTGGAACTTGGTTGGTATTTGGCTTGGAGGGGAAAATTCAAGCAACTGCATCTGTACATACACAGACAAAAAGTTAAGGGTGAATTTAGCAAAAACCATCCAGGAGGAAACAAAAGCTACCTTGGTTAAGTAAAAAACTGTGGAGTGATGACAAAGAGCAATAATGCCCTGAAAACAGCACTTAAATCATGATTAGCTCATGACAGAAGGCCATTTCCTTATCTTTGTATTAAAGTGGTGAGGGAACTAAGGGAGGCAAAAGCAGTATTATTTAATGACTTTATGAATGAAGCTAAAGAAAACAGCAAGCAAACTGGGGAAACATTAATAGAGTTCTGAAGAAAGGCAATGACAAAGAGGCTCAGGGATATGAACTAGAAGTTCTGGGATTTGACTAAAGGACAAATGTCTTCATTTAACCGTCATTTCATAGATTCAGTTCAAGGTCTAGCGCACAAATTTGTCCCAGGAAGTAAAATTAAAATCAACACTCCTCAGGTGTCAGTCATCTATAATCAGAGTTTGAAACCAGTTTAAAAACTCAATGATGTTCTAACAGTGATCCTGCATTTGTGAAACGGTACAATGTAACCTCTGTGCTCCAGTAACTGATCTTCTTAATGTGTCTATGAAGCGGTGTTGTTTTCCACACAAGGAAATCAGCAGTAAAAATCCCTATTTTCAAGGCAGCTGATGCAACAAATGGAACGAATTATCATCAGCTGACAGCCTTTTAAAAAAAAGCCATTACACCAATTACCCACTACACCTGATGCAATTTGGATAAAGAAGATACCATTCCACTTAAACAGCAATTTGTTATTTTATGAAGCAAATTAGTCTTTTAGTCTTGACGATGGTGGTGTTGTTGCTGCTGTTTTCCTAAACTTCAAAAAGGCTTTGGATTCCACAATAATGTTTTCTCATCTTTATCATCCTCATTTTTTTTTTTTTTTACCCATGCACTA
This sequence comes from Cetoscarus ocellatus, assembly GCA_037902135.1. NCBI lineage: Eukaryota > Metazoa > Chordata > Actinopteri > Labriformes > Labridae > Cetoscarus > Cetoscarus ocellatus. Next base: position 564,982 of record JBAMNC010000633.1, on the reverse strand, counting down.
AGATGGTTGGAGTCATAATGGTGCTCAAGAAAAAAGTGCACAAGGGTAAACGATGCTCGTCCTTTACTGATGTCACATTGGGGTTCCACAGGGATCAATCCGTGAACCAATTTTATTCAGATTATATATTAATGATCTGCCTTTAACTGTACAGAGTTTCACATTCAGATGCAGAAGACACAGTTATTTACACTCATGTAGGGCTGTTGCAAATTGTTCCTGTAGCGTTTCTTTCTTTATTTTTCCTACAGGTAAATAACCCTTAATTTGACCCACTAAACACGCTCAAAAACTCACCAAAATTTGCACGCACCTCAGATTCATCGAATAATGTGATAAAATGAAAATGAAAATTTTAATGTGCCCAGAGCCCCCTAGGCACATTAAAATGGCCCTCATGGCCAGTAGGAATGTCGTAGAGAGATCAAACCAACAGCGAAACGATCATCTCATCGAGACCCACAAATCACGCGCTGACATGCCTGACCTATCTCAAACAGGAAACTGGCAATTTGCCTTTCAAAATAAAATTACAACTGTCCAGATAAAAATTATCTCCTCCTAAGCCGTAAATGACATCAGCTTGATACACTGACAGATGACAGAGGAGACCATGCTGATCAAAAGCTCTAAAGGAATTTGTTGTTTCTCAAACGGTTTCCAAATGACAAGCCCTCAAAGTTGGTGAACCCCAAAGAAGCCCTCCCAGGGAATGAAAATACAGCTCTGGACAACCTGTGCAAGATAATCCTCTACAGAAAAAACAAAAAGTCCTACAGCTTTGAAAATTACATGGATGGATTCCTGACAAAATTTCCAGTTCACAGATACCACTTGTAGAGAGATTTGGTCAAAATTGTGGCATTGGTGAGGACATATTTCTAGAGATTTGGTTGCTGTGCTGCTGAGCTGCTCAGTTTGAATCTGGATGAGGGCAGCAGATGATGTCATTCACTCACTGATTGACAGCAGCTGGTCATGTGACTCACTGAAGGCGGGAAAATGGAGTGTGTAATACATACCCATTATAAAGTCTGAGGCTCCTTTGAAGGCCATTTTTAAACTCCTCTTGTGTCAACATTTTCTACAGTACGGACATAAAACTTACATCACTCGTTTCAGCTGGTTCTTGGGATGCTCACAATCCAATCCTTTTTTTGATAGCTATTACGGTTTTGGCACAGCGACAGCTTGTTTACCTGGAAAGACCCAGCTTCACTTCCCGGCTCTGTAAACGCATACAGCATCATTGTTGTTTACACGTCAGGGCCTGTCGGCTTAGCAGTAACGTAGCTAATTTTCCTCTCCAGATCGGGGTTCAATACCCGGTTAGGACTTTTTCTTCCTTGATCATGCATATTTCATAACATACCCAAACACTTCTGCTACTCATTACAATCTTTCTCATTTTAGCCCTTACAACTTCAGGGCTTCCAACCCACTGAGCAAAAAGTGGTCCAGAAAACGTTAAAAAGACGTCTTATCTGTACCTCCAAAAGACGTCTTCAGAAGGGCCAGAATGAAAGTTTTTAATACGTTTTGTCTGTACGTTGTTATGACGTCATCTTCGTACCTCCAGAAGATGTTTTCAGAGGCACTGGAACAAAACGTCTTTCCTGGACGTTGCAGTGACGTCATCTCCGTACCTATAATGGACGTCTTCAGACGGGCCAGAGTGAAAGTTTTCTGTATGTCTTTCCTGGATGCTGTTAAGACTTCTTTTTTGGATTTCATATAGATGTCTTGACTACACATTTTAAATACTCTATCAGATGTCCAGAAGATGTCCTACACTTTCAGAACATTGAACATTAAAATGTAGTAAGAAAAACTTGTAAAAGTATTTCTCTTTACTGACAAACTTGTAATATAAGTAACAATAAACCACCAGCGTCCTGCACTAATTGGATATGTGAATGATCCAGAGTTGCTGAAATTAAAGATCAATTAAAATGCTCAAGATATTATATAAGAAGAGTCACTGTCCTCACTCTGAAAAAGATGTACAAAAATGAAGAACGCATGTTTGAAGAAGTGTTAGGAAAAATGAGAACAAATGAAGTCGTAGTTATCCAACGTTACAGTTGCAGAAGACCCCTGACAGGAAGGATGGGCCAGGTGTAAATGTGGTGCATCTGCACAGACCATCTCTGCAGCTCTTCCAAGTGCTTCAAAGTATAAAAACGACTCTTACATAAAAACGAGAACGAAAAAAAGACAATAAGCCAAGGAATAAGCCACGGAAAAATTAAGTGGGCTCAGAGATCCCCAGGTAAAAAAAGAAAGACTTTACTTGCAAATCGCGTGGAAACCCATTTCCTTACATCACTTTAGTTTTTACACAGACTTAAATTAAATATGTTAAGTTGTATTAACATGAAACTTTAAGTTTTTACTCAAGCTGTATTTATATTCATTAGCTGTGTGTACTCAAAATCATTAGATAAAACTAGCTAATATGACTAGAAATTACTACTCATCATGTACTGTATTTTCCCCTAATGTAATCAGGGTTTGATTTTTTGAACATTGTATAAATCATTGTTTCAATTAAATTGCATAGAAGTAAAAAAAAAAAAAAACACCTGTAAATGCTCCAGTCCGTTTTATTTTGGAAAATGGCAAAACGCTCAAAATACAGCCAAATGTGTTATAACAAACACCAGGTTAATATCAATACATGGGACCTAAAAGAGTAATCTGAAACAAGGGTCATTTCAAATTACTGAAACAGTTTTTTGTGGGTGTTGTTCGTGTCTGTGTAGATTGTGTGTGTTGCATGTGTCTATGTGGTTTGTGTGCTTGTGTGGGTGTTGTCCGTGTCTGTGGCTTGTGTGCCTGTGTCTGTGTAGATTGTGTATGTGTCTGTGTCGTTTGTGCGAGTGTTGTATGTGTCTGTGTTGTTTGTGCAAGTGTCGAATGTGTCTGTGTTGTTTGAGTGTTGTATGTGTCTGTGTTGTTTGTGCGACTGTTGTATGTGTCTGTGTTGTGTGTGTGTGTGTGTGTAGGTGTTGTATATTTCCGTGTGTGGATGTTGTTTGTCTGTTTAGATGGATAGATAGATATTTTTATTTACGTGTCATGCACATTTAAGTGCCCAACCCTCATGGGTTAACAAGACACCAGAAATACAGTTGCAGTGTTACCAAGATATTAATTCACAACAATTACCAAGTTGCATGATCTTTTCTCAGCTCACCAGTAAACATTACACTCTGCCTTTTCTCCCAAGCTTTGCAAATAAAATCTGCTAAAGCAAAAGCTCCTTTTGTGAAACAGAACTCAAGTTTTTCGTAGTCATCAAGCCAAAGAAGTCAACATTAATCAAAGACATTTTTCTGAAAAATAAGTCCCTTAGATCATCATAAATTGGACAGTGAAACATAAAATGAATTTCATTCTCAGTTTCCCAAACGTTACACAACTGTCTGCGTTTGATGTGTCTGTTTGGTTTACCGGACAGGTCAGCACAGTGAGTGTATTTGCAGGTGTAGCCAACAGCTTCTCACAGTAGACCTGACATGTCTTTATGTTGGAGCTGATTTCTCAAAGTCTGTAGCTTCAGTTTTAGGTCAGTGTGACCCAATGAGAGCAGTATAGTATCTATTGGATGAACTGCAACGTGAGCTTCATAGTCTTGGGGTTGTCAAGATGGAGTGCATATGTGAGTCCAAACAGAATGCACATGGCCTTTAGCAGATCTTGAATGTTGTCCATCATGATTTCTCCCTCAATGATGATTTTCAACGAGGCTGGGCTGAGATGCAGGCAAGATGAAGACACAGTACCTTCACGCTAAATGAGAAGCATCCCGATGTCGAGGTCATGAAAGGAATCATCATCATCAGAGTCCTTAACAAAAAAAAATCATATACAAGCTAGGGGTGTAAATCACCAGTTTCATGACGATACGATACAATATCGATTCTTTGGACAACGATACGATATTTGCTGATATCACAAAGTCTGCCACGATTTGATTTTGATTCGATACGATTCAGGGGCCTTTGATCGATTAAAGACGATATTATGTACTCATTGAACACAATCAGCTACATTTCACCTAAAGCAAGAAAGAAATACAAAGCAATTTCTAAGTTTTGACAGTTTTATTACTGAAATGTGAAACGATGTGCTGACCTTTGGGTATGATAGGTTATAGAGGATTATAACCATCTGTATGATCTAATCATGTTTAAAATTAAAATTGGGTTAATTAGTAGTCAGGTGTTTTTAGACTTTGCTTCACTGTTTAATGGTAGGTGTGGAGGAAGAATAAGAACAAGCTCTCACTGTTTTCCTTTCATACAATAAGCAATTTCATCAATCAGTGCACTACAAAATTAAATGATGAGATAACTTACTGTACTCGTGTGATTACTCCCATTGTGTGTGTGCAGTATGTATCCTCTGCATCTATGCATCCTACAGCAGTGCTATTTTCTGATTGGCTGACAGGTCAAGCTCCCGTTTAGTTCTGTGATGCTAAGAGCGAGTTGCTACACGTTAGCATATAGCGGTATTACTCGGTGGGCGCTACACAGTACATTTTAAAGCAGGAGAAATACCGGGTGTGGTGTGTCAGAGAGCGAAAAGGCGCGCATCTCATACGCTGAACGAGTGAGACTTGAGAGCCCTGTAAAGTTGAAACTTCAGATTGGGCGGAAGCGGTGAAACGGATATCCGGTCAGAATTTCAAAATAAAGGCCTTAAAGATGACGATGTTGATCGATGTTTTGAGTTTCCATCGATTTGATTGGATCATTGCTTAACCAATTGATGTATCGATCCGGATCGATGGATCATTACACCCCTAATACAAGCACAATCATTACATTAGAATTCTCATTTGAAAAACAACTTTACTCATGTAAATGTGTCATGGTGAAAATTATAAGAAAGAAGGACTTTCTCACAAATTCTGCTTTGAAGAAGTTTGTGGGGTTGTCCCCAAGGATGACAGGAAGCCCTTTGAGCACCTGTGTTCAGATCGCAGTTGGCTCTGTAGTCTTCTGGGGATTATACACAATAACAAAAGTTATGTAGTCATACAACTAAAATAAACTGATCAATAAAAAAGCTCAACAGTTTATTTGACATAATCAGGTGAAATGGGGGTCAGAGGATCTTCACCTGATATTTTCAAACTTAAATCATTTCTTTCCTGCATTCTGATCATTTTTAGCGCACAATATTATAACAATCATGAGGTGGTCTTGTGATCTATGTGGTGCTTTCTAGAATGTATGTGTGGTGCTATCTAAAAGCAGTGATTTTAAAGCTTATCTCACTTAATCAATTTTTATTTTCATGTCAACCTTAAAATCTTTTCAAAACAATGTCAAATGAACATGTAACACAGTTACTCACACACACCTGAGTTTGTAGTTACTGAATGACAGAAAGTGGACTGACAGCTATCACATCACAGCAGACATGGTAATAAAAAACATCCTCCTGATATATTTGTGTAAAAATCCCCCATTTCAAAAACTAGATCACAATACTGCTGAATTCACCGTCTTCTCTGTTTCTCTTGTCTTTGATGAAGCTTTCTCACCAACACGCCTCAGTTTAAAACATTTTGACCCTCCATCCCTTCACAGCAGCAGCTGATGTTTTTAAAGTAAAAGAGTTTATCAAACATCGATTAGATGAGCTGCATAACGTGTCTGAAAAGGTTCTGAATGCCACAGGTGAGTTCACTGCTGAAGATGCAGCAGCGTCCTGCTCTCCCCCTGCTGCAGGTCACACAGAGGTCATGGGAGGAGCACACATGAAGCACGTTACAGTTTACAAGACGTACAAAATGAAGGAATAATCATTTGATGTAAAAAAAAACAAACAAAAAACGCACATTTTCTGCAGATATTGCTAAAACATGGAGAAATAACATCCATAAATCACAGATAAATACAAGACCAAGAGCCAGTTTTTTAGCTTCTCTGTCCTCTGAGTCCAGAGAGACTCTGGTCAGGGTCAGAGGAGCTGCGGGATGCGGACCGGTCGCGCTACCGGCTGCCAAATGACGCAGTCTGACCGGCTCTGCGCCGTGTTGGTCGGAGATCAGGGCTCATGCTGCGTCCCGCCCGGATACCGTTCTAACGCAGCACCCCCGCCGGTCGGACCTAGTGTCCGCCACGGCGTGCGCCATGACGGTGCCGTGCCCCTTATCCCGGTGCAGGGACTCAAAGGCGCACAGACACACTTTGCTCAGTACGTGTGCGCTGGGACACGTTAATGGCGGATGTATTAGAAAGAGGAGAATCTCTCGGCCACAACAGTGTCTGCTTTAATACCGCACAAAATGACGGAAATGACACAGTTGCGCACACTCACCAGTATGTGAGCCGTCCTCAGACTGTTAACGCTGAGCTAACTGTAACATTTAGGCCGGCTGACACTGTTCTCGATGGACGTTAGCTAATGTTAGCCGTAAACATCTGCACCAACTCACACAGTAACATTACACAGAAAAAAAGAAGCATCAACAAGTTCTTTCCAAGTGTTTGGCTATGAAAAGTTCCAACAAAGATAATTACACTAAAACAATTATTTTATATACTTACCACTCCACTTGGAGTAAGTTTGCTTCTTGTTAAGGATCCACTCTGCCGCCGATGTCTGTATGTGTCCCGCCAAGTGTAGAGAGCCGTTGACGCACCTCCAGCGTCGTCACGAGACTTCAAATTTAGGAGCGTCTGGCTTGACCTCAGTCTCTCTCGTCTGTCTCTACCACGCTCTCTCAGCTCCAGAACCCCCCTGCAGGCCTGGAGCTCATCTGCAGTTGTACTTGGTTCTGCTGTTTCTGCTCTTGCAGGTGTTTTTGGGGTTGGATTGTTTTGGGCTTTGTTTCATTTCTAGCGTGTTTCTGCTCTTGCAGGAGTTTTCCTCTTATTGAACTGCATTGAGCTGTTGGAGGCTGTTTGCCCTCGCTGGCCACTGTATTGTCAAATAAGCTAATAAACTTAGACTAAACTGACATAACCAAATACTTAAAAGTGTTGTGCTTATGGTGAATTTATGTTGTGTCTTTATAAATCATACATATCAAAGAATAATTAAATAAATGAAGAGTATGATCTACTCTGTTGATAAATGTCTTGGGTTGGCAAGGTATCAGAATGTTGACTTATTTTACTCTTTTTTTTTCATTCAATTTTACTTTATGTGTAATTTATTTTTTATAGTTACATGTTGCTTTACTTTTAGTCCATTTTGCTTTTCTCTAATATTGGAATAACTTTGTGTTTCTTGGACTACTTATTCTAATTATTATTATTATTATTATTATTATTGTTATTATTATTATTACAATTATGCACTTTGTTTATTTCATAATGTCTTTTCTCAAACAGTCTTAATGCCTTAAATGATTATGTTTGTAATTCATGGTTATTGTTACTAAATAAATAAAGTCTTGCCAATGTCATTTTGTTTGTTTTATATACTGTATGTACATTTATCGATCTATCTATCTGTCTATCTATCTATCTATCTGTATCTATATCTATATATCTATATCTATATATCTATCTATCTATATCTATATATATGTATATATATATATAGATAGATAGATAGATAGATAGATAGATATAGATATATATGTATGTATGTATATATATATATATATTGCTTAAATTTACAAAAGAGGTGAGGAGGTTTTAAGTCTGTGAAAAAAAGTCAGAATGTAGGCTTTAATCTCAGAATTCTTATTTGGAGGTTGAAAAATTGTTAAGTCTAAAAGAAAAAAAAAACAGAATTCTAAGATTCAAGTCAGAGCACTGACTTTTCTCACAGACCAAAAAAATAGTTAAACCTCCAACTTTTTTCCAGAGGCCCATAGTTCTGAGATTGAAGTCAGTATTCTGACTGTTTTTTCCAGAACTCTGATATTTTTATTGATGTAGAAAATGTTCAACCTCAAAAATTTTCTTTTTTGGCCAGAATTCTGAGACAATTTTGATTTCAGTTGCAGAGTTCTGCCTTTTTTAAAGATGTAAAATCAAATTTTCAACCTCTAAAAAGTTTTTTTTTTTTTTTTTTCCAGTGGCCCTTATCCTCTTCTGTATAAATGAATCACAGAACTCTTAGAATTCAGATTTAAAGATCATTATTATTATTTTTTTATAATGGTTTTAATTGTGTTTATGTCTGTTATTTTGTCTGTGTATGTACAGCACTTTGTTTCAGCTGTGGTTGTTTTTAAAGTGCTTTATAAATAAAGATGAGTTGAGTTGAGATAATCTAATTGCATTTAATGCAAACACACTGCAGCTGTCTGATGTTAAACTATCAGGTTACATTAATTGTCAGTGCGCTTGCACAGCTGCTTTCACACAAACTGTGTATCTGATAAATAAAAGTTCTTTAAATTTGATGAAGTTTACAAAGATTCTCCCTCACACTGCGTGAAAGCTTCCTTTAAGGAGAGAAACAATACTATGAAGTGACACTGAGCAATGTCTAAAGAGATTTGCTTGGAAAAAGTTTCAAAGGGGTTGTAATTTAAAATATCTAAGAATGCATAAATACTTTTTTTGAGCATAAACACCACCATGATGCTTGATAAGAAAAAGTCTTAAGTGTATGTTTCCATCAGAGTTACACAGACTGCCCCTTTAAATGGTGTGTAGATGTACAGAAGAAGTTTAAACATCACTTCATTCAGAAAGTTAGTGAGTCAAAGACATTATGAATGTAAAGTGGACTTCTGATTCACTTTAGAGCATTTTTGAAACCTGCTGGTTAATCTGTCTTTAGATGAGTTTTAAACATTTGACATTTGGACCCTCTCTGTCTCTCACACTCAGGTTTCTGAATCACGAGGGGCCTTTTCCGCACTTCATAAATATACTTCTGTTATTTTCAGGCTGGTTTAGCTTTTTTTCAGAAACTCATAAATACCATGATCCTGCAGTTATCTCACAGAATTTAAGTTAAGGAGCTCAAAACAATATCTAGACCTGGTTAGACAAAATAGATTCAAATCAGAACAACATATTTAAAGAAGTCTGAATGATTTACATTATTGATCATTAACTGACAGCCCAGGGGCCACATCTGGTCCACGTGGTTGATGGTGATGAATTTGATGGTTTTAAGGTCAGTTTTTGTTATTAAATAACTACGAATGTTAATGCAACCTCACAAAAACAAGTGTGATTAAAACAGTTTACACAGGAATGACTTCATGTTTCATTTTTTAAGTAGAAATTACCTGCCAGCTCAAACGTAACCATGGAAGAAAATATATCAGAGTAAAAATAACCCAGTGACAGAAAACATGACTTCGGAGTGAAGCAGCAAAGAGGTCTGAACTGCCCTCATATGGCTGCAGGATGGGAAATAGGGACTGATCTCACATTTTAAGGCTATGCAATAGAACAAACAAGTTTAAAAATCAAAATATTAAACTAATAATATGCTACTTAGACCAAAGTATTTTTAGTATTATTATTTCTTCTTCTTCAAAGATGATGATGATGATGATGATGATGATTATTATTATTGTTATTATTGTTATTATTATTATTATTATTATTATTATATTGTTATTATTATCTGTCATCTGGCTCTCAAACATTTGTCAAGAAAAACACTGATCCTTGTACGAATGTTGATGATTTCTGATCCCTAATTTGCTGGAATCCCTGAAATATAAATATATACTTTTTTCCATCCAAAATTTAATTCAGCCAAGAATAAACCTTTTTGCTTCTGCTACATACATTAACAACCCAAAAACTCTCATTTTCACTGTGAGGTTGAACTAAAATAAACCTAGAGATTATAATTCAATAGTTTTTGATTCAAAATATTTTCTTCTACAAACCATTTATCAGTTTTGAATTAAATGAACCATAACAAGGAGAACCCTGTTCATTTTGGTTAAATCTGACGGTGAAGGACTAACATTTTCTTGAGCTTAATGCATTTTCACACAAAATTAGTTTTTTTATAAATAAAGATCAGCTTTTACTGACTACACTTCCTGATTGAATTTAAATATGGAAGGTGGAAAACAACATAAAGATATCATGTAGAGAAAGTCTGAAGTGAAGCCAGTTTTAAAACTTCAGTGTTTAAATGACTCACAGTCTGTTTTCAACAAAACCTTCATTTTGAATTTAGACAGTTTTATTATTACCTGTTTATTTTGGCTCAGACCTCATGAAGAAAAGTCTGATTTTTGAGAACTGCTCCTGAAGAGATCAAACTTTATTAGTTAGAATGAGTCACAAAAATGTTGTTTTTTTATACCAACAACATCCCAATTTAAACTCAATGCACCATGACAGAGAAAATACCTCCTTCATCTAAAGAAATCCGACTCACAAACTGAGGTCTTTCTTTGGTGCATAAACTCAAACTTTTCCTGATAAACAGCAACTCGTGATATTAATTTGATACGAAAAATATCTGCTCCTGTTTCAGTTCATAATTATATTGTTATTCACATGAAACTGCTATTTTTACCAAAACATTCATTATTACTTTTAAGAAGCCTTTCAGCTAAATTTTTCCCTAAAAGTGACAAAAAATCCTGGTTTTACTTTCGAGAAAATTTTGTGATGCAGGATGAGGACAAAGGGTTTGAGTGTGGTGGATTAGAGAGGTTTTCTATGAACCACAAGTTTTGAATAAAAAAGACTAAAATAAAAATATTAAATATAAAAAAAATAGAAACAAAAAAAATAATTTGACTTTTAATGACTAATAAGGACTTAAATGACTGCATTTTGGACGAGTTTTCACATAAACTGGAGGCCGACTTTTGTGAATAAATCAGGCCACACTCTGATATGAATAAAAAATAGATAAAAAAAACAGATTATATTAATATCTCCTGATTCAAAGAACAAAGTTCACCCAACAATAATAATAATAATAACAATAATAATAATAATATTAATAATAATAATAATAATAATAATAATAATAACATGTCAGATTAACTCACAAACAGTTTGACTCTTACAGAGCATTTTAAAGAAATGCCTCTTGATGTGACTAAAGCCGATGTTAAAGCTCGATTATCCTTGGGTGCATTTTGATTTACACTGAGGACTGTGTTGGAGAATAAAGTCAAACTTTTACTATGAGGCCGCTCCCGAAGCGCAACCAGAAAATACTTTTAATGATTGAATCAATAACAAAAATGTTGTTGATGAAAATCATACATCAGTTTAAATTAAATACACCATAACAGGACAACACTTTCTTTTCTTGGCTTTATGTGACTGCTTAACTAAATTTATTAAATGAAGTCTAAAGTGGAGCCCGACTCGTGGATCAAATCAACATTTCACTGAGGGCGTAGATTTAATGAGGGTCATAAAAATCAAACCCTGATACAGAAAAAGGACAAACAAATATAATAAACCAAAGGTTGGAATAAGCTCATCAAAATTATTATTATTATCTATGAGACGATTAAGTTTGAGACTTAAAAAATCATTTGCATTGGAGAGACTTCTTTTAAAATCAAAACATTTTGATGAATGATGAGGGAGTTGTGTAGTTTGGTGGGTAAAGCCAAATGTGTGAAATTCTTTAAATATCTAAAATAAAAATATCTAAATATCTAATATAAAAATAAAATATTGTTTCATTTTGTCAATGGGACAAAAAAGCCAAATTTATTCTTAAAAGTTCAATAATGCACAAACAGCTGTTCTTCTTTTTCCAGAGATGTTTCTGAGGTGTGTGCGGTGTGGTCTGTTAGTGTGCTTTGTTGGTAATCAGAAGGTTGCAGGTTCGAGCCCAGCTCTGGCTGTCACATGCTGACGTGTCCTTTGGCACTTAACCCCCAGTTGCTCCCACTGCTGCATCAGTGGCGTGTAAATGAGTATGACAGGGTGTGAATGTGTTTCACTGATGAACTAACATGGCACCTGTGAACCATCAGTCAGTGTGTGTGTGTGTGTGTGTGAGTGTGAGCTGTGGTGTGAAGCTGCTTCGAGTCAAAGAGGCCAGAAAAGTGCTTAATAAGCTTAAGTCCATTCAGCATTTGAAAATAAATGAACTGAAACTCTTTTGACACAAATTAAAGACAAACTTTTATAAAGTGAAAATTCACTAAATATGAAGGGAAAAAAATCAGGTGATCTTCACTTGTGGACATTTTGAGTTTGTTTTAAAAATTCTGATTCATTCATATTTTCAGAATAAAATTCTAAACTTCCTTTAGTTTTGTTTTTCTTGAAGCACAGCACCTGCTCTGTCATATTATTACCACATTTCAATTTTACCCCAAAATTAAAAGGAAGATGAGAGCAGGCAGAAAAACAAAATAAGAGGTTTGTTTTCATTCTGTATGTTACGAAAAATGTCTTAATGACAAGGAAAAAGCTCAAATTGTTCAAAACAATGTCTACAGTGCCAAGTATAAATGAGTACACCCCCTATTAAAAGTAATGTATTAATCAATATCTAAATGAACAAAAGAACAATTTTCAAAGTTTTCACAAAGCTAACTTTAACATAACATTTTTTTTTAACACAAGATGAAAATAAGGGTAATATGATAACTAAAATTAAGCTTTGCTTTCTGACAAATCTGAAGGGGTGTACTCATTTATGCTGAGCACTGTATATTAAAGGTGCAGTGTGTAGAATTTGGCAGCGTTCATAACGATCCGCCATGTTGTCTACGGGTGGATTTTAGGGACAAAAAGAACAAAACGCGAATCTGTCCGCCGGTTCTGAAATCTACCTGGAATGCTTTAACAAGCTTTAACTGTAAAATAAACACAATTTAAATCCCGAGTGCAGAGCAACAGCTGTCTCTACATCCTCTCTCCTCTTCTACGCCTGCATTCCAGGTAGATTTCAGAACCGGCGTACAGATTCGCATTTCGTTCTTTTTGTCCCTAAAATCCACCCGTAGACAACATGGCGGATCGTTGTGTCGGCCTACATGAACGCGGCCCGCGGTAATGTAAATTTTTTAAGCTTTTTCTATCTAAATAAAAATAAAACAAACGTTTTATGAGGATGATTGTACTTCCATTTTGACGGACTTTACATACAAATAGAAACATTATATCCTATATTCACCGTTTCTGTTCGGCGAAATGCTGCCAAATTCTACACACTGCACCTTTAAAGAATAAAGTCGAATTATTTGAAAATAAGATTAAAATACAATTCTACCCTTTTATTTATTTTAGATTTACTTTCTAAATCACATTTTATTTATATCATTTATATTTTATTTCTTTACACCAAATACAAAATTTACTATTGAACATACATTGAAACCAGGCATGAGCAATTAATTGATCACCACCTGAATTACCAGCTTTGATAACGAACAAAATCATTTCTTATGTTCCTGTAATGGTTAATATATCAGAATATAGAAGCTCTTCACCTGAAATGATATGTTTATGTTAAAAAAAATCACAATTGTTGTTATCCATGAATTTTCAAATGTACTGTTATACAAAAACACAAAAACATTGTAAAGCACAATATTATTTCTTGATTAAGATGCCAAATAAAAGTTATTTACTTGCACTCCTGATCAGAAAATTGAGTTTTAGTGGTTCAATTTCATGACTGATTAATTTTTAGTCTCGAATATGGGTTTAAGAAGGTGAATTCAGTTTGATATTCCTCATCTCTAAAATATTTGGATTTTTTAAGACATTTGTTAAGCAATGCACACACACACACACACATATATACAAATATATATAAAAATATAGAAAACTCAAATACAAGATGCAGCATTTGATCAAGCCCATTTCAGCAACTTCTTTGGCAAATGTAACAAAACATTTACTGGTTTCAGTGTAAATTTGACTATTTTTTTTATTTCTATTAGGAAAAATTCTCAAAGGAAGCCACACAGATTTAATTTCAGCTCTACTGTCTTGGAAATATTGCTCTTTTTGTGCTGCTATGGCAGATTTTGTCTGGTGTTTTCATGAACACACAGTTGAGGGCCACATGTGGGCCCTGGGCCGGCAGTTTCCCACCCCTGATTTCAATCATTTGAACCATTTAAAGTGACAAAGGACATATTGCACATGTTGACAGTTGCCGTGGTGAGATTGTTTTTATTCTCATAAAGCAATCAATGTAGTGTATATATAAGATTCTTTCTATAAATATAAAGGTTCTCTTCATAGCAAATGAAAATGAAAAACAAAAAAACAAAAACAAGAAAATATTCCAAAGCTGTGACTTTTGTAGAGTCTTCAACACAATAAAAGGATTATTATGAAACCGGAAGCACCGTGTGAAGGAGCATTTGTCAAGAACGCGGGTCAGAACGTGTGCGAGTGTGTGTGAGCCGCGTCGCACCGGCAGCAGCCGCTCTGCATCTCCACACAAGGCTTCCTTTCTCCTGCAGGGGAAGGCGTACAGGCTGCTGGCTGCGATTCAGTCCCACGGTGCAGACACACAGCTACGTTCAGCGGGATCAAATTAGTCCAGAGATCGACCCCAAAGTCTGCTCTGCATCTCCATCACTGACAAATTCGACATCCACGTTCGGGGAGTGTGTTGGGAAAATGAAGCCGGAGTATGTAGTGATGGCAGTTCTTGACAAACAGCTTCCATTTTGTGGATTTCAACATAATTTCAGTGCAGTGTTAAAGTCTGGACACCCCTTAAAGCTGGAATATGCTTTTTTTCTGGAAATAAACCCCCAGTCTACCTGCAGCCCCCACCTCTGTGCACCCATCCAACCAGAGAAGCACACAGCATCTGCAGGAGCTTCATACACACATACTGAAGACTACACGCAGCAAGCACATTTCTATACCATATTTAAATTACGATACAGGCGCAAAAACAATGACAAGCCTGGAATCTGTTCTGAAATATGCTGTGCGGTCACTGTCATGTGTTTTGCAGCGTGTATTCGCCAAAGAATCCAGCCGTCATGATCATCTGCAGTAGGAAACAGCCAATAACAAACGCAGCGTCTCCGTCAAACCACCTCTGATTGGCCCACGTTTGTCGTCACAAGCCCTAAAAAAAAGGAGCCAGGAAGGGGATGCGGAAGTCTCGCTTTCTGTCACACAGCTTGAATCACAATGTGCTGGAAGGTTATTTAGGATTTTGCACCAAGAACGCCCTGAAAAAAAAAGCTGCTCATTCAAACTTCCAGCTTTTAAGAGGAGGTTTTCCCACAAATGTTCGGTTTATCAGTGAAAAATGTAACGAGCGTTCCAGCTGCATTCATGAAAAATATTCAATTTTTTAACCTCAAAAGAATAAAAAGGCAACTCCATATGATTTGCTGTTGGCTTCACAGTATTCTTGAGTATTCTCAGAGTGAGTCAACGCCCTTAAAACATTCCCAAATTTCAGCAGAAACCCCTGCTTTAACAAGAAACCAAATGATTAAGGATGAATCACGTCTGAACAGGGGCGCTGCCAGACATTCTGGACAATGTAAGAAGAGATTTGGCACCGTTTCTCTGAAAAAGCATCTGCCAAATACATAAATAAATAAATATACAACCAAAAAAAAAAAAGGGCCGCTCACAATCATCACATCGCTGATCTGTTCGATGAGCTTCAAAGAGTGAGAATACACGGTGGTAAATTAGACTTTCTGCTGCTGGACCTTTATGGCATTTGGATCATTTTAAGCATTTAACATCATTTATATTTAAGATGATCATTCCTCGTAAATCTCTGCTCTTCTCTTTATAATCTATCTTTATGGAAAGAAAAAAAAGGCCTCTCTTTTGGAAATACAGTTGAGAAATCCTAAAATACCCACAAAGTTGATGTGAAAAATACAGAAATTAAATCTTTTAAAGGCCCCTTTCTGTCTTTAGAATCGTCCACCCTCTCCCTTCAGACCCTCCTAACTTCAGAACAGAAGAAATGAAACACTGCAAAAACTCAGATCTAGCTCAGTGTGTTTGTCTGTTTTCAAGTCAGAAATGTCTAATACACTTATTCTTAGCTACAATCACTTATCAAGTCAAGATAAATATCTCACTTAAGGAATAAAAAGCAAAAATGAGGCATTGAATTGCTTGTAATGAAGAGAAAATATCTGCTAATGAAACGAGGAAAGTTTGACTCTTAAATGAAGGTTTGATATCTGCTCTGAAGAGAAAGTGTCATTTTTAGACACCCTTTAAGTTACAATTTTCTCATCTTATTGGCTGACTATTTTACTTATTGCAAGCAACTCAGACCTTATTTTTAGTTTTTATATCTTCAGATATAATCCAGACATGCCAGAAAACTGTGGCTTAGAATCAGTCTAGTGAGATTATTCAGTCTTGAAATTGTAAGAAAACTCACACTTAAATCAGAATTTTTTTTAGTGTATAAGATCAAGAGGCAGGTTTCTCTTCAGCACAAATGAAGGTCTACACATTTATCATCATTAATTTATCTGCACATTATTTGTTCATCTTGTCAGTTCATTGTTGTTTCTTTGAAAAGGAGAATTTTTAATTTTCAACAGGCTAAAATCTTTCATTAGACTGTAACAAAAAAAAACACCAGCTGCTCCAATTGTCTCCAATGTGAGGCTGCATGAGGTCAAATAATAAACATTTAAACATTCTGTCGATATAACAGCTGATAAATGTCATATACACACACTGGCCACTTCATTAGGTACACCATGATAGTACCAGGTTGCACCCTTCTTGCCTTAACTCTTCTGGAAACATCTCTGAGATTTTGGTCCATATTCACATAATACTGCCGTAGATTTTTCAGCTGTTCACCCATGGTGCATCCACCACATCCATAAGGTGTTCTACTGAGATCTGGTGACTGTGGAGACCGCTGGAGTACAGTGAACTTAAGAAACTGGTTTGAGATAATTCAGGCTTTGAGACGTGGCGTATTATCCTGCTTGAAGATGGGTGCTCTTTGGTCTACAACAACACTCAGGCGGGCCGTGCTGTTTCCACTGCACATTTTGTTCTCTGGGGCAGCGTTACACCCCCAGCCTGTAGCTCTGATTCAAAGCAGGATGGATCCATGCTTTCCTGTTTGTGCCGAATTCTGACCCTATCACCTGAGTGTTGCAGCAGAAATCAAGACTCCTCAGACCTTTTTGTCATTTTTCTGTGGGCTAATTTCAGTGTGGCCTAAGAATTGTGCTATTAGCTGACAGGAGAGGCTCGGCTGGAGCTTCAGCTGGTGTCTGGACCACGTCTACATGCCTGAGTGCACTGACATGTGACCGGCTAAACAGCTGCAGCTGCATGAGTGTACTTAATATTGTGGCCAGTGAGTGTATAAGGCCGATATATCAGCTGAAAATACGCATCCCAACTCCAAATCTTGCTTTTTCTTTAACAGATCCTATCACATATTAGCCTTTGCTCTGCTCGGGGGACACAAAGGAAGCACTGAACTGCAAAATCAAGTTGAATGAGTGCATTAAAATCAACCCTGCTCATTCTGTTTAGTTAAAAAAAGGTCAAATCATTCAGGAGGAAAAATGAACAGCTCTAAGGGGTGTCCAAACATTTCACACAGCACTGAAACCAACTAAAACACACTCAGAAAATGATTTCTTTAACTAAATCATGAACAAAAAGCCTGTTTGACGCTTTTTTGATTCACAGTTAAAAACAATCACACGAGTGTTTTGCATGTCTTAGATCTTTATGTTATATTTGATTTATTTTTTTTAATGTAAGACCAAAATGCTTCATTTTACACCCACATTCCTTTTTCCACTGGTCTGTTCTAGCTTCACTCGATATGCAGATGAAAATGAGTTTGTAGTAGGGCTGGGAAATATATTGATTAAATCAATTATTTGAATTATTTTCTGCAGATTTAAAAAATAAAATCCACATTTCTTCTCTTGACTTACTCCAATTGTAAGTTGTTGCAGTGTTTGAAAATATAAATACTATATGTACAGTTTTCATGATGGTAGGCCCTGTCAGGTTTTAAATAAGCACTTTTTAAGGCTTGTATTTGTTTTTAAAATAGATTAAATATAGATCAGAGAGTTTGTTGTTAATAAGCTCAGCCTTCAGTGTTTATGTAGTCAAAGCTGCCTACATTTGAACTACATAATCAACATTTCATGACACACTTTAACTGTAACAGGGAACTTCTGTTTGGTTTGGGAATATATTTTGACAACATAAAGGCAAAACTTTATTCATGTTATTTTTGATTCACTGGAAGTTTACCTTTTTTGGAGAAGGAAAAAAATTGATTAAAATATTAAATCGAGTGTTCTGGAAAAAAAATATGGATTTTATTTTGAGGCCATATCGCCCAGCCCTAATTTGTAGACTAAAAGTGTGAGGGAAATATCAATTAAATTGCATTATGTGCCTCTGTTAGTTCTTTAAAAACACACTGTTTGAGAAGTTTGCAGGGAGATACTTTAATTTCAGTTCATTTTTGTTTAATGTGCCATAAATGACCTTGAACATATAATCATAAATCTGAAATATTTTGAAGAAGTCCCTGCTGAAGTGAGTTTTACAAGACCAGCAAACAGTATTTTGGGAGTTTAAAAATGTGAAATTGTCATTTTACAGCAAAACTTGACATAAATCTTAAAAATATCAACTCTTTATCATTTTCACAGTCAAGAAGGTCAGATTAAAAGCTGCTGTTATAAACTGATTTTTGATTATGAATTAAAAATGTTGCAGACTGGTGCTAAAAACACTCTGAGCTAAAACATGCAGAAGCACTCGTCTGGTCCTTCATCCTAAAGTGATTTCTCGAGCTTAATTTGGAAAGGAATGTTTTGACTGTTAGGCCCGAGCGACAGGCCACAACCATCTGTCACAATGCTTCACATCCACAACCTGTGCACCGAGCGCCTCTCGTCCCACACCGCTGACATTTCCCTTCAGAGCCGGGCAACTGCCGCTCGACTGTACAACAGACACAAACTCCAGCTGCTTAATCAGGATAAGAGGGAGCCACGAGGAAGCACTTGGGTTTCACGCGACTCTGCTTAGAATAGACCCAGCACTCTCTGCGGCGCACTGATCAAAGACACCGTGTGAAATACTCCCAGTGGTGTCCACGCTAAGTCAAATCATGAGACCACAGGTTCCTTGACGCTCAGCTGGCTCTTTGTGAACAGAAAGTACAATCCCATTATGTCCAAAATGTGGAAAAAATGTCCTTTTTTAAAAAAACAAAGTCTTTTTTAAAATCTTTAAATACAAATATATACTTACAAAAATCTCAGTAATGTTCATGTACATTAAAAAACAGACCAAGTGTCTCCAGGATGTCCGGAAGAATCAAAAAGAGAAGAAGAGGATTATCATTCAGTTTGTCACTCAGCAGTCTGGGTGAGGGTCAGAACCCCTCACACCGTGGTCTCCCCCTGTTTACTGTTGGCCAGTCTCGTGTAAAACCGCCTCCACGAGTTGAGAGTCTTCCCAGACCAGATCCAGAATCCAGAGGTGATGCCCACGATGAGTGTCATGAGATACTTGATCATGAAGACGGTGAAGTCGGGGCTCATGTTGGGGTGGTTCTGGATGGGGCAGGGCACGGCGTAGGTCTTGCAGGTCTGGCTGATCCACGTCCGCTCCCACTGCTCTCTGAAGGCCTGCTCGTAGAAGTAGCAGGCAATGACGATGGTGGCAGGTACGGTGTACAGCACGCTGAAGATCCCTATCCGCACCATCAGCTTCTCCAGCTTCTCCGTCTTCGTGCCGTCGTGCTTCATGATGGTGCGGATACGGAACAAGGACACGAATCCTGCCAACAGGAAGGACGTCCCGATGAAGAGGTACACGAACAGCGGCGCCAAGACGAACCCTCGGAGAGCGTCCACACTGTTGATGCCTACGAAGCAAACTCCGCTCAGCACGTCTCCGTCCACCTGCCCCACAGCCAGGATGGTGATGGTCTTGATGGCGGGGACGGCCCACGCCGCCAGGTGAAAGTACTGGGAATTAGCCTCGATGGCCTCGTGGCCCCATTTCATTCCTGCAGCCAGGAACCAAGTGAGGGCCAAGATGACCCACCAGATGGAGCTGGCCATGCTGAAAAAGTAGAGCATCATGAAGAGGATGGTGCAGCCCTCCTTCTTGGTGCCCTGCACCACAGTCCTGATGTCATTGTCAAATCTGTCGTTACACACCACCTTATCCTCCAATAAGAACCCAGCAATGTAGGCGATGGACACCATGGTGTAGCAGCCAGACAGGAAGACGATGGGCCGCTCTGGGTAGCTGAAACGTTTCATGTCCACCAAGTAGGTCAGCACAGTGAATAAGGTGGAGGCGCAGCACAGCACAGACCAGATGCCGATCCATATCCTGGCAAATTTGAGCTCCTCCTCGCTGAAGTACATCATCCCATGAGATCTTTTTGGCTCACATGGAGCGCCACAGTTCTCCTGCCCCAGGAAGCGGTAATTCAGGTAGGGGGGCACCCTGAGGGAGGCTGGGCACCTGAACTGTCCAGGCATTGGGTCCGGCGGTGTGTGCTCGATGGTATCGACTCCAGGCCTCTCTGACTCCGCGCGGTCCGACATGTTCTGCCCCACACACAGCTCCCCGGCTCCGTGCACAGGGAAGGACTCGCAGGCCAGGCTGTCGGGCCACTGGAAGCCGAACTTGTTCATCAGAGCCTCGCAGCCCTGCCGCGCTCTCTCACACAGAGAGCGGCACGGCGGCAGCGCCTGCTCCAGCACCGTGCACACCGGCGCATACATGGAGCAGAGGAAGAACTTTAGGTCCGGGGAGCACTGCACTTTGACCAGTGGGTAGAACTGGTGCACCTCCAGGCCCGCGTCCTCCTGGTTGGTGTGGCCCAGCAGGTTCGGCATGATGGTCTCGTTGTAGGCGATATCCGTGCACAGAGGAATGGAGATGGGCTGGCAGAATCCGTGCTCGGGTATAGACATTCCACGGTCACCGCCGCCGTACTGCCCGCTCACTCGGAAAATCCCAACATTCAGGAACAAAATACAGAAAAATAAGGACAGAAGCGCACGGAGGAGTCTGTTGTGCGTCATGGTGACCGATCGAGCCGCCGATTTACTTTCTATTCGTGGCTGAATAACTTACGTCCCCTCGGCAGGCAGCAGCCTACTTCCTTGAATGCTCTTTGTTGGCGTCTCTTTGCGAGGAAAAGGCAGCTTCTCCCAGCAGGATTTCACCGCCAGCTCCTCTCCGTGCTCCCCCGCGTCGGCCTGACTCACACCGCGGATACGGGTCCAAAGATGGTGGGGCACAGTCCGGCCGTGTGTCCGGCTTTGATCAGGAAAAATAAATGATAGTCCTTCAGGGGAGGCTGATTCAGTCTTCCGTCTGCAGACACTGTGTCAGTCTGCTCTTCAAACCTGTTCTGCTCTCACTCACACGTTCACAACAACGTCAAGCAACGTCACAGGCACGTGCGCTTCCGGTCACAACTTTCAAAATAAAAGTCCAACCAGCAGCAGTATAGATACTGGGAGATCGAGTCCCCAACAGAACAATGAATACATGAATGAATGAATGATTGTGAGGGGACACTGGTCCAAATGTGTCCCTTTATTACACCCTCAAAATATTATTTGAGCTCTTTCCTTTTCATCTTTTGATATAAGACCAAATAATTGTACCCCGATACTAAAGCCTGTCTAGAATTAAAACCTATTTGGACAAAACTATTTTATCATTTTAACTTAACATGTCAAATCTTAGAATTGCCCCAAATTATGATTTAGCATTTGGAAGCAATTTTTTAAAAAAAAGAATAGGCTATATTTCATAAACCCCAGTTTATCTAAAATAAGAATACAACAGTTATTTTAAAAAAAAAAAAAAAAAATCCATCCTTTATCTAATTACCTTCTGTGCTACCATACCACCCCCATTAACCCTAGTGTATCAAAAATAAAAGCACAACAGTATCAATAATGTTTATAATATATATATATGCGTGTGTGTGTGTATATATATATATATATATATATATATATATATATATATATATATATATATATATATATATATATATATATATATATATATATATATACTTATATGAGTATACTTCTATAAAATTTTCACCACAACCACACAGACATGAGGATCCTCCTGTAATAAATTTGTTTGCAGCAGAAACAAATTTGACGGCGACAGGTCTATGATTGGTCCATTGATCTGTCACTAGCTTTAGTTCTTACTTTAATCCACTTGTCTCCACTTACCTCCCTCCCTTTGCCCACACACCCAACACAGCATCGTGTGGATTTGCTGTTCATCATGAGACTGGGGTTCACATTCAAGATTTCCTGCTGCTTAACAGAAGGTTTTTTCTTGCCGCCATGATGGAGGGATTCATGATTGGCTATATGGATTCATGTTGGGTGTTGGATGTATATATTTGTATATATATGTATATGTGTATTTTTATATGTATATATGTATCTATGCATATGTGTGTATCCATAATATGAAGAGCTTTGTGCTCTATTGTAAAGTGTCTTGAGATAACACTTGTTATGAATTGGCGCTATACAAATAAAGATTGATTGATTGATTGATGTATATATATATATATATATATATATATATATATATATATATATATATATGTATATATATATATATATATATATATATATATATATATATATATATATATATATATATATATATTTTAACAAATTACAAAGAAAGTATTGGCTTTTTCGCATTAAGCTAGGCAACTATACTAGTGTTAGCCTTTGATCTAAATGATATTTAAAAGGTCAAAAGTAAATTTTACTGAAATAAAATTAATTAAAGAGTGTAAAAAAAATGCCCCCTGACTGCATTCAGATGAAATAAGTAACAGTTAATCAGGGTGTTTTATGATATATATTATATAACTGCATCATGAAAATATGTATTCATAATAAAAGAAAGAGAAAATATTTTTTTAAAGATTTGCAATTGTCTTCAGTCATAGTGTACAATAGTCCCTGGTCAAGTAGCTTTTATGACATTTTTTAAATAGCTAAAGACTGTGATAGGATATTAGTTTATGACTATTTATAGCAAAAGGCACTGTGATAAAGTTAATCTCAGATTTAACTCACTGTCCTTAGCTGTGAATGCAGGAACAAACAAACATTATAAAAATCAATTTTTTGATGTAGCACTCTTTCGATGTAGCACTTCTGCGCTGGTCAAGTAAACATCCTCATTTTAAGTGAAAGAAGGAATCCTGTTGAGCATGTGCAGACTTGAAATTTAGTGTGTAATGACAACCACCTGTTAGAATAACCCCTTATGATTTAAATGACATTCTTTCTAAACATTAAAAGAAAAGATCATTTGCAAGCCCACAATGTAGTGTAAACATTTAAAAGTAAAAGCATTAAAATAACAGTACAGTTTGAAGTGTATTTCAAAAAATCTATTGAAATACTTTTTTCCGAAATGAAATAAAATTTAAGCAGCTTTACAGTGTTTAGTGTCAATTCAAGGGGACTATAAAGTGTAGAATTAAAAAGAAAATAAAACAGGAATTAACAGTAATGAAAGATATGTTTGACAATAGCATATAAATATAGTTAGAATACATGTGTATGTAATAATATTTGTTAATTATTACATTTTTTTAAATGACCTTTTAAGCAGTTTGTATTTCATTTAATTTATTATTCCATTAACAGTCAAATAAGAAATCACATTGCCTTGTTGCATTGTATTAAGTTCTTTTTTTTTTTTTTTCTTTCATTTTTCTACCTTTCTAGGCTATAAACATCTACTCGGGGATGTTTGTGCCTAGACATTGCAAGACAAATCTACTGTGTACAATGAATTTACTGCATTGTCCCTAATCATTCTCTAATAAAACAATATTTCAAAACATTTTAAGGGTTGCAAACTGAATTGTATGACTGAAATTAAAGTAGGTAAATAGGCTGAATCATCGTCATCTCTAGGCAATTAAAAATATCTCCTGATACTTAAAATAAGAAAAAAAAATACAAACACATGAATGTTTTTTTTAAACTGAATAGACATATTACTAAAAGAAAAGTGTCAAAACAACAGGGTGAGAAACTAATTAAAAGATCATCAAAAATATGAATTAACAAGTGTAAAACATTCATGATAATGTGGTAACAAACAGAAAAACAGATTTGACTGATCCAATCGACTCCATCTTGATTCGTGAGGCTGAAACGCAGAAACCTCACACTTCCGGTTTACGTCTGTTTCACTACGAGGAACTTTACAGCCCTCTCTCTCCCTCGCTCTCTCTCTCTCCCTCGCTCTCTCTCGCTCGCTCTCTCAGTTGGGGTTTAGAGAGTGGGGGGATTATGGAGGACCTGCGTTTTCCCCTAATGTTTGCCTGCTTGCTGCGGTTCATTTCAGTTCACCTCTGCTCCAGTGTTGGTATGAATGCAGAATATAAATGCAGAGCTGAGGATCTTTAACATAACGGATTTTTAATGTGCTTTTGCTGCACTCGTCATGGTGTTGACACATTTTGGAAAATGGAAGAATGACTAGTTAATTGGTACCTGCAGGCCAATGTGAAATTGTGTCACAGTGGTGCAAAGTAATGACGGGAATTTCAGCTCCTTTCAGTGATCTGGATCATTTGGCTCACTTCAGTAAAAACATGTCGTACCATGTCTAAGTTCTATTTTCAGGGGGTTGTCTACAAAGAGACAAATTCAGGCATATCCACACAATTTTTTAATGGCATAGGCGTTTTGTCCACACAGATTTTTTGAAAAAATTTGTCCCAGAGCTGATAAATCTGTGTTACCGTGCTTCAGAAGCGACAACATCATAAGCCCACCTCTCGCTTAAACCTCATGAGCAAACTCTGACAACAATGGTGGAACACAGAATATGGAATATGGTGTCTTGTTAATGCTGCAGAAGCTACTAAGCTTGTTTGGCTTTAACATTGAAATCTACTGCTCCTCTACGACCACTGTGAGCAACAAGAGGACATGGTGAACAACGGCTGTGTTTTTTCACTGTTCTCATGATGTTTGCTCCATGTCTTCTCTGGTTTTAGTGTATGTCTGCAGCACCGTACAGCACCACTTACAGGCCTGGCATATGCACTACAGTGTTTTCAGTGTAAATGGATGGACACTATTGCTGAAATAATGCCGTCTTTCCAGATATCGTTTTCAATACGAAAATGTTTTTGTCTCCATGTGGACAGGGCCTAAATTCTGGTTTATAGTTCACACTAGAAATTACTTTGAAACTGAGTTGTATTTGTAAAGTTGTGTCTTTGTGTAGTTTTACCAAAGTGAATTAAGATTCGATTCAACTGATAGAGTGTAACTTTCAAACATAGCATGTGCGATGATTTAACTGCAAATGTTCAATCATTAAAAAGCTTTTGAGGCAAATGGAGCAGACCATATCTCAGCAAACTAATAGATGAAAATAACTGGGAAACTGCCTTTAATAGTCATTGGACTTCCTCTACAATTTGTTCGGTCACATTACAGATGTAAGAGGACCATTATGTCTGCGGGGATTTTGTTACATTGGTGGTGTTATTACATTACAGAGCCCGTATTATGTTTATTTATTTATTTATTTTTTAAGATTTATGTGCCCTTTATTTTGATTAACAGGTTCCCTTCCATGTGGAAAAGAACATCAATGAACAAAAAAACTAAAGGTCCAGAAAGGTCCAGCATTAGAGCTTTTTCTTCCCTTCATGTTTATGGCACCAGTGGCTGCCTTAACATTGGTGACAGTGAACATACCCTAGTGGTCATCAAAAATGAATGAATGACCCTGAATTAGGTCAAATTTATGGACTCTTTAAAGAGATATGCCAACATTTTCTTTTTTTGTTTTTGCATCTTGCCTCATTCCCGAGTCCATGTCAAGCAGATAGACTTTATTCTTTCATCTGTACGTGCAGTAACAAGAAAGAGACGGGCAAAGCTCGCCCACCGCTGGTTAGCTTAGCTCAAACACTGGGAGTCAATGGGAAGTGTTAGCCTGCCTCTGCCTACAGTCATCAGAAAATCTCTTTAGCAACTCTAAACGGTCCTGTGTGCTTGTTGTGACTCGTTTTGTTGCAGGCAATTTGCATTTAAGAATGGCTCACAAATAAACAGCTCACTCACAACTGTGAATCGGTTCTCATCGTCCATATAAGAGCTGGTCAAAAGACTCGACCTCAAATGTCACATCTAACAGCCGCGAAGGGAGGTTAACAAAACACAGCCTCTGTTTAAAGGCGAAGACTCAGGTTATAAGTAGCACAGACTCACCAAAATTAGACAACAGGAGATTGGAAAAATGTTCTCCGGTCTAATGAGTTGCTGCTACATTCAGGTGGTAGAGTGTATTTGGTGTAAACATGAACACATGGATTCATCCTGCCTGTATCAACAGTTCAGGCTGGTGGTGTAAGGTACAGTGAGGTATTTCATACTGCTTTCACAGATAGTCCAAGAAGTCCTTTTCACTATGATACCAGTTTAATAAGGGCCTAACAGAAGAATAAATTCTTATTTCAATTTTTTATCTGCCAAAAGTGCTCAGAATAAGCTGCGTCATGACTTCACTGGCCTTTATTTGATACAATATTATTACACATTCTGTCCATTCATGTTGGAAAAGTAGGCATCTAAGAGCCAACATTAAGGCAAGACTCCTATATTTCACACTTTTGATGGTTTAAAGAAAACAGGTACATGATAAAGTTGTGCAGCCTGCCTGCCATCCCTCTCTCACTCAGCATGGAGCATTTACCGTAAAGGTTCAAATACATGAGCACTTTGTGGTGGATGTGCAGCTGACAAAACTTCAGCAACTGTATAATACTGTCCCGTTAGTATGGACCAAAACCTTGAATGGGAGTCTCAAAAGACAGTCACAGAGCAATGTGAAGCATTAATAAATTTTATTCCAGGTAAAACAACATTAAACAACATTTACAGAAGGACATTACATCTTCCATAATAACATTACATACAGGTTGTAACAAATAATGCAACAGCTATTCTACTGTATAATATATTGTTTCACTTGATGAAGTAGCTGATGACACTTCTGTTTTCCAAACTGCTTGTGAGAATGAATTATTTTCAGTGCAGCATAAAAAACAAAAAACATAAAATGCTTGAGAAGCTTTGTTGAAAAAGAAAACATAGTTTCATATTTCAGTACAGCGAGGGTGCAGCTTAAATCCACCTATATGTTCTTTCTACTGATAGCACATCATACAGAATGACAAAATAGATGCCTTATATTTCATATCGTCATATATTCACATAATATGATTCTCTTTGATAGCATTAAGGGAACCCTGTATACAAACATAGTGGAAGCATCACTATTTCACTATATCCTTCTTATTTTTCCTGTCACAGTGCTACATGTGCAACTCCACCTCCTCTTCTTCTCTCTGGACTTTATTTGAAAGATATGAAAAACATTCAAGTGTGAGAAGAGAGCCTTCAGGGGCTCTGCCCACACAGAACTCAAAAATATACGCCTTTTTCACACAACTGCAGGCCGCCAAAGCTCCACAAAAGTCAAAGTGTTGGGGTGGAGGCAACGTTTGCCACACCTAAAGTGTGCAAAAGAAAAAACATCCCAAAAATAATTATTCAGCTGCTAATACTGCCAGCAATCCCTTAAAGCCACATGAGGCTGGGCAATCTTAGCACAGCTCGATGGTATTAACCCTCTTCTGTCACGCCGCTTTACTGGCATTACCCGCCCCCTCTCCTCCCCTTTTCTCCGCCGCACAATCACAGCCCCGGGATGACACTGAAAAGCTGCAAGATAACTTCAAGTACGGCTTCTTCTGCTTCTTTTCTTTTCTTTTCTTTTCTTTTTTTTTTTTTAAAGCAGTCTTCAATCTGTGGTGAAGATTCAAAGTAACAGAGATGATATTTACATTTGTCAGGAGGGCTGGTTTGCTTTTTGGTTCGTTGGGCAAAGCAAGGTCATAGAGAAATATTTATATTTTTGTCATTTAGGGCAAAGCGAGAGCATGAAAGTGGCCACACAAACTGGAATGTAGGGCAAACTGTTTCTTCTTTAAAGTGCATTTTTAAAAACCCTTTTGGGGAGAGTCGAGCCCATAATTATTTATTTTGGCTTGGAGCCACTGATGCCCTTCGATAAAGAAGCTGACGGTGAAGCGTCACTGCATTTTGATCCTTTAAGGACAGCTTTGAATTGTTCTTTCAATTTTGTTGTAGCTTTAAATTTTTTCTGTAAGAGCCAACAACCCGCCCTCCTCTGCCGGGAGTGTTGTGATCTCAAATAAGCGAGCAGAGAAATCATGTCCCTGCTATTTGCAGGAAGAAGGCAGCTCACACAGGTTATCAGAGGGGGGTTGAGCAATATCGACTCTGCTGGGTTATTCTAACAAACATGAAGAACTCTGACCGGATAATCGGCATGTTGCTAAAGTCAGCTGCTGATTCTGTCACGCTACAAGACTGCATGTTGGATTGCAAATATCTGTGTGTTACCATAACCTTTACCATACCGTCACGATCATAGTTGGAAGTTAAAGTCTTTTTTTGTTGGGGATGCAATAATACACTCACCCAGCAGCTGGTACATACCTTGTTTTTTTGCTCAGTTTGGTCTTCATTAGAATTTTTTTGTTAATTCTACACCATCATGAGACATTCAAGGTAAATTGTATTACCAGCAAATAGAATACCGAAGAAAAGCACTTTTTTTTAATTAATTTTATTTTTTAAAATCAAGAAATAAAGCCATGAATCAAAGAAGTGCATTTTACACCTTAGATGAGAGATGCTTGGGTACTAACTATTTTTTAATGCTGGAAAAAATCAGTTTTGACCTCCAAACAACTGTAAATTATTCACATTTTAAAAAGTAACTTAATTTTGTTTTTCTTTCTTTTTCTTAAAATTACATATGAAAACATCAAGATGTTCTTTTATTAATTTAACTGCCATTTTCCTCTGCTGTCATTGGACACACAACAGTGTAACTGTTGATGTATGTTCGCTAAGGCGAATTAAGGCTTAGTTAATTTCTTTCTGATGGTCATCGTCTTTACTGTGGTGAGGACTTTAGCATGGATTATAACTTTTAACCAGATCGACTTTGGAAAAAGGTTGGTTGTGTATTTCATGGATGTTTGGTGCAGATGAAGAGGTTTTCTTTCTGTCCATGGCAGCAAATATGAATCTATATTGGAGTTATCATTCGAGATGTTTTTTTGTTGTTGTTTTTTTTGTTTATTGGGGGGGTGTTGCATGTTGATATTATAAAACTCATTATAGCTGACACTGATATCAATACCGATGTTTTATGTCAAGAGCATAAAGCCTCCATTTTTTCTAAAACTGACCTGTTCATTTGATAGTGACAGTCTATTTGTGTAGGAAACACATGGGAAGCAGTGAAAAAACCCCACAAAATATTCTCAAATAAATACTTTTGATTCATAAAAGCGGACATTCAGTGATGATAAGGTGAAGCATTATGGCATATTTGTACATTCTGACAATATTACAGCCAGTATATGGGATATATAAGGACAATTTGTGCAGCCACAATATCTGTTGTAGAAATCAACAAAAAATGTATTTTCTGTAGATACTGATCATAAACTTTTAGCCAAATATCTGCTGATATTGATATTGTTCCAATAATATCTTGTGTCCCTATTACCACAGCTCTTTATCAAAGGGCAGGGCATAAAAGGTACCACATGTAATGCTTCATTTGATGCACAGTGCTGATGTGCTTGGACTTTATGTTCCCTCTGTAAAGACCTGATAAATCTTTATGCACTAGTGTTTTGACGAAATGATGCCTTGTCACAGGACCCATTATACTTGATAGCAGTATTGGTAAGCTTAAGTCTTACTGAATTTCTGGTTTCATAAATGCTGAACTATCTTCACTGTACACCCACCACAGATTAGAGGAATAAAGGTCCCTCATATTGCAACCGTGGTAGCATATTGGTGCCCATCCGCTCAAAACAAAGCAGAAGTGTTATATCACTTGCTGCTGGCAAGAGTTTACTCACACCTGTTTGCTGACTCACAGACACAGTGAATGAAAGCTGTTTGTACCCAAAACTGAAAATACTGCAGTTCACACGCATGCATTGATCCGTGGATGTCGTACAGAACAACTGAATATTTAGTTAATACATTTTGCATCCCTAATTCTTATGATAAATTCTGTTGCTATTTCCTTAATTTCTAAACCATATCTGAGGCCAGGTTGCATATTTAACTTCATATCCAAGCTGCCTGGAAAGTTTTGATTTTTTTTCTGCAATCCATGAAATTAATCAACAAGAGTCCTCAGAATGTGAAAGCAAGGACCCCGTGGACTGTTAGTTTAACTTATTCAGGTCAAGTTCCTTCAGAGAAATGTGCAACATCCACCTAGATTCTCCCCAAAAATCACCAAGTTTGCAAAAATGATTAAAAAAAATCAAGGTCAAATTAGACCTTTAAGTTAATTTCTGAAAAGTTATATATTTATCAGGATATTAACAAAAAAAACAAAAACAAAAAAAAGACACAGATATGTCATGAAACAAGCTTTGACTTGTAAGTGTCCAGTGCCAATTGGTCTCACCTATAAATAAAACTATATTTCAGGGTTAAAATCCATACTCTTAGGTAATTAAAAAAATTTCCTTCAACATCACATGAACTGGTAACTAACTCGTCCTTTCTAGATTTGATTTAAACCACCAGAAGTCAGAACTACTTAGAAAAATGATTGTCATTCAGGGCCTTGTCTAACACATTGAGAGAGCTAACACATTTTCATGTGTTAGCTCTCTCATGGCCCATAATCCTTCACTCTGTAGCCCGATGAAGTATCAGATATGATAACTTTGACGATCTTTGATATGTTCGCATCATGACACCATTCGTGGCAGAGACACCGTATTGTGCACAGTTGTGCAAACAAATCAAGAGCTTTGGAACTTACATGTCATGTTGATATCCTTTAGTTTAAAGGTTTAACATCCATTAATCCATTATCTAAACTGATTTTAACTTTCGGGGTCACGGGGGCTAGGCCCTATTCCAACAGACACTGGGTAAAATGTGAGGAACAGCCTGGACTGGTTGCCAGCAAATCACAGGGCTGACATACATGGACAGACAATCATTTACACAGTAGCTTAACTGGTGGCTTGTGAGTCACCAATTAAGCTACTGAGCATGTTTTTGTCTGTGAAAAAAACGGAGTATCTGGATAAAACCCACACATGCACAGGGTATACATGCAAATCCCTCACAGGGAGGCCCCCGTCTGACTGAGGAGTTGATTTCCTTGCTGTGATACCTTTGGGTTTCTTTCCTTCCTGTCCTTTTTTCTTATTGGGAGAAAGGAAACAGGGACTTTTTCTTATTTTTGATCAACAAGCTACTTTTATGAGAAAACAAACTAATAATGATTACTTAACTTGCAAAACTAATGTATTTCATTACAGAATACATATTTTCCCCAACACTCTGTCAATGTATCACAATCACGTGACTGCCTGATGAGAGAAAAAAGTGAATTATTTTCTGATTAACTGACCTTCAGGTGCTTGGCACAGTAATGATCTTACAGTGTAGTCCCCTCATGTATCCTTCTCTTCATTAACAGCATTTTTCTTAATTTTGTGAGGGTTATAAAATATTAATCATGAAAAAGCCAACTCCAAGCTTGAATGTTACAGAATCCAGAGCATGTAGGGGGCATGAGGGGGCTGCAGGCTTAAAGCTGACTGGGATTTAAGGGTGCTGGAAGTTTATCCTAAAGCAGTCATGATATCTTTTTCATGTTAGTGTGTCTTTGAGTGTGTGTACAAGTGTGTATGTTTCAATATCATCTATCTTCGACTATCCACAGGGTCATGTTTTTTGCTAATCAACAGTGCGGGGCCAATTTCTTTTTCTTTTTTTTCAATCAGTTTCAAACTGAGATCAAACAGGAAGAAATCTGATAGTACTTCACAATTATCACCATACCTCGAATCTGAAATATTCAAATATTTCCACACAAAACACCAACAGAAAGAGCAAAAAATTAGTATAAACATCTTTGCAGATGATACAGTGTTTTAACAGCTGATTTTTTTCTTTTACCACTGTTTTATAAAAAGTCCCCAAATATCAAGAATTTGTGGGATGTTGAAGGGCACACATGTTGGTGGTGATGGGACTGAGCACATGACACCACCTACAGTACATATACTGCATGCACACTACACACACTGCAAAGCTCTCATCCCATATTTCAGACAAGAAGAGCTCCAGATCGATCTCAAAATTTGAATTCACATTGATCACCTTTTTTTCAAAGACTATTGCAGATATTTTATAATAATAAAGAGAAAGGGAGGATTGTCATGGGCCAGATCCAACAGTGGGCCGCACAGCCTATCACCTGTCTGTCTTACATTTTCTTTTGTACATTAGCTCATCTGCATGGATGGAAGCACCAAGGCTTAGCTATTGCCAATATTTAATGCATTCATAAACGCACACACTCACACAAACCATGTTTACATCTGTTCTTTCAGTATTGCGTCTGAATCTTTAGAGACAGTGGTTTGATTCTTTCCTCATTTGTCCTCTGTGTGCACGATCAACATCGTCAGCTGAGATCATCCCTGCTAGAGAGAGAGGATTGTAGGAACTGCAACAGAACATCTTACATCTGGCTAGTTTGGCCATCATGGGGGTCCATTGGAAATATCACAAGGCTACTTTTAACCAGTGCTCTAAATCTAATGGCCCTTTTCCACCAGCCCGCCTTGGCCCTACTCTACTCTACTCTACTTGGCTCTACCCGGTTTGCGTTGCGTTTCCACCAGCACAGTACCTCCTAAAACAAACCAGTTTTTAGTACCTACTCTGCTCTGGTTCTAAGCGAGCTGAGTCAATACCAAAAGGTGACGTTTACTGACTGCCGGCTACTGATTGGTCAGAGAATGTTGTCACTGATGGGTCATGAGCACGACGCCCAAAACAGGACTGCAGTACATATGCTTTGTTACTTTATGGCAATAATTTGCTGCCATCACAATGTTAGATACGGGACTTTATCATTACGAGCTAGCTAACAAACTAGTGGTAGCTTCCATTAGCTTACCCTCATACGTCTTTTCTTTGCAGCCCGATTGCTCTCGTCCTCGGCTTCAAGCTGTTGTATAGCTTCCAAAACTCTCCTGTACTTCTGAAGGGTATTTCTTCTCGACGCCTGCAGCCTTTTTCAGCTTTCCTCTTTCATTTGGCTTATAACAAAAAGCCACAGACCGAGCATCAAGTATACTATTGCCTCCAAGTCCTCCATTGTTTTGGTTGTTGTGTCGTGCCATGAACGCAGTGTCGCCCAGCTGTTTCACGGCGACCCCGCCCCCGCTGGGCAGGGAACCGGGCTGGTGGAAAAGCAGCACAATGCGAGTAGAGTAGAGCCGGGTAGAGTCGGGGAAAGCCGAGCCGAGTAGAGTAGGGCTAATGGAAAAGGGCCATAAGTGCTGCTTTTGTAAATTTGACCATCATCCTTGAATTAGCACATTGGACTATTTGCATGAAACATGTCTTCTGACAAATATCTTCTTGCTATAAATTAGACTGTTAACTTAAGAGAAACGTCAGTTTTCCTCAACATTGAATACGACATCAAGGTAAATGGAAAATATTTAGTTTAGTAATTAATTTTGCACACCTGACAATACGTCTGCCTCTGACTGTGTGGACTAGAGCCAAGTTAACGGCCCTTAACTATGTAATTTTGCAGCCTAATGACAGAAAAGCAGATGCAATTACCTTTATAGCTCTACAATATAACAAGGTGTTAAACTAATGTTTCATGTTGATGTTGTACTTCATCCTGAAATCCAACATAAAAGATATTTTCACAGTTATCTATGTCAGGACTTTAGCTGAATTTGCTAACTATCAAAGACTAGCAGACAGCTTTGTTTACTTCCAAATGTACACTGGTTTTTGCTGATGTGACAATAGGGAGAAGAGAAACAGTAACAGTGCTGTTTTGTTCTGTAGCGCTAAAATGGAAAGCTGTGCAGGGTTTTTGTTCACCAACAACTTCATAAAAAGTAACTAATAACAGATTCATTGACTTTCAAAACTTAAGTTTTACGTTCCAAATTTCCCGAAGAAAGTGATCTGAGGACTCTAATGGATGACTTTGTAATGTGTTACCCTCAACACTACTCATATTGGTGAATGCCCCAAAGAAAGGCAGGGTGATGGGCTGAAGTAAAGAGAAGCCTGGGCCAGTGATTACTTTTCATGTACAGTCAAATGTTGACTTTACTCTGTCCATTATAAACTTTTTACAGGCTCAGATTTGATTGATCAAATTGAGTTGTTTTAAAACAGCTGCAATGCAAAGTGCAGTTCAACAGTCATTCAGTCTCAGCTTTTATACATTTTCTGATTGCTAATGGGAGTGATGATCAAAACTACAAAAACAAAGCCATTAAAAACTGTTTCTTTGCATAATGTCTGGATGCACACTCTTAACCCACACAAGCGGCAAATAACATATAAAGAAAACTACTGCAAAACTTTTTTCTTTACCACCACTAACCTTCATTTTCTGCAAGACAAGTGCCTCTGTTTTAATTCTAGATTGGAATCAAATAGTGGTATACCTTGATTCATGCACTAGCTGACAAGCTTTGAAAGGTAAAGATAATGACAAAGGTACGGTTGTTTAAATACTTCTGATCTTAAAATGAAACAAAGGACCTCCAACATGGCAACCAGTGGATAAGTTTCACCAGCAAGCCCTCATTATGTTGTTTCCACAAACTGTAGTTTGGAAAAGATGGAAAACCAACAGACCAGGAATCATGTTTCTTGTAACTGAACACCTCATTTTTGCTTTACAACTGTATTTTAGTTTGGTATGGATGTCTCCTGTGTATTTTTGTTTCACTATGTGTGATGGAAAGAGCAGTACAGTGGTTAGAAGATGAAGCAATATTAAAAGTGTCCATTATATAGTTTCTAGGTGAGTATATCATACATACAAATATACATTCTTAAATAGGAAGCTAGTTACAAACACAAAACACAATATGTACCAATAGTAAAATCCTTTTGTTTATACTGTGACGATGATATATGTAAGTTATTGAACCTTATAAAAAGTAAACAAAATTTGCAAATGATAGCCTGAAATCTTAGGTACCGTTCATTATGCACACATGCATTCAGATCTATGTTCAATGCTTGCACGCTTTCCCATGCATACGCAACACACACTCACACACATTCACTCTCACACATACATCCACACACACCTATTGTGAAGGTAATAAATAAAGAGAACTGGGACTCTTTCATTCATCTGGATCCTCCATGTCAGCATCTTTGTCTTCTTTTTCGGACAACAGCCACCTGGAAGACACAAAGAAAGAAAACAGAAAACATAGAAGTTAGAAACGTAGTTAAAGGAACACCACCACGAAAACTGATGACTGCAATCAGAATGAGAGGAAATTACATCACTGTAGGTATTTTATTTCTGTCAGATTGTAGCACTGTAACACTTCTTTGCCATTCCCCCCCAAAAACTTATGGATAATTTGACACATCTTTTTCATATTTTAATAAAAAAAGAAAAAAAAAACACAAATATTTGCACTACTGAGACTTAAAGGGTTAGTTCAGGTTTTTGAAGTTGGGTTGCTAGAGGCTCATGGCTCTCGTAAATACCAGTGCCACAAAGGAACTTGTGAGCTTTGACCCTTGTGGAGATACAGCATCTGGAGGCGGATGGTAGCCGGTACATAGCGCTACACAGTGCCATGAGAGCATAGTAATTAACCCACTTATAGGTTAAAACTACTCAAAAAACTACATGGTTCGAAAGTATGATACAGTAAGACTGTTAAGAGTGGTAAACTTTTCCATGAGTTTATCGTGATTTACAGTGTTGGGAATGACAGTGTTAAAAATAACGGTGTTACTAACGCCATTACTGCTTCCCTGTAACGGGTAAACTAATTAATTACTATTTCAAACGTTACAACGCTGTTACCGTTACCGACAGTGAAATGTGGCACATTAGTATGCACAGAGGTCTAGCAGTTGTTATCTGACCTGCCTCACTCATACAGACACAGGACAGGAGCTACGCCACAAACAGACACACAAGAGAACGGGATGCCTGAGTTGCCAGGCCTGTTTATTATAAGCGATCTTAGACTTTGTTTTTAGAAACTGCTTGTAAACAGTGGCAGTTGCATTTTTTGGGCTTGCTCCAAAAGATCAGTTGTTTATTTGGGCTTGTTGTGCCCCCAAACCCAGGAGGGATCTGATGCTCACTCTACTAACAATATAAACTCGATTCAGAAGTTACAAAAGCTATTTTGTCCCACTCTAAACACAAATGTACATTTTACTGTAAAAAGAGGCAAAAATGATGTTTCCACCAAAAAGAAATCCTTATAGCCAGAACTAAATTTATTTCTAATTTACTGTATTTACCAAAATAAAGCTGTAGAGGATCAAAATAAAATTTAGATAAAAGCCTGACTATGTCTGTTTGGTTACAAAAATCAAAGTTAGACAGACTGTTTAGTGATGACAGAGTTATAAATAAGAGTAGCCCCTCCCTTCACCACTACATAGAGGAAAGGATGTTGAATAAGTAAATTAAGAGCCAAATAGAAAAAAATGTCCCTGTGAAATTGAAATGTAATGTAGATGAAAATTAAAACACACTTTATTTAGATTTCTCTTTTTAAGTAAAGGTAATATATTGCATTAGATAAACAATAGCTGGTGGTCGCTTGTTTTGGCCTTGTTTTATCAACCTTATTTCAGTCGCAAAATCTGCCAACTCTGCTAGATACAACAATGGCGAGTCCGGAGCGGTCTGTTGAGTTAAAACTGACGTTTTCAGGATGGAAGTACAGGCACTACTTCAACATCATTGATGTAAAAGGCAAGAACACACATGTGAAGTGAACATTATTTCCCAGAGCAAAGTGTTTGTCCTTGTCTGTTGTGAGTAACTCTAAAAAGCTCAACACTAAAAACCCAGATAACACCGCTGATGATCCCAGCACTGCTGGTAGCAGGCCAGGAAACAACAAGGAAGGACACAGACACAGAGCAATGTCGTTCAAGGAGCAAAAGTGCTTTCAAAAAGTAACACAACAATTACTTTCTCTGGTAACTAATTACATTTATGAAGGAGTAATTCCGTTACTAACTCAATTACTTTTTTGGGGAAAGTAATAAGTGACTATAACACTATTTGCACTGACAGTTGGCTCTACAAATACCATTTTTATTATATAAATCAGTCATGCTTCTTCTTTTCTGGTCAAGCTTCTAGTCAGCTCTCAAAGATCAATGTCAAACAAATATACACCAGATTGAAGGAGATAAAAACAAGGAGAGAACAGAGGACTGAAGAGGGCGAAGAGGAGGAAGTGGAAGATGACCAAGAGGGAGTAGGGGATGAAGATGAGGCGAAGGAGGGAGTGGAAGATGAAAGGGAAGAGCTGGAGGATGCTGAGCAAGAGGGAGCACAGGATGGGGAGGTGGAAAGAGTACATGAGAGGTAGGAGGAGAAGCTGAAGAGGGAACGGGGAAGCAGGAGGAGTAGAGAGCAGAGAAAGAGGAGGAGGAGTAAGGGATGGAGAGGAGGGAGCTGTGGACTAATAAATAATTCATCAACCCTCTTAGGTCCCTCACTACCCCGACTTTCTTCCACTGTCTCTCATATTCCCTCAATTTTGTTCTCTCTCTCTCTCCCCCTCTCTTGTTCAGCCAGCCTTTGGTAGTCTGTTCCCAGTGGAAGCAGCTTCTATACAACAGGAATCTCAAACACTGGAGGAGCCTCCATTATCTGCTGCTGCTGTGGCTTCTCCTACCAATCATGTACGATTTACACCCACAGGCCACCAGGTTCAACCTCGATGGACCCCCTTTTGCTTTCAGCACTGCCCTGGTTCTCCTGGCAGAGACTCAACAAGGTGCCCTAAACACTGTTCAGAGACTTCAGTCCAGACTGCTGCTGCTGACTCGTTGGAAGGACATCCATGACGTGGATATCCTGTTCCACTACATCCAAAAGGTGCTCTGTTGGACCCCTTTTGGATCAAAAGCTGGAGCCTCTCCCACCTGTCATTGAGTGAGAGGCAGAGGACATCAGCCAATCACAGAGCTGATATACAGAGACAGACAACTACTCATGCTCACACTCACACCTAAGGGGCAATTTGAAGCCACCTATTGATCCAATGCGCATGATTTTGGTCTGTTAGAGGAATCAAGCTTTACCTGCTACCACTAATTATCTGGCCACCCTTGGGCATTGTTACGTAAACTTTTAGGCAGTTTTCACGCCTATAGCCTCGTTTTTCCAATTCAGTTGAAAAAAAAAACAAAAAAAACAAATTTGCGCATTTCTTTTGGATCATTTCTTGTTCACATGGCAGTTTTTTTTTAAGCCGACAAAATCACAAACAAAGGCAGGACTTCAGTTTAGTTATAATCAAGTGAATCGTGCCAAACAGGGAATATTCAGCTCATAGTTGCCAGGTC
Organism: Cetoscarus ocellatus; assembly: GCA_037902135.1. Classification (NCBI taxonomy): domain Eukaryota; kingdom Metazoa; phylum Chordata; class Actinopteri; order Labriformes; family Labridae; genus Cetoscarus; species Cetoscarus ocellatus. The sequence continues at coordinate 526,497 of JBAMNC010000633.1, read as the reverse complement.
TGCTTATCATAAGCGACTTTCTGCTTCTTCTTTTTGAAAAGTTGCTTGTAAATATTGGCAGTTGCGGGTTGCGTTTATTGGGCTTGTTCCAAAAGATCAGTTGCTAATTTGGGCTTGTTGTGCCCCCAAACCCAGGATCTGATGCACAATCTACTAACAATATAAACTCAATTTAGAAGTTACACAAACTATTTTGTCCCACTCTTAACAAAAACGTAAATTTTGCTGTAAAAAGAGGGGCAACAATGATGTTTCCTCCTAAAAGAGAACCTAACAGCAGAATTAAATTTATTTCTAATGTAGCTATAACTGTTGTCACCATAATGAATCTGAAAAGGAACTACATGAAACTTAGATAAAAGCCTGACTTTGTCTGATTGGTTACAAAAATCAAGGTTAGACAGACTGTTTAGTGATGACAGAGTTATAAACAAGAGTATTCCCTCCCTTCACTTCTGTATAAAGAAAAGGATGTTCCATCTCCAAACAAAAGGATGTTGAATAAGTAAATTAAGAGCCAAATAAGAAGAAACGTCACTGTGAAATTGGATTATAATCTAAGATAAAATCAAATTTCTCTTTTAAAAAGAAGTAATAAATCACATTAGCCAAAAAAAACTGGACGTCGCTTGTTTTGGGCTTATTTTTTATCAACCTGGTTGCTTATTTCAGTAGAAAAATCAGGCAACACTGATCTAGCTGTAATTTGGTCATCTTTCCCCTCTGTGGTGAGAGCCACTTTAATCCAATAATTATGTCATATTAAAACTGATAAGGAAATTTCAATAAACATGTTCTTAATTCATAAGGACCCTTCTATGATGTCCAACTTGTCTTCTGCCCATTAGAAGCCTTAGTAGCTTTAGTCAGCCGCTCTCTGCAATCCTTCTTCTCTGTTTTGCTTTATTAATGCTTGTAATCAACCTTGTACGGTCAAAGTAATGTCTCACTTACTCTCTGTGAACAATCCTCTGCTCACACTGAAGGCAGCATTGTGTCATAGCTTCATAGCGGCACAGTACTGATGGTAAAGATGAGGTTTCTCCTTCTGTGATAGATTCAGCTAAATTTTGAGGACAGCAGAATCTGAACTTTTCTCAATCTTCACCAGTCTTTTTAAGATTGTATCACTGACTTAACCTGGCACACCAGATGGACTGTTCAATAAGTTTTACCAGTCCATCTGGGAAAGAGCCCATAGAAAGTGTTTGGCGAGGGCAGAACCTTTCTGAAGCATAACCAGCAGGTGATTGGACGATTGTTCCATCAATAATCATTATTATGGGTCAATCAGATAATGTCATAGGCGGAAACTACTGCGCTACAGACTTTGAGCCAATTTGTAAAACAAACTCTCGTTTTAGAAGTAGAGTGAAAATATCCTTACGTTAGAGATGTTCGTAGTGTTTATATTTGTTTTTCATTTAATAAAGAAATGTGGTCACGATATAATACTGAATACTTCTGAAGCTGTTAGCATATATGCTAATCCCTGTACATGCAGTCACTTCCTGCTGTCATCGTGCATGCAGCTTGTTTCTCTTCCTGCTCTATAGGACTGTGATTGGATGATGCTGCTTCGGGCTGCTCACAATCGTAAGCTGAAGCTTTGCACGATGGATCTGACATTAAATCAGGCTGATCCAGCTGCAGTGCAAGGTTACCACTGAGTAGTAAAGCTTTTTAACACATTTATGTTTGCTCTGAGGCTGCACATCCAGCCCCAAAGTTCAAACTGTCAGGAGAAGTGTGTTTGTTATGTGCCGTCAAGAGCTTCCAGCAAACATCCGGCTGATAAACGGACAGGCAGGCTGCAGGTTTGCAGCAACTGCTCATCTGTCAAGGTCAAAGTGAGTTAAGTACTCGTATGTGTGTGTGTTCAGAGGGATACAGTAAATGTGTGAAGAATGAATGTCATCATTTGTCTCTTCGCTGTCACAGACTCTGTAATCCAACAAGGCATTCATTGTTTTTAAGAGTTCTGATGTACTAAGAACAGATGTAGGCTTCCGGCTCGGGATCAAAGAGCACCAAGTAGGTGTGTGTGTGTGTGTGGGTGTGGGTGTGTGTGTGTGTCAGGGGGCTCCACTTTGGAAGCAGATGGAGCTGGTGGGTGGGTTTTGTATGGAGGATTTAGCAGGCGTGGCCAGCTGCTAGCTGTCCTTTAATAGCAACAGTCGCACCCTCCCCCCAAAAATGAAATCCTTAAAATGCTCTGTGTGTTTGGACGGACTGACAACAATGGCAGGAGAGAAAACCAGAGAGGTGGAACAGTCATATGGAAACAATCAGACAGAAAAAAAACATTTGGTTTCAAAAACCTGTTTCATAAACATTCTTTTATGTTGTTGTCATGGCATCCCTTAAAAAAGAGAAAACTCCGTCTCTTAATGCAAAGTACTTTCCTGAAAAAGTCAGGGCTGGCTCAAAGAAGTGGAGTTCTGTTTCTGTCTGCATATGTAAGTTTGGGTTTCAGTGAAAAGATGAAGCTGAAGTGCAGTTTTTGTTTGTGCTTTGCTGTAAAGAAATTCAATTTTCTAAAAATGCACAGATGTCTCAGAAACCTAGCCAGACAAAATGCAATCTGAGTGTAAAGGCCCTTTAATTTGACATATCTTAAATTAAAAAGACTAACTAGCCTTAAACATTTCAGTGGACATTCATCAGGGTATTTGTCTGTTAATGGGTTTGTACAACAGAACCTACAACCTCAGTTTGACAGCACTTTTTAGTTTTCAGGGGTGAGATTATTGCTCTACAAAGTGAACTTCTGCCTCTCTTGCAGGTGATCACAGTGCCTGCTTTAATAGCTTCCATAAACTTCACATTTATCATTTTTCTACAGCAAAATATCACCAAAAAAAACCCTTAAAAACACATGTTTTTTATGCTTATACTTTCTTTTTAACAGACAAGTAAGGTTTTTTTTTTGGCTCATACCTTTACATGTTTCGACGGAGCTCTTTTGCCTTCGTCAGAAGTGTCATCAGATGGTAGTGTGGCAAAGCAAAAGAAAGTATAAGCATATTATCTGCGTAGACATAATGAACTTTCTTGGACTACTACATGTTTTTTTTGTTTTTAATCCATCCTTTCTCCCTTGTTTAACGCCAGCCGCACAGGATGATGCCATCATCCCTCCCCACTTGCCTCACTGAATTACGCTGCATTCCAGTTGTACTGGGAAATCAGGATTTCTGAGTTCTGACTGGGAAAATTTCAACTGGAACGCCCCGTGAGGTCAGAATTTCCGACTGGGAAGTCGGGGATACTCATTTTTAGGACCACCAAGCGTTGAATTTGAATTAATTTAACAATCAAAATGCAGCTCGACTGAAGTACTCGCAGAAGCTTACCAAAATGGCATAAGCTCAAGCTGAGAGACTTTACTGTTTGTCTTTACCAACAGAAACAGTTTTACACACTCATATATCACTATGTTAAACCTTTACAATAAAGAGAGGAGGACCCTCTTGAAAACAAGGTGCCACATCCCAAGGGGCTAAACTTGAATCAGTTTCAATTCAATAGAGACAAACATGATGAGGACAAATTTATGGTCCGGGATGCAATAAGTTTTTTTTGCTGGGTTTTTCAGTAAGTATGTACATGTATATACAGGATGTCTGAATATATATATATGAATATATTAAATGAGAAGTATGGCTTCAACCTGCTCTGTTGTAAAGTGTCTTAGGATAACATTTGTTATGATGTGATGCTGTACAAATAAAGATTTATTGATTAATTGATATTTGTATCTTACAGTGTTTCATTCTTTATTCAACAGACTGAGGTGTCAAGGGGCAGTAAGATGGTAGGAATAACATGTCAAGTAAAGCTCAAAATTTGACCTTCTCCTTTAGAAGGTAGTAGGATATCTCATGAGCAAAAACTGCTTTTACTAATGTGTTATTTAGGGTGAAATACTAATGTTTTCTGTTCTGAGTTTTTCCATAATTCTGGATAACTGGCCTGAGTAAAATCAGCTGCATTAATTTTCCATTTCCAAACCATCATCTCTGCTGTTTCGGGTGCTCCTCTTCTGATCCTACGCCACTAATCTCCCTCCTGCTTTATCCATGTTTTATTTCAAACCATGTCTCCTGATCCAAGTTTCCAACCGAGCACTCAGCTCCTGAACACATCCTTACTTCTGATCAATCAAGGGGCCCTGACCATGTGGGAGCAGGGCTGCTGGAAACACTAATAAACCCCTGAAGGGCGGTGGGGGGCTAACAGACGTGTATTGTTTACACACACCTCAGTAACCTGGATATTGTCAGCTCTATAAAATATGTAAATAATATGCTCAGCCCCTCGCTGCATTGCTTTACGTAATCTTTTCAAACAGGCCTGACTGAATCAGACTGACAAGCTCTCTCTCCCTCCCCCCAGTCACCCCTGCCCCCTAAATCCACAGGTCATAACATCTGACCTGTCCCGCTGCAGGGAGGTCCTGCTCCGTCTTATCCTATTTGATAAGCTGAGTCAGCCTGGCCTTACATGTCATGAACTGGACACCCCGAGCTGGAAAGGTGTTAATGGTTTAATAAGCTGCCCCGTTATGGCTCCGTATGAGTCCATCGAAGTGTAAATGTGGGGATTTAATGGTGGGGGAGGCTGCTGTTGGTAATTACCGACAGCAAGAAGGGAAATTTAAGTGTATTAGGGTGAAATATGTAGATTTTGAAATTCATAAATACATAAATCAATTACAAGAAACATGATTAAAAAACATGGGTCCGCACTATTAACTGTTGTTGGGCACTCTAAATGAGGAAAAATATATTTAAATAAACAAAAGAAGCAAATATAAAGCTTAAGAAAAGGATTATACCAACATTAATATATTTTAACACAAACACAAGGATAAATTCATGATTTAATGAGCATGACACACCACTTAAGTCAATTTAAGCCTCTTTTAGAGCACAAACATACCTTTACCATTGTTTCCAAATATATTTTTTTACTATTACTATATATTATATTTTATTGCCTCATAAAATATATTTTGGGAAACAATCATAGCAAAGTTAGTTCTTTAATGACTTGTATAAACAAAGCATGTACCGGCAATCTAAGTTAAGTAGATATTTGATTATCTGTCCTAATTTGTGCATTATGTAGTACTCGTGATGAATCATATTTAGTAGTTGTTGTTGTGTTTTCTTTATATTCACAATTTTGGATTTTTCCTTTTAGAAATAATTAAGTGAGTTGAAGGGCTGCATGTGGCCCCCAGGCCACCAGTTGCCCACCTGTGTTGTACTGTATAAGTACAAATTTTCTCTCATTTTCTAAATATTTTAATAGTTTTCAAAGCTAAAGGGAGATTTTATTGTCGTAATGGGATGTGTTATGCCTGCCATGACAGAGCCGCCATGACAAGACACAATATGCCCAATGTTGCCAAAGACTGCATAAGGAAGTGCGACCTGCAAATGTAAACTGTTCATCTGTTTCTGTGTCTCATTCATGGTTTTTGCAGCTTATATGTGACAGACCACAATTAATTATCTAACACTGGCTGTGCACTTTGTCGCCCAAGCTCACACCAAATTAAAGAACTTCATTGGACCCTTGATTCTACGGCGACTACAAGCAGCAAATGGGTATTGCTGCATTTTTTAAACATGGCTGCCACCCCAAAGCCCCCTGTACTGTCACTGAAATCACTATATGTCAGCCTGTTGTCTCTAAACATCATCTTTTGTTACTGTTTTATCGAGAGCCCCCTTGTACTAGATTTATTTACTGTACATTTGAAACAAAAACTTATTCTTTCTTAAACTTTTCGCTGTAACTTGACTTTCCTTTAAGTTTCCAGTGAGCTTCAGAGGTATGCAGCACTGAGGCCAAGTCTGTGCTGAGCTGCCACATTCACAACAAACACTCCACTGTCTCCAACGCTCCAGTCGAACATCTCAGATGACTCTGCAGTCTGCTCTACGTGTGTGTTTCTACAACACTGAAACACACACAGAATTTTCCGCAGCTTGTTGGCTGTTTAAATGGCCTACATTAATCAAAACGAAGCTTAAGGTGTTTGTTTAGTAGAAACTTGTTAAATCCGGGCTACTTAGGGTTGTTTAACAAGGAAAGGGCAGTGTTTGCTCTGGTTTTAAAGGTAATCCAGACCCTATTAACTTTTAAAGCAGCATAATGGGATTCAGGCAGACCTGGGTGCAGAGGGATGTGAAGGTATTTTTAAATCTGAGCTGTACTTTTACAAGCAGGGATGTGTTAATGACCGAGTATTTACAGTTCAGCACCAGTGGGACAAATGGACAAACTGCAAGTGTTGCCAAATCAAAGTGAGTTCACCACGAGCTACAGTAAGGGGAGACGTAAGGAGATGTACAGACACAGTTCATGTTATACTTGGATCTTTTTTGAACTTCCCTTGAAATATGAGTTAATTTATGCAACCTGAAAACATTCAGATTTCAGCACTATTATTGTACAAGATTTCATCAGACACCAACACTGATTTTTGTGCCGCTCATCCTGTAATAAGATTCGTTCTGTAGTTTCCTGATGACAAATGATCTGTTTTTGTTGTATTTCCACCATGCCCTTCTAAGCCAATGGGCTTAAACTACTGATGTATCAGTGGGTGGATGCAACTGGATCCTGGACTTCCTCACAAACAGACCCCAGTCTTTCCTCCACTCTAGTGCTCAACACCGGAGCCCCCTAGGGCTGTGTGCTCAGCCCCCTCCTGTTCACACTGTACACCCACTACTGCCCCCCCCGACATGGAGAGAACTCTGTAGTGAAGTTGGTGGATGACTCCACCGTCATCGGCCAGACTTCAACAATGATGAGACTTCATATCAGGAAGAAATCAACCATCTTGTGGAATGGTGACCAGAAAACAACTTACTACTCAACGTCAGTAAAACCAAAGAGCTGACAGTTGATTTTAGAAAAAAGGAGGCAAAGACACAAAACCCTGTCTCCATCAGTGGAGCTGAGGTGGAGCAGGTGAGCAGTTTGAAGTTCCCGGGAGTCTTAACAGAGAAACTGTTATGGACTTCACATGTCTCTGCCCTGGTTAGAAAAGCTCAGAAACGGCTGTATTTCTTAAGGAAACTTAAGAAAGCAAACTTCCCACACCAAGTTCTTGTCAACTTTTACAAAGGAGTGATTGAAAGCATCCTGACTGGAAACATCACAAACTGGCATGGGATATGCACGGCCCAGGACAGGAGGACTCTGTACAGACTGATTAAAAAACTGCCCAAAGCATCATTGGTACCCATCTACCAAGCATCGATGATACTGGGGAGGTGAGGTGCCTGCGCAGAACCAAAGGATACTGAAGGACAGCACCCGCCCCAGCCACAGCCTGTTCACCTGCTGCCATCAGCCAAAAAGTACAGAAGTATCCTCTGAACCACTGCAGAACAGCTTCTTCCCTCAGGCTGTGAGATTGCTCAATGCACCATCTGCACTCCTCCATTTCTGATGGTTTTTGTTTTTGGAGCCACCTTTTCATTTCATGTGCAACCTGTTGCACAATTACAAATAAACTTTCTTTTATCTTTTTATCTTGTATCTTGGATGTCAAAGCAGTAGGTCTATTTGGGGGGGCTGTGGGAATCAGCCGTGGCACTGGCACCACTCACAAGAGGAAAGGGAGACGTACCCATGCCACAGACATTTAAATAATGAAAAAAAAGCATAGTATTAACCTAAACATAAGGTCAAAATGGCAGAAAGTTTGATCATCCATGGAGACCAGATCCACTTTGTCATGACTTTTATGTTAGCAGGGGATTCAAGGGACTTAAAGGAGTTGACAAGTGGCTTAGCCTGCACAATAAAAATTTAAACTTCTGTCAGATGGGACTTATTTGTGGGGATCCAGAAAAACTCCAGAGGGGCGCACACAGTGTCGTAGTACAAAGCTACTGACAAAGCTGGTTGGCCTGACATAAAATTTTAAGAACAAACAACAAAGAAAAACAACAGCACTGATTTCAACCAAATTCTTGATGACATAACAAAAAATAAATGGTGGATACATGATGACTCCTTGTTTTGGGGGTCAGCTGGTGCACCTTGGGAGCCTCCCATTTCATGAGCAGCAGATTTCACGGAGGCTCTGCCTTTTGACCTCCAGTTTGCTGGCGGAGCTGGGAAAGTTGTTTTAGCATCACGCTCACGGCTCACAGCCCTAACATGCAGTCTCTAACTGGGGCTTTCCTCTGGAAGATGATGGGCTGACATGGATTACATTACTGAGTTTGACTCGCCTTTGCATTTTTTAAATTAAAGATCCTAATCAGACTCTACATTTAAGAGTTAAGCAAATATGGGACTGCTATGTGATCCGGTCTGTGTATGGCTACTCAGGAACGTGGCCTTAAAATAATAACGGCTGAGATCCTCTTGGTTGGAAAATGAGCACTTATCTCCACAGCCTGCAGACGTGCCAGCTCTCTCTGCTCTAATACAAACACCATCCGCTTTGTTTTTCTTGCCGGAGTTTTCTGGGCCAGACTAACTGAGTACGAGTCTTTAAAACATGCATGCACACGGTTTGACATACACATACATACAATCTGTCCCGCAGACAGCCTGCTCTGCCTGCACATCCATGTGTTTCCGATTATCCCATGTGCTGGCAGAAGACTTTCAGTTCAGTTTCTCCAGGATCAGCCACGAATAAAATCAGCACATACATAGAAACCACAGCCTCCCACTTTCTCAAGCTTACACAGACACGGGCTCTGCAGCATTTTGTCACAGTCAGGCTAACATACAAACTCCTGCTCTCACTCTCCTCACAGATTCTCAACCAGCAGAGTTGGCCCTTCTAGAGCAGGTGCAAGTTATTATACACACATTCCTGCATGCATCCAGGTCATCAGGTTTATAAAACAGCTCATCTCCATGTATGCCTTTCAGTGCATCACTGGCTCCTAAATTCACCATCAACATAATCAAGAGTCAGATGCGGCAACAAACCAAACACGGATGTTTAGCCCTGCAGATGGAGCTGATGTGATCAAATAGTTAATGATCTGTACTTTGCTTTTCTTGGGCAACGTTATGAGTGGACTACCACAGAAAAAAATCACAATCTACTGACAGTCTTTTCTCCAAGTCAACACTTTATCCTCTGGCCAATCCACTAAATAATGTGTTTTGTGGGCCCAATTTATTACACCCATTCCCTTCAGTCTAAAACTTTTAAATTTAGGCTAAATTCTGTCCATCGGGAAAATAGAAATGACAATGGTTGACCTCTTGACCTGCTGAATGCATGCCAAATACCTGACTGACCTTTACAAGGGATGCCCTGATCAGTGTTTCCTTTTGCTGTGGGCACAAATCACCTTTTTGTTTTCGTGTCTTGCCTCACTCCTGAGTCCATGACAAGCAGATAGACACCCTTCTTTTGACTAGCTCAAGGTGTAAGTTTAATTAAATTAGCTCAAACACTGGGAGTCAACAGGTAGAATTAGCTTGGTTTGTTGACCTTTGTGCATGCACCCTGTGGTTTAGTTTTGTATGTATTCCTTTCATAAATTACATAAAGTGCTAATCTTGGTCTAAAAATGGATAATGTAACATAACGTGGTAAAAAAACAAGTCACAACAAGCACACAGGACCGTTTAGAGTTGTTGAGGAGTATATATGATGACTGTAGGCAGAGGCAGGCTAACGCTACCCATTGACTCCCAGTGTTTGAGCTAAGCTAACCAGCGGTGGGTGAGCTCTACCCATCTTTTCCTTGTTACTGCATGCACAGTTTAAAGAATGGTGTCTATCTGCTTGTCATGGACTTGGGAGTGAGAAAAGACACGAAAACAACAACAAAAAAAGACTGCAAGACTGCCTGATACCAATACCAATATTTAGTGTTTTGTTTGATCAAAAAGTCATTTTACAGATGGACCTTAAACACAGCGCCTATTTGTTATTTAATATACAGAATCAAAAAGCGTCACAGTTCTATGTAACCTTGTTAAGCCAGTTAACTCTCTCAACTTCTGCTAGTTTCAAACATTAATTTCAATATTGGCTTATTGTTTTTTAACAAACAGGACTATAAGAAAATCTAAGGAGAGTTTTTCTGATGCTAAGGGTGACTGAAGGACGCCCCCCACATCAGCAGCTGGCAAAAAGAACTGTCAGTCCATCTTGTATTAAAAAAAGAATATTCTGGCACCATCTGACCAAAACATTTTATTGCAAGTCCATTTTTCTGACTTTTTTTTTTTCATGAATCAGTGCTACAGGTCACTTTTTGCAGTCAGGTAACATGATCCCCTTTAGTGATGTTATCTGTTTTCAGCCTTAAAAAAAGGCACTTTTTCTTAATCAAATTTGTTCTTTGTCTCATGAAAGACACGCTGACACACCTGACTAGTCGACTAATTGACTCAGTAGTCGACGACTATTCAAAGATAGAAATAGTCATTAGTTGCATCCCTACTGTCAGGTTTAAGATGGAATGTTGTAAGTCGAAAACACAAAAGACAGGGTAGCTTTGCACATATTTAGGGAAGCTTGGGTTACATTTTCACATTTAGTACATCACATAGAGAGGTCACAGGGTTTGGCTTTATATTCTTCTATACTCTGGAAGTGAAGCAGCATAGCAATTTTTCTTGTGGGTTACTCTCTAGCATCTTGGTTCCACTAAATTTTTTCCCCTCAGCTGTGGACTAAACAAGTAGACATGGGCATATGCTGTGTAACAATGATGTAAGGTGAAGACTTAAAATCACTTCTCATGGGATTAAACAATTTTCTCTGCACATAGCTGACCTTTGGAGACCAAAGTTTGAGTGGATGGTTTAAACCAAATGTTCGTCTGCCTGCAAAGTCTTAAAAGTCGCGTGTATGCTCCTCTTATAAAAGCCTTCCTCCATAAAAGTGTACACACTGATTTCCACAGAGCTGTTTTTCTGGCATACTGAGCGAGCTTCTGAATTGAAAGTGAAGCCGACATGGGAAATAAAAACTTTTCCTTCAAAACCAAAACCCTGATGTGACGTGACACTATGACCCATTTTAACAACTTAGCAAGTTACAATCTCACTTAAAGCGCAGTAAAAGCTGATTCCCTACTATTCCTCTGCTCAGCTTGGGTTCTACTCTCTGGAGCCGTGGTGGGGAGTAATGAGGGTATACTGAGGGTCAGAGAACGCTGCGGGTGGAGACGCCTTCAAATGCGCCCACTCACACGGGTGCGCCAGGTTCCCATTCCATAAATCCTTGTTTGGGGGTGTGTTTTTCTTGTCTGGGGCCTGGCTGACTTCCCCTGCGCTGGGGTTTATGTAAGGTGATGGAAAAACTGAGAGGAGGGTGGAGGACCCAGCAGGGAGGAGGTGAGCATTAGAATGTGACGGGGAAGGAAAGCACAGAAAAAGAAACTGTGAGTGCGTTTGTCGAGCAAAAAGTTGGTCTAGGAGAGATTTAGGCCGAGAAGATAAAAAGGAAAGTAGAGCAGATACCGAACTAAGTTTTAAAGTTATAACCACGAAAACCCACTAACTGGCATCTACAGAAGAGACTTCACTGTTAATGTGAGCAGCCTCCTGCTGGGTCTCCCCACAGAGACCACCATCAGCCCCCATAAGGACACTCTGACACGGTTATTAATCTACACACTGCAGCCAAAACTCCATCCACTGAAAAGGGTTTGGGTTAGCAAATGCTTGTTAAAAACTCTCCCATTTTTTTCTTTACTTCACTGCCAAGATACTCTGCTCTGCACGCCACAGCTAACAGCTAAAACCAATTAAAGTTCTGCTCATCCTTAAGAACATTTATGCCGTAAGGTTGGTTTCTGCTCAGACAGTAAGGGATTGCCGGCAAGCTTGCCAACAGTAGGGCTACTCTGCATGGGTACTGTAGGTAAGTCTACCAACATCTGTCAACAACAGCTGCATAGCCCCATAATGGACTCATTCAAGAGTGTGGCAAAATGTACCAAAACACTGAACTTATAGAGTCCATATTTTGCCTTTCCTCTGGTTCATATATTCATTTCAATATGATCAACCTTTACAGACTTTCTGTTTGTGCTCTAGTGAGGTATCATGCACATGACACATATTGTTTCAGTATCAAGTGTTGTCATATTCAACTTAGTACAGTTATCACAATTACAGCCTATAACTAAGGAAGTTTCTTGTACCCCTTTTCCACTGGAGTTGGAGCCGGTGCCTGACCTAGCACCAGTTCTTTGTTTTTCCACCACCTGAGCACCGGCACCAGGCTCTCAAAACTGGTGCCAGAGTGAGAACTGGTTACGTCAGGGGATGAGGGGTGAAGTTATTGCCCCCAAAATGATTACTCTCTGTATCTTCCAGTTAACAGCAATTTAATCTGATGTTACGCAAGTATAGTTAAAGCTTATCGATGGTGGTTAAGTTTAGCAGAGCTAACAACAGCTAACGTCTTGCATTCATGGTTAAGAATCAAATTGTCTCTGATGACTAACTGGCATGTGATGCCCGTTGTCTGCAATTGCAACGCAAACAAATGGGCAGAAGAAGTTGAATTTTTCCATCCCTGAAGGCTTGCAAACACAAGAACAGCACCTGTATAGCAGCAACAAGCTCCTCCATTTTCATTATTTTGGTGCTCTGGTGTGAGCGCCGCTGGGTAAGTAGATATGTATGCAGTGAGGTACTGATGTTATACGCTGACATAAAGCTTATTGGAAAGAGGGTTATTGTGAGATAATATATGTATGTTTTGGGGGGTTAAAAATATTTAAAGTGGTTTATTCAAACAATTTAACCACTTTTTTAGTATGAGTAAGGACCTGTGCACCTAGAGGACCTTTTTTCTCTTCACTGCTTCATTAATCTCATTTGTTTTGTCTGCATATTGAGAAGTAGCTTATAGATATTACCTATTAGATTAAGTGTGAAACTACATTTGTCATTTTGAAAACAACCACTTTAGATTTAAGAAAATATTCTGAATTACAAAAACTTATTTTTTAGTTATTTTGACAAAACAAAGACTGGCAGTCTGTCAAGGGCGTGAAACCCTCAGAGAATCATTATTCTTGTGCTGCCACCCTGTAATGTCATACTACGGAAAGCTAAAAAACATAATCATTGTACAATAAATCTCTAACTCTTAATTAATAAGCAGAGATTAGGAGGGTGGTAAGTGAAAACTCAAAGTAAATGTCTAACAAGCTTTAAAATATGGTCATGTATGATGAGCTTTTAAGAAGAAATCAGTACAGTGTTGATCAGCATGCTTTAAATGTTAATGTGACCTTAAATTTTGTATTATTAACCGTACTGATTCTTGAACTACTCAAAAAATAACAAGTACATATAAAAGCAATGCATACAAAATATTACAAGTTGTTCTCCACTGTTATGTAGGAGTAATTAAACAAGGAAGGGCAGGTACCAACTTGATAACCCGGTGATGTGAGGAGCAAAGACGCTTAGACAAATGATGCAATTGGTGCTGAAAGATTTATTAACATCTGTATTTTCATCTTCTTTGTGTGGATAGGCTGTCAATCATACACAATGTATGCATCAGCTCTTTCTTCCAAAATTTATCTTTCCTTTTCACCCCAAATAAAAATAAATCTATATACAGAAAAAAACACACATATATGCACAAAATACAAGAGGAATGGTAACAACGTATGTCCATCTGAGTAATTTGTCATCATTAGATTCTCATGTAGGTCACATCACTAATGAAGACACAGCCCCTGAGAATTAGTGCTGTAAAACCCTCACAGTTATAAGATAAATATGAGTAGGATCAGCAGAGTATAGAAATAAACATAAAGTGAAACCTAAAAGACTCTATGCATTATTAACACCAGTCTCTGCAGGAGGCCAACTAATTGTAACACATGGGATGTTATGGGTCTGTGTAGCATGAATCACAATTTTCTCCTGCCTCTTTTCGCAAATTCTGCTGGTTTGAAGCAGCATCACAACTACGCACATCATACATTTTGCATGCTCAGATTTTTTTTTCATCACAGTCTGTATTTTGCAGCTTGTGTCAAAGTAATTGAAACAATATGTGTTCCCTCTGGTAGACGCGGTACCTGATTGCACTTCTTTGAAAGCCATTTGGGATGTAAAATGCTGTTTGGAAACTTGGCCCGGTTACAAGTGAGGGTGTTTCATATGAGGGCAGTTAGCTCTGCGGAGCCAGCTGAGCGTTTGCCAAACTTATGGTGAGAAGCTCGATTGAATTTTTGATCATTCCAAAAACCAGCTTCAGTAGCTGTTTGAGGCAGTTTGGAGCCATACTAGACGTGTGTGAGTGTGTGTCCTGTGCTGAGAAAATGAAAAACAGGGATAAAGCAGAATATCCTGCAAAAAGCTGAAAGAAACACCAACAAAATGAACAAACTAACTTTGTTGCTGCAGTCTCTTTAACAACTTGCTTTTTTTGTTAAGTTTATAGATATATTTCCAAACTGTAGGTGAAGGAAAAGGTGAAATACAGCACCAGAGCTGAGTGAATACATTAAGATCACATCATAGGCAGTTCCAAATATCAACAACTACCCATCCATCCATTTTCTATAACACTTATCCTTTTCAGGCTCACGGGGGCCTACACCCTGAACCGGTTGCCAGCCAATCGCAGAGCCACAAAGAGAGACAGACAGCTATTCACACTCACACTTATACCTAAGGGTAATTTGGAGTCACCAATCAACTTAATTAGCATGTTGTTGGTCTGTGGGAGGAAGCTGGAGTGCCTGGAGAGAGCCAACACATGCAAACTCCATACAGAAAGGCCCTGACTGACCAAGGGATCGAACCAGTAACCTTCTTGCTCAGAGGCATGTGCACTACCTGCTGTGCCACCGTGCTGCCTTATCAACTTCTAATTTAATAAATATAGAATATGGTGTCATCGTCAGTACACATGACATATAGCTCCATCCTTATACACTGTAATAATGAAAACTTAAAATTGCTGTCATTAAATGAACTTTTTGGTAAACAAAACAAAATCTTTGTGGTTGTGTTGTGAACTTAAACAAAGGAGTTATCTCAACTATCCTCATTAAGTTTTTATGTAAAGTTGGTCTTATTTCTTAACTTTAGTTTGCAAAACTTTAAACAATTAGTTAAAGGTCAGGTTTGGTCAGGCGAGGTCAGGCCAAGCTCTGAAAACAGGGTTCATATGACGGACTGGATTTCTAGTTTGAAATGTTTTGTTTAGTTAAGGGAAAGACCATTAAGAAAGTTACTGAGTTCATCGTAATGTCAGTGAAGGCATCAGTTTGAGAAGGAGTGTGAATAACTGGGTCATGCTCGTATGGATGTGTGTGTGGGAGTTATGATGAGTTTCCGCGAAACAGAGCAAGAGTTAGGAGTAAAAGACAAGAAGAAGCTAATTTTTATGGTGTTGGCGTTGGCTACAGCCCACAGTAGCCTGTGTTCAGTCGGTCAATTAAGTGCATGTAAAGTTGGAAAACATCTTGTAGCATCTCTATAGTGAAACACTACAATACAGGGTTCCCACTCTTTTCTTAACTCTTTTCAATTTTCTAGGACAATTCAAGCTTTTCCAGGACATTTTACTATTTTCCTAATTCACCATATGTTTTGCATGACTGGAAAATTGGTCAATCAATTCCCAGGTTTTCCAGGACGTGTGGGAACCCTGCAATATAAAGAGATGTAGTCATTGGGTGCTAGACTGGCACAGTGGCAGGCAAATGTCTCTGATATAAAATTATGCTGAGAGTGGTCTGGGTACAAGTCCTGCCTGGGATTTTTTTATATAATTGTTCCCTTAACTCAAAATTTTAAGTTCTGACACAAAACTTGTTCACTGGTGCCAGCAGGCATTCTGAGTTAATATTATTTTGTTTATTCTTTGTTTAAATCATTTTATTAATAATTTTAAACAGCAATAATTTAGCAACTTGCACCTCGTCTCATGCTAATGACAATGATACTGTTGCACAGTGTGACGTCACTCTGAGGAGAGGTCGACGCAGAGTGTGACATTTTGAGCCTTAAACGCTGTTTTCCCATTTTACTTAGAGACACCTCAAACAGAGTCTTTGGCAGCTGTTTCCTTATATATGCATTTTCAGTGACCTAAGTACATTTACATGTGGACAGAAGGCCAAACTCAAAGCTGCTTTTTAAAAATAAATGGGATGTAGTCTCAGATGGTAGGGTCAGATTTTGGGGTAAACATCATGGTATCAACAGAATCTGCCGGTGATGGTGGTGTTTTGGTGTGGGGGAAACTTTGTCGGCTCTGAACACTCAAACTGGGCAATAGGTGGGGGCCTCAGCCGCCCCTGTCAAATTACATCTATGTCTCCATTCTGTCGCCCCTGAATGACTCCAAACACTGATGTGTGTAGGTGACTGCAAAGATCTAACAGAGCTGCACTTAATTGTATCCCTTACTGTGCACTTATGTAGGATATATCTAATGCTTTATTAATCAGCTGAGCAGGGCAGAGGGATCACAGTGATGCTCTTCAACCCTGTAATCACATCCATCTTCATATCCATCACTGTACTCTGAAACAACGGGGGATGGGCCGATCAATGCCTCAGCTGGCATAGATTTATCTATTCCCACCTCTACATCCATACAGCTTAACATGCTGCTCCCTCCCCTCCTCCCTGTAACCTACATCAATCAATTAGCAGTCTTTGCATGGTATCAGGGGTTTCACAGTCAAACTTGAGACCTTTATAAAGCTGCAGGGAAGTGGATTAATAACTTACATCTTTACAATAAAGGAGAAAGAAGATAAAGTGGCCTTTTCCAGCTGTTGTGAATTTTGCCATCAGCTCTGAGAATAAAATGATGGACAGACGTTTTCCATCCCTCTTTTCTATGCAGAAAGAAAGTTAACAGAACAATCTACAACACCAGGATTTTAAAATACTTGTTTCTTCTGGCTGCTCTCTATAAAATATTCTGGGTAGGATTCAGATTCTCGCCATGACCAGTTAGAACATTAAAGCATGAACATTGCAGAAACAGAGCACAGTTTGATCTCTTTGACAGGCTATTTATATAGCACGGCTTAAACCCTCACCCAACTGAGGCTCGCTATGAAGACATCAACACACCGCGGCTTGCCTAATCTCTCCCAAGATAAATCTGTCATGAAAATGATAGTACAAAAAAAGAGATTTGTTTGACTTTAAACGTCTATTTCCATCCAGCTTTATCTTTTCCAGTCCTATCTACAGATGAAATTCTCCTAAACTCGTTGACAACTGGTCTTAAAACTAAATACCAGTCGTCAAAGTGTGAAGTCTTTGTCATTAACTATGTTTGGTCAAAATGTTGCAGTAATAGTTCAGATAAACCGCTGATAGATCAGGTGTAATGAACTATTTTCTATAAATCAGGTCCCTCAGGGGGCACAAGCTTCATTGTTTAACTTTTCAATCGATAACCCATCAATCAGTCCATCCATTATCTTTACCAATCCCTTTACAGGGTGCAGGGGGGGCCGGAGCCTATATCCCAGTTAACAATGGGGAAGAGCTGGGTAAAGCCCACATGCCAACCAACCACAGGGCCGACATGTAAAGACAGACAATTAGTCACACAATCACTAAAGCTGTGTCCATGCCAAATGCAAATTTCAGTTTGTCGAGCAACGGAAATAAATTGGAAGTTAATGTGAAAACGTGAAATTCTCATTGTTTGCACAACCGATCCGTCACACGACAGTTTTGCTGTGAATTGTCACACGACAGATCAGCCTCAGGACCAATGTGAATTTTCACGTGAACAATGAAAATTTTTACGTGACACGAATTTCGCCTCTTTCGCCGCAGTTAGACATATCCAACTCCTGTAATAAAGCCACCTGAAGCCGTGGCATGACAGCCAATCAGCATCAAGAGTGAGTGATGACGGTGATGAGTGAGTGAATGAGTGAGTGATGAATAATGCTGCACGCCAGCATCTGAGCTCCTCTACACGGTTATTTCAGTGTTCAGAGACTGAACCAGACAGAGGGGAAACAGGGAGGAAGTCTCTGAAGAGTGTTGAGTGTCCGTTAGGTTCAGCTCATGTTGATCATGCAGATCAAGAAGGCACAAACACATGTTGTTGTGGCTGGGAGACAGACCCGTTCCTTTTTCATGCCCCCTTCAGGCCTGAGAGGGGAAAATTTGCCTCAATATATATGACTGATTTGAACATGCTGTGGAAATTTAGTCAAGTGAAAGCACAACGCAAATATTTTCTTCAAGTTCTGTGTGAAAACAGCTTCACAGTCACCAATTAACCTAATGAGCATTTTATTTCAGTCTGTGGGAGGGTACACGAGTGACGAATGCACAGGGAGAACATGCAAACTCCACACGGAAAGGCCTTGACTCACCCGACCATTCAAAGCAACAACTTTGTTGCTGTGGGGCAGGAGCAACACATGCTGCAGAGAGCAACACGTAAAACTGTACCAAATACATTTTGTTGACATGGCCCAGGGTGTGTTAATTAAAAAATTACGTTTTACATTTTTTTTCTTTTTTGGTGTTGTTTTCACACATATATTGGGGGTAATAACAGAAAAAAAAACTGTATATAAAAGATTCAAATCCTAAGATAACAACACAGACCATTTTTTTAGGATTATGAGCAGAACTGATGTTGATGGAAATGTGTAATGAAGTGAACATAGCAAAGAAAATTCATGTATGGACTAATTCTATGGCAATTTTAAAATGTGCCTCCGTTTGGGATTACATGGGCTAAGAGGCACTTTTATTTAAGCTTATACAGCACAAAAATAAAAAAAAAAACTTATGAAAAGGGACTGTAGAAGATAAAAAAATGTTTCAAGCATTTTGTATGTGGGCAATACCAGATTTTATCATCATTAAAAATCATTGAAGCACATCCACTGGTGTGAAGAGTTAAAGTTCTGATAATAAATACACAGAGAGAACATGCAAACCTTCTGACCAACACAGGATTTGAACCAGCAACCTTCTTATTGGGAGGTATTGCACTACCTGCTGCACCACCACGATGCCCAAAACAAAATAAATACAGAGCAACTTTACAGCATACGTTTGGGTCCTAATGGGCTTAGTGTGACCTCTTGTTCTTTAAGCTGTTACAGCCTAAAAAAGCATCAAAACATTTTTGCTGATAACCAATGAAATGTCCTGGACTGTGAAATTAGAATTTGTTGTCCAACACAGCAATGACGAGTTGGTGTGAAAAAGTCCCTGTTATGTGCATACTGTATATATCAACCCTTTTAGAGAAACTGCATTAAAATGATCATAACTTACAGATGGAGCAAAGTTTTTTCAAGTTAATGTCATGAACAAGAGGAAATAATTCCTTTGTTGTCTTTTGTCGTTCTGTGTGCCACATTATTTGTCTACAAATCCATGACAAAACTGTAAATCTCATGAATTCAAATTCATCAGTGATCATGAAATATTAACCAGCCTTAATTTGAATTTGTAAAGTCTTCAGTTCAATATAAATATTTCATGATGTTGTTTGTTTTCTTCTTGTCTGAATCAGTTATTCTCTTCTGAAGAGCTGTGGGGCTCCATAAACATTTTATCAACCTCAAACAGGCAACTGTGTGTAATGACATGTGGTTACCTTTAGTCAAAACTGCTGATTTCATTCATGCACCTGAAGAATGGGAGTTTACCATCAGCTGTTTGGGTGAGGATGTTTTGTTAAACAGATGTCAAGGTATTAATTAAGACATTTATATAGATTGCACTGCAGGGAATGAAGTCATAATGCAGCACAATGTTCAGGGAGGTATGAGAGCGCTGCACAACAAGCTCCACACACACACACAGGGCTGCAGTCTCTTCTGCCACTTCACCCTATAATACCTCAGTCATGACTCAAAGCCAGCACAAAATCACTTCACCCCTTAATTACACCTCCAAACATTAATAATGAAGGTGACAAGGGCGTAAATATTACATTATCTTAAATCATCATTCAGTCAATCAATCAAACTTTATTTGTTTAGCACCAATTCCTAATAAGTGTTAACGCAAGACACTTTTCAGAGACTGAGACAAAGGGACTCAAATAAGAATTCATGATGGTGACAAACTTATGGACACCCAGACCATAAATCTGTCCTCAAAATTGTCTCTGCTGATTATAAATTTATCTGTGGTTGTGGCGCCTTGTTTTCAGGAGGGTCCTCATGTCTATATGGTTGTAAGGGTATTTACTATGGTGGTATAATCAATGAAAACCCTGGATAGAGAGGTCATTCTAATATTGACATTAACATCTATAATGATCATAAACTGGAGAGGACTGATTCATCCATTAAAACCCATTAAAATGGGTGTAAATGGTTCAAAAATATGAGTTTAAGTTAAACGATGTCATTTCTGTTGATGGTTGATGCAGGATAGAGCACTGGCTAATGTCCAGGCTAATGCCATTGTATAATACAACGCCATTTCAAAAACCCAGACTATACCATTAATTAGGCCAACAAGAAACTGGGAGATTTTTATTCTTGAAATTTTATGATATTTAACCCTCAGAAATGTGGAATCAGAATAAGAAACCATTAGAATCAAAAGAAGAACCAGAATCTGAATTGATGGAAACAAATAATAACCAACCCTAATGCATCCCTGATCAAAATCTTTAGACCAAAAAATTGCAAAAATGTGCATTTTCCACTGTTGAAGTTTTGTATTATTTTAGTTTAATTGTTGTTTTCAATGCATTGCCTGCTCAAAATTCTTTGTCTCTCGCTCCCATTTCTTCTTTTTGCATTTTGAAGCTTCACTTGAAACCTCCTGAAGATCCAACAGTGCAAAATGAAAGTTCTTGCAATTTTTAACTGATCTTAAGATTTTGATCAGGAGTGTATCAAGAGTTACATCTTGAGACATGGCAGTCATTTCTATCATGATAGTGGAAGAGCAATCCTGTGTGACATACTTTATCTCTGCATGACAGAATATTTCAAGACAGGCCTTCCAATGCCTCACAAATAACTCCTGATAACCAATAATCTGA
Source organism: Cetoscarus ocellatus (assembly GCA_037902135.1). Lineage (NCBI taxonomy): Eukaryota > Metazoa > Chordata > Actinopteri > Labriformes > Labridae > Cetoscarus > Cetoscarus ocellatus. The sequence goes on along the minus strand of JBAMNC010000633.1, from coordinate 505,481 downwards.
CCATTTCCAATAACTGTCCCTCTGTGGTTAAAGCTTTGAGTTCAGGACAATCACATTACTTGGTTTATAATAACAAAAAGACTGAGGACATGGTCAAAAGAATCCTGTATCTATAAGACAGTCTGCAAACATCGGCATCTGGTGTCAAAGTTAAACAAGACATGCTGGTCAAATGTCCTGTCTGTGAGGTTTTGTGGCTTTTAAACAGCATCATCCTGTCATGTCTAGCTGTCAAAACAAAGCGAACATTTTCCTTAAGGTGTGTGAACCAACAACAATGCCAACCTTATTTGGGGAGAGAAGCTTCAGCTCTTTGGTTCAGGAACACAACATTTTAAATGGAGTGTAATTAAGCACTGGGCGGTTGGATTTCTGGCTCCATAAAGCTCTGAAATGACTGTGTGGAGAGAAAGACTCCTGCTGGAGCCAACAGTTGGGGCTGTACGGCCAAGCCAAGAGCTGAGAGGCCGGTGGGTTAAATTTAGAGCTCTGTGGTGGAACTGGGAGTCTGCTGTTAGCCCTCTGTTTGGGCTCCATAATCTGTATACATTTCATACATCGCTCTTGTCTCAGTTTCAGAAAAAAAAAACATGTAATGAGTGGTTGTTTTGAAAGCTTGACTGTAAGATGAGAGAGCTGTGGTGATGCCTGGCAGCTGTGGTGTCATTTTTTGTATGTAGAACAGCTTTTGTTGAAAAGACTGGGTGTTACCCACAGTGAAAAAATGAGTACAGTATCCTATTGCAGAGAGCATTTATGGGAAAGCCACCCTAACTTCTGAATTGTTTGGCTGGAGATTGTATCAACAGGTCTTTCTCTGCTCAGAAGCACAGACATGGTATCATATTAGAAGGTTTCTATCACTATGTTTATAATGCATGTTTTTAATTCACTTCTAAAAAATGAGTGGAAATACTGAAAATCTGACCAAAAATCTGGAAATATCCACAATAATGTTTCTGACCACAGAGAGGGCAGAAATGTTGGTGATTATAAACAAGGAAAATGCCTTTTTATGGCAGTGGACAGAGATTGACAGGCTAACTACAGCAATATGGATATGATGGCCAACTTTTTTTGTTGTCTCTGAAATAACACACTCTACCACATTGGCTCAGTCTGATGGTGCACTCTGTCCGTGATCAGAAGGTTGCAGGTTCAATCCCAGCTCAGGCTGCTACATGGCGATGCGCCCTTGGGCAGGACACTCAAGTCCAAGTTGCTCCTACTGCTGCATCAATGGTGAGTAAATGGGTATGAAAGTCAGTGGATGTGTTCGCAAATACTGATGGACGACTTGCAGAAACTCTAAAACCATCAGTGAGAGACTGTGAGAGAAAATGAGTGTCAACGTGTAGATGCTCTGCAAAACCTCAGATCTCAGTGAGAATATTTGTCCAATTTCCAGCCAAAATATCTCAATAGACTTATTCTAAGACACAATTTTTCTGACATGTCTGGATTAACATCTTTTTTGAAGGTATGAAAACTAAAGTAAGGCATGAGTTTCTTGAAATAAGTGAAATTTTCTGCCAATGAGACAAGACAGAATTAACTTAAAGGGGGTCTTTAAATGAAATGTTGTATTCAAGGTAGTTAACAAAACTGAATTTAAACCCCCCATGGAACTTCACTTGTTTCATTGGCAGATTTTTTCCTATTAAAACAAGAAATTCAAAGCCTTATTTTTACCTTTTATACCATGTCGTAGAATACTTATCTGTGCTTGTCAAGTGATTAAGGGTTAGAAGTGTTGAAGATATTCCTGACTTTAAATCAGACAAACACACTTTCTGAGATCTGAGTTTTTGCGGTGTCTGACCTGGTGTGAAGCTGCATTGAGTTTTAGAAAGACTAGAAAAATGCTTTCTAACTTCAAGCCCATTAACCATCTACAATACACGTGCATTAAACCTTCATAGTAGCATAGGTTATCAGCTTAACCCTTAGATCCCCTGAGTTCACTCTTTAGTCACTCCACTGTTGGGCTTCTACAGCCCTTAATAACGAATGAGTGCCACTAAAATGATTTGTGTATTTAGATGTGATTTACTGACAGTGATTTATGAGTATAAAGAGAAATAAGTGTGTGTCCTTCTCAGGTTTGGATGGTTTGCTCTCCTGTTCTGCTCACATTGGACTCTGGGTAATGTGGGTAATATATTTTTGGTACTATGGCACTGGGATTATCACGTTCAGTGGCAGCTAAAGGGTTAAATGTGTAATGAGTTCTTTCAAACATGATAATAATAAGCAAGACTTAAATAAATTACAAGACAAGTAATTTTAACTGAAAAACGCGAAAAAGCAATCAAATCAATAAAAGTGTTAATCAATTACATGTTAACTCACTTTTGTTGTAGGAAATAATTCATTGTTTTCCCCCTTTTTTATGTTGTCTTTAATAATTGTTGTGTTTGGTGTTTAAGTGGTTTTGAACGGGTTAAAACTAAATAATTGATGAATATTTGTTTTTTTTGAAAGATCTGAACTTGATCTAAATATTTAAACCATTTTGTTTGGAAAGTTTAAGAATTTTATGATTATTTTGACTTGCTTTTCGACATGTGAACTTTGTTAGACACACGATTTATGTGCTGCATTTTAATCATAATCTGACCCTGCACAGAAAAATGAACTGAAATCAATTTAATTGTCAATTAATGGCATTCAAAATATTTTAATACTCAGAGAAAAATCATATCCCTCTAGCTTTTTTATTCTAGAAAAAAGTCGATTTTTTCCTTCTTTTCATCTTAATGTGGTGGACTTGTCAAACTCACATGATGAAATAACAATACCCATTAACAGCAGTCTACCTTACTGTTAGTCTCAGCTCGTTCTCCTTAAAGGTACAGCTCTGCCAGGAGCCCTTTCAGCCACTTCACTGACTGTTGTCAAGTACCTGATACAATCCACCCTCGAAAATATGGAACTGTTCCTTTAAGCAATGTATCCGGCTCAACCATCTTGTCCCAGATCACATCCCAGCCCTCAAGTGAAGGTACAAAACTGTCTAGAACTGTGCTGAACTAATCCAGAGCACTTGGTGGAAACCAGAGAGGGACTTCAGAGTGATGCAGCAAAGTAATGGTCTTGTTCCCAAACATTTGAAAGGAAACCCCACAAATGATGGCTGTGATCTCAAAGTATTGCACACTTTAAAACAAATACTCAGCAAGATTTCATGAAAAGTCCGAGCATAAACAGCTTCGGCCCCTGCGGCACATATTGTACTCAACATTCAATCAGGCTTCAAACCAATAAACATCCTACAACAATGCGGGAGCTACATTTCCATTATTACCATTCATGGGACTGTGAGCATCTACCCCATACTAAATGGGCCATCTAAGCATGTTAGTCTTCCTCCATCACAGTGAAGGGGGCTGCTGTTGGTGGCTGTGAAAGCTGCTTTATTGAGGTCTAAACGGCTGCATTTAGTGAGGAAATCAGCTTGAACATACCATTCTATTTCTGTACGTTCTCCTCTCTCTCCCTAATGGGATTATAGGCAAATAGAGACAGAGAGGGCATGGCGCACACAGAAAATTTAGGTATTTAGGATGGGGAAGAAAATGAGAGCAAGAGCCTACATCTGCATAAATTTATGTCTGTTTCTATTTGGTTATGTGTTGCATGTATGCTTATGGATATGCCCATAACTTATGCCTTTACCATACTCGTTTGTTTGTTAAACACTGTTCTGGGTTCACTAATTTCAACCTTACAGCTTTAACATTCACATTATTCCTGTTTCAGTAGGTGCACAGCTCTCACACTTCGTTCTAGAACAAAACATTTCAGGACCACCTTCCAGATTTCCATCCACCTTTTGTCTGAACCTTCAGAGGACGGATCTTAGATCAACTTTTGTGCTCCTTCAGTGCTAAATCTAGCTCTAATGTTAGCTTTGAACTGGGGGATTTTTCTTCAATATCAATTCAATTTGTTCTTGTTTTTGGTGAAAACACAACAATTGGACTTAATTAAGAATTTATGATGGCAACAATGTTATGGACGCTCAGACAATAAATTTGTCCCCCTTTATATTTGTTTCTGTTGAATTTAAATCTATTAAAGGTCAGCCCCTTGAGATGAGGCATCTAGTTTTCAAGAGGTCCTCATGTCTTTATTGTTTTAAAGATATTTATTATGGAGGTATAATCAATAACAGCAATGGATAGAGAGACCAATCTAATATTAACATCTAGAACGATCATAAACTGGAGAGGACTGATGTTGACTAATATAGCTGCATCTAGCTGAATTGCCATAAAATTGGGTTTAATGGTCTGAAAAGCATGAATCTATGTTAAATGAAGTTATTTCTGTTGATGGCTGAAGCAGGATAAAGCACTTGGAGTCAAGCAGGTTCACAGTAGCAGGTCATTCATGATTGTTATACAAGGTCATACTAATATATGGATGATGTTTGCAGGTGGCCTCAAACACTGTTTGTGTTCAGAAGGCCGAAAAAACTAAGTTTTCAAAAATACCTGCTTACAGGTGACTATTGCCTGAGATTGTCTCTCCGGTCACTTTCACACCTAAAAGTGTGAGGTTGCTACAATGGTTTGGTTTGCTTTCACATTGCATCTAGTTAGGCAGACCAAAGCCTGTCAAATGTTGTGTAATATAGCCTTCTGCCATTAGTTGGGGCTGTAGTTGCAGTCTTTGTTCCTGCCATACATGTCATTGTTATTGTTTAGAAGTATTCTGCACAATAAAATACAGAAAAAGCTATCTTAAGGCTGCATCAGGTGGCTCTTACATATTCTGTAAAGAGGACTGGAGGCTGGCCGTGCTAGCAACACTAACATTAGCCGCAGCCTGCTTCATATTGTCAGTGAACACTATGTTAGCTGTTCTGTTGGGATATTCAGCCAAATTCAAGCCACTTTTGGTGTGCTTGCCTTTTTAAGTCTTTGTTTGGCTTTCACACCCACAAATCAAACTCTGGTTCACCTGAAAGCAAATCAAGACACCTGTATTTTGGAGGATCAGAGCTGGTGTGTGCTCTCACACCAGTCTAAATGAACCCAACTTTCCAGAAAGCAAACCAGAGTTTGTTCTGTCCAAACAAAACATGTTAGATGAGAATAAATGTTTTAGAAATTCACCCTAATCGAGCAGACACATGAGTATACGGCTGTGATGTGCAATGTTTAAGATCTACAGGCCTATTTCATACAAACAGGGAGCATAAATGTGCCTCAAAGGGCAAACCAATGCAGCATACACCACACTTAATCTAATTATGCAACCAGAAGTACTGCTGTAGGTTTTCCCTACAGAGAACCAAAGCACACAGTGAGATAGGCTGGTGAAAGGAATCATTACAACATGCTACGTAATTAGGCAGTTCAACCCCTCCTCCCTACCAGCTGTACATCCTATAATCTATATTCAAATGCAGTGCTGACACAGAAACAGCGCTGTGATGACTACAGAGCATCGCAGGCTCTGTGCAGAGCTCTATGGCAGGCTTGTGGATGAGTTGTATGATGAAGGAAGGGAAGAGTCTGTAATTTAAAGGATGAGTTTGGATAATGAGTATCCTGATTTGTTGCAGATAGAGACACAATAAAAAATGCAGACAAAGAAAAGATCCACTTCTTCTCGTCTAGCTGTAGAAGAAATGCCCTGTTAAGGCAGGAAAGAATCACGGCGTTCTTTTATAAATCCACCATCTTTTTTTGTCCTTACACAGCTCCTGCACCAGAGCAGCTCAGCGCCTCCGGTTTACAATTCTGTGTGATGAAGATTTAGTTCAGCATCGCCCCCTCTGGAGAACACTATTGTCAAGTGTATTAATTAGCCTATTTTGTGTAAGTATAACGATCTGCATAGTTTAGTTAATTTACGGGGCATGCATAAAAATGATGGAGGAGGATTGCAGAGGAGGAAATGTGCTTGGGAAATTTGTTTCATATTTACATAATTATTTAGAAGCTCCTGCTGATGCTGAAACTGAAATTTGGGGCTTTAATTTATTCCAAAAGGCTTGTGTTTGCTCAGGGATTGTGCACAGGGACTCAGCTGGTTAATCAAGCATATGTATAATTCATTTTGCAGGCATGGGGTCTGGCACTGAGGCTGTTAAGATGAGCTTCTCTAAATGTAATATTTTCACTCTCTGCCTCTGAAGTTCAGGCCATATACTCTGAAGACTTGGACTGTATCAATAATGCCCATCCTAAACACCATGTAATAGGAGGATTTTCCAAAGAGGACAATATGAAGCCACCACCGTCTACCCCATCCTCCTCCTCCTCACATCTCCTGCCTCCATCTACACCCTGCTGAGACCCCCAAAAGTGAATGTGGGGCTGCTTACTCAAAAAATTACAAGGTATTTTTGGCTTGCAAGAGAAAAAAAAATCATTAAGAAATGGTGCCTTCTGTCAGAGGAGCCAGTTTGTCTCAAGTCTGCTGCACACACCAACACACACACACACACACACTGTATAAGCAGATATTGGAGAGCAAAGAATTCTCTATGAACCTCGCAGTCCACGACAAACCACCAGAGAACCCATTTGCACTTAAAAAGACTCATTATCAGGCCGCATTGCAGAGAGCGGGCAGACGTACAGTACTGTAACACTGGGCTTTAGCTGATAACACTTTCTAAAGGCCAAAACTGGCACTCAGATACTGGCATGAAGGTGCGCCTGAACATCTGCTGATCCTTGACCAAAAAGAACAACAAATGCTTCTGATTCAGGATGGATTTACTGAGGGTTAAAAGACACAAAGGACAGACCGACACTGAAATTTTAATTTCTTTCTTTTTAGCAGCAGTAGCTGTTTGTTCTTAACACACTGCAATGTTAAATACTTGATTGTGATTAGTTAATTACACACAACAATAAGAAGCTATCCCTTAATAAGCACTATTGTTGTCTGAACTGTTACAAAACTGAAAATTGAAACAGTTTTCAGTATCACATGTTAAAAGGTTCTGAGTTGGGCTAAAAAAAAAAAAAAATATTGCAATATTTTTCCTCCTGTCATATTTACTTCATTGATGTAAGAGAACCTTTGGATAATTTATGTTTTTTTATTGTGCAGCACTTTCAATTGGATTCTAAATATGCACAGTGTATGATAAGGTTCTGATTAGGGTTAAACAACATTTGGAAAAAAGAAAATTTTCAAGATTCTTCCACCTGTGATACTAACTTCAATTTTACAAGATTTTTATTTTGTGCAACACTTTCAATTGGACTTCAAACATGCACAGAGAAGTTTCATGTTTCTTAATAGACCTTACAAGTAAATTCTGAGCTTACAGGTGGATTTTTGTTGTTGTCATTGTCAATCTTTACTAAAATATTTCAAGTTGACTTTCCATGAGCAGTTCCTTATTTAAACGTCTAACAGCTTACAATGTAGCTCTGCTGATCATCTGGTTATTTCAGTTCAGACTGTTTTAGCCCTATATGTCTGTTTCTCCACCTACAGTAAACCGCTGACTATCCATTTATTTCTGTCCTACTTAACTACATCGTGCTCAGTGCTTTTTCATGCCCCTCGACCCCCACACCACAAAGTCAGCAAAGGGCAAAGTCAAGATGTCGACCAATCATGAACAGACTCATTCCTCCAATAATTACAACTTTGTAAACACAGAATCAAACATCATTTAACTGCCCTTTACATTTACATGCAGTATTTACTTCATATACAAGCAAACATCATTATTTGTATTCTAACTCTGAGCACACATTTAATCTAACATAAATCCTTTGGCCAGGCAATCAGCCAATTACAGTAGAGTTCTGCCCCTATGGGGTTCACACCCCACAATTTGAGAAACACTGGTCTATACATTAATAGCACTTGATATACTGCTTTAAAAAGGAAACAGAACATTGGATTAAACATTTAATAGATGCAGTGTAGACAGCGGACATGTGATGCTGCTTGATGCTGTTTGACATTAGGTGGTAGCATTCAGTTATGGCACTGTGTGGCTTTGTATTCACTTAGGACGTTAGAGGTGTTAGAGTAGTCCATGTTCTATGGATGTACTATTAACTCAGACAGACGGACATACAGACGGACATACAGACGGATAGATAGATAGATAGATAGATAGATAGATAGATAGATAGATAGATAGATAGATCCCTCTGGGGAAATTCAGGTGTATTATAATGTAGTTGTTATTTCTGCAAAAAAAATATTCTTAGTAGTGCAATGTTGGCAAAAGTGTAACAAATTAAAATATAAAGAGATGCTTCTTATAGAAAATGTTAATAGCAAATGCAAATGGTTAAAAGCCTACATAACTGAATATAAATTATCAGCATGTCTCCTATCCTCCTATCAACAGCTTTGTTGGAATTTCTGTAAAAAAATAAATAAATGATTTCACAAGTTTTCAGCAGCCTGGAGACATACAGGGTCTTCGCCTAACGCAGCCAAACCGAAAGAAAAATGTGGGATGAGAATTTTAAACCAAAGTCACATAGTCTTGTGCTCTGTATGTCAGATGATCCACTCAGCCCCCTCCTCTTGATTTCATGCACAGCAACACAATCCAGGCTGCAATCATCGTGGTTTTCTGTTAACAAAGACAATATGTGAAGTCATGTATGTGCTATAACAGACTGGACCAAAATGCTGCTTTGTGCAATCAATCAAACAGTTTAAATCCAGCAGAGCAGAACTAGGTCACACTGACTGGATCATATGACAAGATTATAAATAATAAAGTCAAATATCCACCGCCGTGATGAGACGTTTTTTGTGGGGTAGAAACTAGAAGCAGGAATATTTTACAGCCTTTAGTTATTCATGTCAACCAAGACGGCCGTCATTACATTAGTTGCTGCTGCTGCTTAATGTGGCTGCAGTAAAGCAGTGCAGAGCCGCTAAGCTCTAATCTTTCATTAAAAGAAGCTGAGCCGCTTGGAGGCATAGCATGTGAAATATGCTAACAATTCTCGCTTAGGATCAGGAAGTCAGCTAAGCAAATAAACAGAGTAATAACACAACAACATAATCAGATTACCCTTGATGGCGAAAAAAAAAAAAAAAAAGTGTGGTTTGTGAGGCTAATCAGCTGCTGCTTCTTCCTGAACGGGAGAGAGATGTGGTGTCCTGCTGAGAACAGACGTATAGCTGCAACTGGGTAAACACAGCAAAGGGTTAATAAGCTGCCAAACACCCAGGAGCTGGGCTTCACAGGATCCTGGGCTATGATGAGACCAGGAGCTGGAGGGGGGAAGGATGAGGGGAGAGGGAGGAGGCTGGACCTCCCTGAGTCCTGCTGAGACAAAGTGAGCTCCACCCCACCTTCATCCCCCTCAATACCACTCCTCCAGAGCCACAGTGTTGGGGTTTAAGTCCCTCAGACCCAGCTGCTGACAGACAGGCAGACTCTCACACACACACTCACACACATGCACACAAACACACACGCTCTCATAATAACAGGCCCTGCAGTGCAGAGAGCGTAGAGCCTTGTTAGCCAACAACCAGGCGTGAAATCACTGCACCGTACTCCCACCACGATGAGTCAATCTATACCTCCTGCTTCTCTTTGTTCATGCCTGTGTGTGTGTATGTGTGCACGCAGGAGATGAGTGTGTGTGCTGGTTTTCCTCCAGGCCACGCAGAGTTCTATCTTTGACTGGGATGGCTGTCTTTTGTTTAGACTCCTCTGCAGCTCGGCTCAAACACAAAGCTCATGCTGTGCATCCTAAACACAATATCAGAGGATTTAGTTAACTTTCCCGACGTGAAATGAGAAGGTCTTTACTGAGTACATTTCATGCACCTGTTACTCTTCACATTTTTAAACCTGAATATTAAAAAGATGAAGGAAAAAATGTCTGGGATTTGAAAGACATTTTTACAGCAAGTAGGGGAGACTGGGGCAAATGTAACCTCTGATTTTCTACATAGAAGAACTGCTCAGAAACTCTGCACATGCTCAGTGGCGATGCTTGTCTCATTGGGGAAATTGCTGCATATTTGTTTTCTGGTAAGCATGTGTGTGCACCCACACAGTTACTAATGAGTCAAAACTTCTGCATCTTCCTGAAACCTGCAATCAGAGCTCATCACCTTTCATGCAGTTAACAGCATAAACATAATTCTGGTGCACTACAGCAAAACATGTTAAAGCTCAACTGGTCAAACAACGTCTTGAATCTAGGAGTCCCTGCATGGTTTGAACAGAGATGCTGCTATTATTCCAAATAAACAGAGCCAAACTGGCCATAGACTAAGAGGCTAGCAGCACCTTTTGACAGCTTTTCCCTTTATTTTGTCATACACATGCTTTTAAAGGAAAGACTGACATACAATTAAGGAGATAAGCTTGTTGGAGCTGTGGTTCAGCGGGGCACAAAGGCTTGATTATCTTTGGATTAACCAAAAATGTGTTTGCAGCTGGCCGGTTGTAAAATCACAATTCAAAAATATGTTCAATATTGATGATCAGTGATTGCGATGTGTGGAGAAGCCCAGGAACAGCCAAACTTTTCCTCTGTCCCATGTTACATTCAGGAAGCACAACAAATGTTGTATGGCAATGACAGTGAGGGCAAAGCATACGATTAGATGATGGTTTGATTTTTGGAAAATATAACAGCTTACATTAGACATTTGTAACATTTCCCACAATGAACACTATCCAAAACATTTAGGCCCACTGAAAATCACCAGAAACATGTCACGTTTCAGGTCATTAAAGTGTTTCCCTGCTTTCTCCCAAAGATTCCTCTTTCCAAATGTTGCTTTTGCCACTCAGCAGGTGGTACTGATAGTCTGGAGCACATGTGACATCGATGCAAACCCTTTATATTTGTAACATGCCTCATAGATAGTGGGGACTGCAGTGTTTGTCCCCATGGCAGATCCTGTTTGTGTATCATCAACATGAAAAGAAGTAATTTTGGACCAGAAAGCGGGACCTCCAACTTAATTCTACTATTTTGTCTTATTTCGTGCTGTCTAGCAAACATGGACCCACATTTTTCTCCTGTAGCTCAAATATTCTCTGGCTGAACATGTAACTCCGTCCCTGACCCCCTTGACAGAACAGCCAAACTAAACATTTTAATGTTGAGAGGAAATGTGTAGACTCATTTAACTGTCTTCCATATACTGCTTTTAAAATTCAGGATGCTATTTAACAAAGAAACTGCACTTTCTAAAGTGTATCAGCTACGCAGCAAAACAATGTTTCACATGACAAGGAAAAAGTTATGTGAAGAAATCCCGAAATGCTTTGGAAATAGCTTATTTCACGAATGAGAAACTAATCAAGGATTTCCTTCTTTATTTGAAATTTATCCGTAACAGAAAACTTTGGTTTGCCAGTCTGTTATTGCTATTGTCAGTCTATATCTTCTGATGTTCTTTGGTCTACAATCATCAGCTCCAGTTTGGGTTTAGCACCCTTTTAGCAGTGCATGTGTGTTTAAGATTAGAATTCATGTATGACAACTTTGTATAATAATAAATGAGAACAGAGTTGGACAATATTAAGAGGAAACGTGGTTAATGGCTGACTATAGAACACATCCATGTAGAGCTGGGTGACAAGGACCTTTTGAGAAAGGACCAATAAGAAGACAGTGTATTCTAGAGGCAGCACGGTGGTGCAGCAGCACGTGCCTCACAGCAACAAGGTTGCTAGTTTAAGCCCCGTGTCGATCAGGACCTTTATGTGCATATATCTCATATATCTCAGTTGCATTAATTCTTCATGACACAGATTCAAAAAGGTTTGGTCTAAAAGATTTCGGTCCATGTCTCCGTGACAGCATCACACAGCTGCTGCAGATTTGTTGGCTGCACGTCCATCATGCAAATCTCCTGCTCCACCACATCCCAAAGGTTCTCTATTGGATTGAGAAATGGTGAATGCGGAGGTCACTGGAGTACAGTGAACCCATCATCATGTTCAAGAAACCAGTTTGAGATGATCTGATTTTTTGACGAGGAGCTTTACCCGGCTGGAGGTAGTCATCAGAGGATGGGAGCACTGTGGTCATGAAGGGAAGGACATGTCCAGCAGCAATTCTCAGGTAGGCTGTGGGGTTTAAACAAAGCTCAAGAGGTACTGACGGGGCCAAAAAAATAACTCCCTGAACTGATGAAATGAGAGACCCTCACTTTCATGGTGTTTACACTAAAAGACTGAGTCTTCATCTGAATGATATAACAGAAAACACAATTCATCACATCAGATAGGCAACATTTATACAACCATATGGACATGAGGACCCTCTTGAAAATGCCATATCACAAGAGGTTTACATTTAATACATTTATATTCAAGAAAGATAAATATAGTGCTTTACAATTAAATATTGATTGATCTATATTCAGCAGAGACGAATATGATGAGGACGGATTTATGATCTGGGTGTCCATAGGCTTGTCTCCATCATAAATTCTTATTTTTAGTCCCTTTGTCTCTGCCTGGATGGATGCATCTCTGGATGTATGTATGTGTATACAAATATATATATTTTATGTATTTGTATATTAGTATATAAAGTACATCTATAAAATGAGAAGTGTGGCTTCAGTCTGCTCTGTTGTAAAGTTTCTTGAGATATAACTTGTGAACTGACGCTATACAAATAAAGATTGATGGATTGATTGATTGATTGATTGATTGATTGACTGGTTGATCCAATCCAATCCAATCTACTGTTATCTGATATTCTGGTACACCTCTGATTTGCAGCCTTAATTTCCTTTTTTATGCATTAGGTGTAGTCTTCTGCTGATGTAGCCCATTGACAAAGCATTTTTGCCCAGACTACTGCTACTCACTGGATATTTTCTCTTTTTCAGACCAGTCTCTTTAAACCCAATAGATAGTTGTACATGAAAATCTCTGTAAATTAGCTGTTAAAATAATCAAACAAGTCCGTCCAGCACCAACAACCGTGTCATGTTCAAAGTCACTTCAGTTACCTTCCTTCCTTATTCTGATGCCTGTCTTGAACTTCTGTATGTCATCTTCATCTGCTTACATGCCTTAATGCACTGATTTGCTGCCATTTGTGATACTTAAAGACAACACCCACCACAGCCACAGCCTGTTCTCCCTGCTGCCATCAGACAAAAGATACAGAAGTATCCGCTGTACCACCAGACTGCAGAGCAGCTTCTTCCCTCAGGCTGTGAGATTAGTTAATGCACCATCTGCACTCCTCCATGTTTAATACATTTATTTTTACTTTTTCTACAATCAATTAACCAATCAAGAGGGAACCACAATTTAGTTTCATTATGCAACCTGTTGTAAAATGACCAATAAACTTCCTTGTATCACCACTTGGTGGCTGATAGCCTACTTATGCTACAACATTTTGAAACATGCCAATAAAATAGATTCTGCTTAAGAAGTTTGAAAACCAAATTTCTTGAAAGAATTACTCGTGTTGAACAAGGTAAAAAGTAGTGATGCAGACTCTTCTGCCCTGTTTTATGTAATCTTGCCATGTTCTCTTGGCAATAGTCACATAAGTCTTGCTGTTCTATGACAGACTTTTTTGGAAACTAACATTGTTAATGCCATCCTTATGCAAACCCCAACACTCATTTCTGGGTTCACGGCGTTAGACAGAAACTCTACATCAACACAGAAACATTTCCTGCCTCCGTCTCTGTTTGTGCCACTGGAATTCTTTGCAGAGCTTTGTGCGCGCCAGCAGTTGCTGCATTGAAGCTCTGTGCCTCTCGTTCTCTCCCACTAATCACAAGGTTTTTTCGGCTGCAGCATTATGCTAACTTACACTGGCAAAGGGGTGGGGCCAAGGGGCTGCTTTGATAAGTCGAGCATGGCGAACATGAATGAGGCAGCGACAGGCGAGGCAAAACACACATTCATTCCTCTCACAATGCCGAGCAGCACTTTTAATTAAACCTTATCCAACATGATGAATAATGCAGCAGCTTCCTTGCAATCCATCGTCTCTTTTCTGTTGCTCACCACACTGAGTTAAACCATCTCACCCAGTCACATGCATACATTAGGCAGAGGAATGGCAGAGAAGAAAGGCTTCTGCAGAACATTATAAATATACAAAATGTTTTATGGTTTTGCCAACAGGGGGAAAACAAGTGGCGGTGCATATATGAGCAGCGGTGTTTTGGCTTTTCTGATTGAGCAGGGTGCATCAAATGTCTGATGGCAGCTGTTTGTAGCTTTGTTTAGAGCCTGTCAGAACCAACATAGCAGGAAGTATGCTGTACAAAGTTTACACATGTTGCTGTTTCAAAAGCTCTTACACTTGGAACAGAGAGGCAGGTAGAACTTTAGATCTTGATTCAGACGCTATTATGGGGGCAAAGGGCTCAGTGTGAAACTCAGGGAGACAAAGTCCAACATAACATGCTCCCCGTGGGAGAGAAATGGCCTCTCTGCATCAGACAAGAGCAGCCGCTGAGAAAAACATCAGCCCCCTTCTTTCAAAACTCATGGACACACTCCTAAAGGGATAGAGAGAGGGGTGGAGGAAGGGTGAGGGGGTTAGAGGGAGGAGGAGGGGGCTGCCGGTCAGAGAGAAAGGCAGCAAAAGGGATATTCAGAGCATTGAGGAGTGAAAGGATTGTATGGGAGAGTGAACCCATTACAGGGCAGACTGGCTGGGGCATGGGAAGAGCCGAAGAGAGAGGCTGCAGGGAGGTGCACAGTTGTATTTAGACCACAGAGGATCAGCTCTGCCAGGAAACCTCTGGCCTCACAGACTCCACTGAACCCAGACGGGGCGCATTTTAGCAAGAAGACTGCTGGAGTGAAAACTACAATACGAAATACTAAAACAACGAAAGAATTCCCTGTCTGGAAGATCGAGTTAGTGCATGCTGCTGAAAACAGACAAAAGGAAAAGAAAGTGGAAAACCTCTTAAAAATGACGAACAACATTATGGTATATGTATTTGAACTAGTCCAGCTCATAAATATGAGTATGTATCTGAGGTCAAAGTTCAGTATGTCTCATCCAAAGATTCTTTTGTTTATTTTTTCATGTCAGTGAATGATTAACTCACTGGCCACTTCACATGATAAATCCAAGGCCACAAAAGACCTTTATTTCCTGCTGGGCCGCATTGTCACAAATTGTCAAGGAATCTGTGAGGGAAAAATATTCATAAATAAACAAAAAATGACGAACAATAAGCTTTCATAAAAACTGATAATACCAATATTCATATGGTTCACATTTAAGACCTCAAATGAGCCTGCCCTAGAATTAAAGTCAATTTAAGCTGCTTTTTGAATTTAACAAAACAATGAACCCTTACTATTTAACAAATATTTACCTCAACCATTTTCTAAACACTAACTGAGCCTTTCTAACTAAATACTACATTTGTCATATTGGTCAAGTTTTCTTTTATTTGCACATTATTGTCCTGTGTCTTGTCCTTCCTGTTTTATTTTGAAATCACTAACCCTTGTCTCTGTTCCAGGTTTGTTCCTGTCTGCCCTGCCCCCTAGTTGTTTCACCTCACCTGTTTCTCATTACTCCTCATTACCTGTCGTATTTAACCTCATGTCTCCCATTGTTCTGTGCCAGTTTGTTGTACCTCATAGTCTTCGTCCCAGCATTCATCACAGTCTTGTCTTGCTGTGTATGGCCTTGCTTGTTTTCTAGACCTTGGCTTTTTGCCTCATGTTTTGAAACCGTTCCCTGATCTGACTGCCTTTTTGTGTTTAACTATTTTGGCTATTTGAACTCTGGTGTTTGTTGCATTTGTGTCTGCTTTTCTGTTCCTTGTTTCATGACAGTATTATAATGCATGGCATTGTGGTTGGTTCACATTTGGCGGATTCTGTCATGTTTTCTTCATCTTTATAACTTGTTAATTTTTGGAAATGACTGGCGGGCCGCATTTAGTGAGGTGGAGGGCTGTGTCTAGCCCCGGACCACCGTTTGCCCACCTCTGGATCTGCTAAGGATCAAACTGAGCATCAGAATAGAGAAGAATGATGATCTACAAGCGATGATTGTTGTTGGCCATACAAGCTGGTCTGAGTGTTTCAGAAACTGCTGATCCTCTGGGACTTTCACACACAGCCATCTGAAGGGTTCACAGAGAATGGTCCAAAAAGAGAAAGTAATCAGGAGGCACAGTTCTCTGGGTAAAAAGGCCTGATGGTCTGAGTATACTGAGATGATGGACAGACAAAAGTAACTCCAACACACACTTGTTAAAACCAAGGTATTCAAAAGACAATCTGTGAATGTGCAAAACATGAACTCCAAACTGAGGTCAAAATTTGGACAGAGTCACCAAAACTGGTAATAGAAGATTGAAAATGTTGTGTGCTAAAGGCATGACAGAATTAGACAAATACATCTTCTCTAAATGAAGTGTGTGATGAATTCATTATTTATTCCAAAGAAACAATGAATATTAGTTTTTTTTTTTTTTTTAACAGAAATTAAAGGTGAAACCAAACCTTACATTAACATTTGAGACCATCTCTTATTTCAAGTACAAAATTAACCCTTTCATGCCAGATAACACAAATTATAACCAGAAAATTCTATTTTTTTGGAGCCTAAATGTTTATTTCACTTTCTACTGAAATCCAAAACAATCAAAATTTCCATAAAATTTAACTTTATTTTTTATCGCATTTGATACATTGGGTGTTTTTGGCAACTGATGATCCATTTGAGGACATTTTTATCATTGATCTGATTGCATTCAGATGTTTTTTTTAGTGTTTTTTTTAGTAATTTGTTGATCATATTAATTAGATAGAGGTATTATAAAAGTACGTATCAAATATGATACAACAGGCTTTAAAAGGCTAATTACAAACCTTGTACATGGAACAAGACAAGGATATTAATCAATCATAATGTTAAAAATATAGACCTGGGTCTAATCATCAGCAGACGAGCTGCGTGGCTGTTTTCTTTTACCTCTGGTGCGTCAAGCTGATGTCATCACGTTGATGATATCAGCTTGATGCCGAAACATGGCCATGTGAACAATGGAAAGGAGCATGAAAGCCATGGACACGGTGATCAACTGTTTTCTGTACTTTGTACTTTTGACCCTCTTTTAAAATGTACAAACTCAGCGCAGACTGAATGACATTCGAGTGCTGATGATATGAAGGGGGATGGAATTTATTGCTGAGATGGCAAAGAGCCGCAGAAGTTACAGAGGGAGGAGACGGGTGTGATATTATGCTTTAGGCACGTTACGCCAACGTCATCCTGGAAACTAGCGGGTTCACCCGGGTGTGATGTTCCCACTGGAGCCGATTGAAGGCGAGCTGATTAAAACCTGTGTAGCTTGTAGGGTCAGTCAATGAGGGTCTAAATGCTGATTAGAGCCTTTCCCACTGCCGACAGGAGCTGATTGTTACCGGGTTTAAATGGGTTTTTTGGCCAGTGGGAAAGGGGTGTTAGATTACCAAGAGCGTCACATACAATATTTTTACAGTGCCTGAGGGCTGCACTATTAAATATTGTCGGTCACTCTTAATGAGGAAAAATATATATATAAATAAACAAAAAAATAGCAAAAATAAAGCTTCAAAGAAGAATTAAACCAACATTAATATATTTCAACTCAAACACAATAAAAAATTCACACTTTAATGAGCATGGCACATAACTAAATTCAATTTACATTTCTTTTTAATGCAATAAAAGACTGAATGTGTCATTTTAAAGCACAAGTATATTACCTTTACTGTTGTTTCCTAGTATTGTTTTTATTAACACTATATATGATATTTTACTGCCTCATAGAATATATTTAGAGATACAATCATGGCAAAGTAAGTTCTTTATTGGCTTGTAAAAATCAAAGCATGTACCATTGGTGGGCTGCATTAAGTGAGGGCCGCTAGTTGCCCACCCTGAATTAAAATGATCAAAATCAGCTTCAGTAGTTTTCCATTACATCAGGACTTAACAAAGCTGATTATATTCAGTCTCTTCAGATCTGTTTAGGTCACAGCTGAGCATCAGCCTGCAATGAAATGTGCCACAGTTGATGTTTTCCATTTTGCCATTGTTCCTCCTGAACAGTATTTTTGCTCTATGGTCATTTTTCACAAGTGGAGGGACCAACCAATAACTGTCCCTGCTGTCCTGATTACTTCATTGATTTTGTCTGCCATTCCCACTAACACCCCTCCCCACAACAAGTAACATTAAATAGGACATGAGTTCAAATGCTATAGGGAAACATCACAGGGGTGATCCGCCTGGAGGGGAATGGAGTTTTAGAAGTTTTTGGGAAACAATAAAGAGGGGACGGTGGGGAGGGGAGTGGGAAAGAGCTGGGATGTTTTTCTGAGAGGAATGTGTTGCTCTGTGGAGCCAGCCAGCCGGCCGCAGCCGCTGGTTGGAACAGCCAGCCCTTCACGGCCTGCGCTCTGCAGGCCTGCTCCTGAATCAGATAGTTAGGCACCATGGTGGGAGTGGTGTGTCGGGGTGGGGGCTGAGGGCAGGTGAGTAAGGACAGGTTCCTCTGACAGGGCGTGTGAAGGTCACTGCTTAGTCTGATGTTGTTTTTTTTCTATTTTGAGTTATTTTGATACCACATTGTTTTTGGATGGAATGCAAAAATGGAAAAATGGAAGAATGTCAGTGTTTGTTTTTACATATTCTGAGGTCTCTGAAATGTTTTTAAACCACTCCAGAACATCACTTAAGAAAATAACACCAAGATAAGCTTCAATGACAAACAGAGTTAGTCTGAGAAAATGCAACAACCAGAGTAAGGGGCTGTCTATGGAGACGGATTCTAGTGTATCTGAATTCAAGGATGGTGGAGGTTTCTGAAAATGGGTCCTTGAGTGGATAAATCTGACAAATGCCTGCTGATCTTTTCTGTGTGGACAATGAATACAGGTAGTTTCAGAAACGGTGATATCATAGTCCAACTGCATGTGCAAACCCGAACAACACTAGCTTCTGATGACTGTGACAGAGGCAGGCTAACGCTATCATTGGCTCCCTGTGTTTGAGCTAAGCTAATTAGCGGTGGGCAAGCTTTGGCCGTCTCTTCCTTGTTACTGCACGCACAGTTGAAGGGATGGTATCTATCTGCTTGTCATGGACTAAGGAGTGAGGCAAGACACAAAAAGAATAAAAAAGGTTGGCTTATCCATTTAAAATCTAAGAAACTCTGACAAAAACAACCTTTAATTCAGACAGAAAACGTGAATTATGTTTCAGTTTCACAAAACCAGAATTCCACTTTTCAGAAAACAGAATTTACAGGAGCCATTGTTATGCTCACAATGATAAAAAGTATGAGCAGATTTTAATTTGAATGAAACCTCATTAAAACCTGTTGATTAAATATGACTGGTAATGAGAGTGGAAAGGGATGCCACGTTAGGGGTTACTTGAGGGTGTGGCCTAAATAAAAATAAAGGTTTCATTATTATTAAAAAAATGCTAAAATGTAAGCAGACGTCTGCTGCCGGCAGAGTCAGAGCACTTATCTCTCTGCAGGGGCAGGTCAACTGAACTCAGCTTCAAAAAGGCTCTTTAATAATCATAATATTTCTTTGCACTCTCTAAACAGTTGGAGTGGCGGGGAATGGTTCCCCCTGCCTCTCTTTAACACTCCAGCCTTTCATGCACGGACATTCATGTCTCTGGGCTCTCCTCCCTGCAGTGCGGGCTCATGTATACTGGGCCCAGTGTTTCCAGGCCTCTTCATACAGGGCTGCAGTGTGCTGTTAACATGCAGACTCCCCGGCGAGTGTATAATTTGTGAGTCATGTCCAATTCGGATCGAGTCAGTCTCCTGCTGACTTCCTGCCTGGGCTCGCTGATGAACTCTGAGAAAACAGATCTGGTGTGGTACAATCACAAGACCCTCGCACTGCAGCCAACAAGCCGGGAGACACTGAAGGATGACTCTGCACTTTTTGATACAAACTGCAAAGCCGTGTCATCTCTAACCAAAGCGTTCATCAGAGGGTGGAAATGAACATTCAGACCAACATTTGAAGGTCTAGACCTCAAGCTTGGCTGTTATCTGGCTTTGATAACAGCAGTGTTTGGATAATATACTTTCCACATTACCGGGGATTTTACTTCATGATACCATAAAAGTTCAGTAAATGATTCAGACAACTTATTTTATTTAAACCAAATGTCCTTCACCTTCTCCTCTTGACATGGGTTTAGTTTGCATTCTGCTTTTTCATCATCATTTATGTTAAAATAACAAACTTCAGGCAAGGCTCAAAATTTGACTACTTGTTCAAACAATGAGATGCTGAAATGATGTAAATAATAAGAAGTACAACATTTTATTTTATGATGACAGGTCCCAATAACTAGACTTAGTATTGGCACCAATAATCAATACTGATATCCCTGGTGCATCCCTGCCACAGATCAAATATGTTCTCTTAATTTTGACCATAAATGCAGATTAGAGTTTGTTCAGCTGTTTCAACATAAATACTCTTTCTTGATTTAGCAGTATGATGGACTAGATGTCTGTCACAAATCGATATTACACCCCTGTCTAGGGATGGAAATCGAAAACTATCCAAATCATTTAACATCTTCTTAAAAGTGTCCAGTGAAACCAGCTCACTGAATTGCTCATTCCAAGTTAAAGGAGCAACAAATTTAAAGGTTTTTCCTATCCAGTTCGGACCGTAGGAACAGAAAAGAGGAGATTCTGGGACTATAGATTAAAATAATTATGAATAAATCAAAATAACAGTAAAAAATAATAATTATCAAGCTCATAATTAAAACCTAGATAATCTATAAAAAAAAGAATGAAGAAAAATAAAAAAGACAGAAAGAAGAAAAATGTAATTAAAAACCCAATGGCGCCAACAGCTTGTTGGATATATGGACCAGCCATTGAAATGTCAAATTACAACTGTCATTTATCATATCACTCTAATAAATGCAGATCTGGTATTTTTCCCATTTTGAAGGTACAGTAGACTTCCCGTTTGTTAGTTTGCCTAATTAATTTTTCTAGGTTTTATTGAACTGTTTATGCACCATGGCCTGGGACATAATCGTGAGCTGGCCTTAGTGAGGGGGTGCATGACATTGACAAAATGTTATAGATAGTATAACCCACCATGATGCAGGATTAGAGGGAGCCACTCATTAGAACTCACTCTGTTGTCATCAGCCGCTTAACAGAAACATTTAAGAACACAGTCAGCTGAAGTCGCCATTTGACACGATAACTAATAAAATCGCTACACCACTACAGTCGGCATGCATACTGTGCTTACAGTGTGTGTTTTATGCACTGGTTAATCAGTCCAAGTTGATCTGATCTTCCAATTATAAAATAAAACCTTAAATTTCCTGAAATTAAATACATTTTTCAGTTAGTGAAACTTTTTGTTTTATTGTGTAATAAAGTTGATCAAAGGAGTTCTCAGCTATTGTTTTTAAGGTTTTTGATGTGAAGTTGGTCTAATTTCTCAACTCAGGTTGGCAAAACTTAAAGCAATAGGCTTAGGGTCAGGCGTGGTTAGGTGTGGGCAGGCCAAGATCTGATAAAATGGGTCTCATAAACATGTAAACTAGAATTCAACTTTGGTGCAGTGGTATGCGATCAGCTGCAGCAACAATGGCTTGGGTTCAAATCCTGCCTGACTGATCATCTTAT
The DNA here is from genome assembly GCA_037902135.1 of Cetoscarus ocellatus. Lineage (NCBI taxonomy): Eukaryota > Metazoa > Chordata > Actinopteri > Labriformes > Labridae > Cetoscarus > Cetoscarus ocellatus. Next base: position 483,845 of record JBAMNC010000633.1, on the reverse strand, counting down.
TCCAGATAGTTCATATATTTCACTAGTCCATCTGGGAAAGAGCCCATAGAAAGTGTTTGGGGAGGGCAGAACCTTTCAGAAGCATATCCAGCAGGTGATTGGACGATTGTTCTGCCAATCAACGTTTATTACAGGTAAATTAGATAATGAAGTAGGTGGGAGCTACTGAGCTGCAGAATGTGAGCTTCTTGTAAAACCAACTGTCATCAAAACATGTCAGAAGCGGAGTGAAAATATCCCTACTATAGAGAAGTTTGTAGTGTTATTAGTTTTCCTTTAATAAAGAAATGTGGTCCAGATCTGGACCGTCCTGCTTTGGACCGAGCACAATCGTTGTAGATTGGAGATTGGCAAATGGATCAGCCTGATTACAGACAACGAACCAGGCTGATCCAGCTGCTGAACAAGGTTAAGTTACCTTGAAATCTTCTGAACCTTTTATTTTTATTTTATTCATTCTTTCCTCTGATTTGAGTCCTTCTACATCAGAAGGTTGAGTGCAGTCATCTGCCTTGTCTGTCCTGCAGTTACGTCGCGCAGAGTCAAATATATTTACACCTTCATTCAGAGGACAGGTGGAGGTGTCCATGAGCGCGAGGTAAAGCAAATTTAGTTCTGGCTGTACTTTTTCCATTGGTCACAGCAGTGATTCTCAGTGAAGTCAAGGTATACAGACAGGTAATCCTTTCAAAATAAAGCATCTTTCTGTCTAAGTAATTTAAAAAAGGGAAATTAAATTAATTATTTTGTTTCTCTACAGCCTGCATGATCGACAGCCCCACACCAGTCCGGGGCCTCTGCTGTAAACCACTCGTCATATGATAAGACTTTTGTAATCTTCAATCCTCTCCCTAAAATCTGTTGTTTTACCTTTACGGCTGTCTGAATGAGTTCTGCAAATTAGGTTTTTCACCAATAATGGGTCCCCAACATATATATATGTTTTTTGAATAAAAAGCAGTTGAACAGTCCAAAACACTAACGTGTGAAATTGTGTCAATAAATGGTTACAGAATGAGCAATGTGTGTTCAGCCTTTGAACATTAAGCTCTCTGAGAATAATTGCACATTTTCAGTTTACACACGGTTAATGTTGCGGAACAATCACGTTTTTTTAAGGTTTTATAACCAAAAACAGGTCTGCCTTCAAGTGTTCAAGGCTCTATGTTGGCAGAAACACTAATTTGAGATCATTTGGCTCAAAAGAGCTGCAAAGAAAAAAAAAATACACAAAGTGGGTCACATGCTGGTGAAGCTTTCTGCATTTATACCCTTGCAGGTATACTTTAGTGAAAGTATGCTTCACTACTTTGACATCCTCCTGTGTTATTATCACTGTAGATATTTTAATTAGTTAAACAGAAATGAAACTAACTGCGGTACAAGTTGTGCTGCAGGCTGAAGCAACATACAAACAGTACATGCATGACAATTTGGAGCGTCTCCCTTCATACTCATCTAAGCTCCACTCATTATCGTGCAGACTGACAAAGTTAAACTCATTAGCATACTTATTTGACACTAATTCACTCAGCTGAGACGAGTGGCTCCAGATCTGCTGCTGGAGAGGAGCTGTTGGCTGCACCACATAAGAAGGAACCGGGTTTTTCTTTTCTTTTTGGAGGAGCAAAAAAGGAAGGAGGTACATGTGCAATGCTCATTAGGGAGAGCCATATGGTGGAGGGAAAGAGGAGAAGAGGGAAAAAACTGGGAGAGGGATAGATGGAGTGAAATAAAGGTACAGGACTTTGTCTAAAAAAAACATCCTTATTGTTGGGATTTGTTTGCAGCTGTTGATAAGGAGACTAAATCACTGCTGTCACAATATTCTAACCACTTCAACACATTTCTCAGATACTCTCCTGATCCTGAAAGGTTTTTATTTGTGGAGAGTAAATACATTTTCATAAAAACAAAGGACAAAGACTAAATGAGATGGACTTTTTCTTTCATGCACATGACTAAAGACTGGGTTATTAGCACAAAAAATCATATCTCATTATTTTCCAGCATGATCAACACCAGTGGTTCACAACCTTTTTAGTCTTGTGTACCCCCTGAGCCTTTTGTCTTACCATGAGTACTTCCTCACTCATACATGTTGATGATTCTTCAAAAGTAGAACGTAACATAACTTATTATTAAATGAAAATATTTTATTTTACCTCCTTAATTTGAACATTTAATCCTCAGAAACTGTCTTCTTTTTAACTCAAATTAAACATAAAAATAAATATGTTGCCTTGAAAATAAATGTATACGAAATCAAAATAATCAACGTGCCTTTGTTATATATAACTGTTGTAACGTTTACCGCAAAGCATTGGAGCTCCGTTGACTAAGCCCCTTTTTAACGGACGGCTTTAAAAATCAGGAACAAAACACTTAACAAAATAGTTTCTGGGTTAGCAGCTGTTTTGATTTTGTCTCAGATGCGCCACAGGTCATCGTTTCACTGGGAAAACTATTAGCAGCACACACATGCCATTTTATTGACAGGCTTATCTCAGTACTTCCAAGTCGGAAATAAATTACTAAATGTTTCCATGTACCCCCTGCAATGTTCTCGCATACACCTAGGGGTACAGGTACCCCTGGTTGGGAATCACTGATCTACACTCACAGCCTACTTCATCAGGCAGAGCTTTGAAGCCAGGCTGAACTTTTAGTGGCATACATTTAAAGTGCTGGAAACATTGTTAGGAGTTTTGGTCCAGATTGACATGACAGCATCTTACATCAAGGTCAAATAACCTCTGACCTTGAAAAATGGATGACAAATTGAAGATTTAGAATCAGCTTTGCAAGGCTGATGTGCAATACATAGACACAAAACCCACATATGGTGGTAATAATCATCATCAAATTCCACATAAACATTGTCAACATCGTTGCACATTAAAGGTGTAAAAAATGTATATTCTCTAAGATAATGTTTAAATTTTAAATCTTCATCATACAATTGATCTGTGGTATTAAAAAGGGCAGGACATTACAGAAACAACATGGAATAGCTGACAGGTGATTGAACAGTAAAATAACTCAGCAGGGAGATCTGCTTATTTTCTCCAGCTTTGGCTCCATAGTTGTTTCATTTGGTCTCTTAGTCCAGCCCATTTCATTGCACAGCATGAGACTAACTTGTTTATTCTAGCAAAAAAAAATCTGGAATGTGAGCTGCAGTGCCTTAAAGCAGGTGACTAAGGTGCTCTGTGGAAATAGTGCAGACACCATTCGGCCTCTAGAAAATTACTCAATCACTTTAACTTTAATTCTCATCTTAAGATCAGTTAAACATTTTTTTCTGATCCACATACTTACAACCTTAAGTCAGTTAGAAAGGGCACTGTATGAATTAAATCAATTAAATGGCAACGTATAGAAAAGCTGATGGAAATGGCAAAAAGGGCTTCTCCTCAAGGCCTGGGAACCTGAAATATATATGCAAAATATTAACAAACGTATTCACTAACCATCCAAATCATTGAATTCAGGTGTTCACTTCTATGTCCACAGGTGTATAAAATCATCACCTCAGCATGCAGACTGCTTTTAAAAACATTTGTTAAAGAATGGGTCGCTCTCAGGAGCTCAGTGAATCCAGCCTGGTACTGTGATAGGAGGCCACCTGAGCAATAAGTCCAGTCGTGAAGTTTCCTCACTACTAAATATCCCACAGTCAACTGTTAGTGGTGTTAGAACAAAGTGGAAGTGATTGGGAACGACAGCAACTCAACCAAGAAGTGGTAGGCCATGTGACACGAGGTCAGTGAATGCTGAAGAGATGGATAACACTTCCTCTAAAAGAAACTCTATCGATGTCTCTCCTTATGTTTCATTAAAATATATATTTATATTTCTTAAAAATTTGTTTGCACAGCCCTACCCTGACTCTCTGTTTGACTGAAGAAACATCCTCAGATTAATATCAAAAACCTGCTTAATATTACCGTGACAAACTTGTTGTGAAGGGGGGAAGGATGGAGGGCTGACGGAGTCATTGTGAGTGAAGAAAGGCTTATGATAATGGGAGTCAGATCTCCTCCTACATGTCAGCCTGTTGGCATCTGCTGCCTCCAATAAGCAACTAATTATACATGAAATCAATTCCAGCACCTCCTCAAGGACTCCATCTCCGCTGGGATAAGTTCTCTCCTTATTTTGGCTTCATGTGCTCTGCATTCTGCCTTCATTTCTCCCACTTTGTCTGACTTCTTATCCTTTCTTTACCTTTGCTTCCTGAATTTCATCCTCACACCTCCTCTATTTGCCTCAGAACCTAATAATTCATATTAAGTCTGAAGGTTTGCACCAAGTGGGAGCAGACTAAGACTCATTTCTCTCACTGGTCTTCACATAAACCTTTCTCTTTTTATAACCTCTGATACATCACTCTTCATCACATCCAATCATTTAACCTTTCAATCATCAGAGCAAAGAGGGTCAAAAATCAATAAATCACATGAAAGAAAAATTACAAGCACCACTTCAGCTTAGATTTATTTGTCTTTATTTTTAATTATCTAGCTTCACTTTCTGAGACATTTTCAGTTGTGCACTTCCCCTGGAGGTCCAGAGCAACTGGAAAATATTTCACAGTGATCTAGGATATTTTGAGATGATTAAAGGTAATTTAAAGTCTCATCCTAGTGGTGGAAACAAACTGAGTTCCTCCAAAAGTTCCTGGTCCCCTGGGGAAAGTTCCTATGTGTAAATCCTGCTAAATAGCACTAATAAGGCTCAAACTGGCTTAAACTAGTGGAAAAACCTACCTGTGCGAGAATAATTCTTTTAAGAAACACAACCTGAAACAGACTAAAAGATAATTAGACCCCAAAAGACTGCGGTGCAGATGAACACGGGCTGCAAATAACAGGCCAACATGGTCAAAAAAAGCAGCAACATGCCAGATAAGCTTTCCATGCTTACCATCGCTTTGAGCAACACATTTTAATTCATTTTGACTGTTGTTTATACAGTGAACAACGATAGTCACAGAATTTCACAATAAGACAGAGCCTTGAAAGTGTTAAATGTCATTTGTGGTGCACCAAACTGGGCATGTAAGACATCAGAAAACTGCTTTCCTCCTGTTTATGAAGTCAAGTCTTGAAGGGATACGCCAACATTTTTTGATGATTTCATGTCTTGCCTCGATCCCAAGTCCATGACAAGCAGATAGACACCATTCTTTCGATTGTGCGTGCAGTAACAAGGAGCTCACCCACTGCTAATTAGCGTAGTTCAAACACTAGGAGTCAATGGGTAGCATTAGCCTGCCTCTGCCTACACTCAACAGATAAACTCTTCAGCAACTCTAAACAGTTCTGTAATTTTCAAAAAAAAAAACCTACTAAACTAAACCACAGGGCGCATGCACAAACCTTTGCGTACGTGCTCGTAAGTAGGTCAACAAAATAAAGCACATCTGTGGAGGTTTCTGCATGCGCCCTGTGGTTTAGTTTCAAATGTATTTCTTTTGAGAATTGCATAAAGTGCTGATCTTTGTCTAGAAAAAAAAAAAAGTCAAAACAAGCAAATAGGACTGTTTAAAGTTGCTGTAAAGTTTATCTGAGGCAGGCTAACACTACCCATTGACTTCCAGTGTTTGAGCTAAGCTTATTAGTGGTGGGCAAGCTCTGACCCTCTCTTCCTTGTTACTGCACACGGAGTCAAAAAAATGGTGTCTATCTGCTTGTCATGGACTCGGGGGAGAGGTAAGACAGGAAAAGGAAAATGTTGGTGTAACTCTTTACAAAAAGAAGCTCTTGACTGGGAGTTTCTTATATCAGAAACTTATGCAGCCTTTAGGAAAAAAAACGAATCACTGTACCTTTACTTTATTGATAGAGGCAAAGTCGACATAAGTATCTCTTCAAATCAAAATGAATGACACTGAATTTCAGCTCCAGCTCTGCACTTTCTCTTTTAATATTCTGTGCTTGCTCTGTAGAAATCATGTCCAGAAATGCTTGATGTAAATGCCTGCATACATTCTAGCTCTCTCCACTTTTCCATGAGGATAAGATGAAATGAAAGCCCACATAACTGGCAGCCACTGAAGCTGTAAAGTTATAAGAGGCAGAGGGAGAGTAAAACTGGCTGATTTGACTGAAGGCTCTCCATTTCTCAAGGCTATGCCTCCGGTTATCCTTCCTCCCCCCACCACATCTCCTTCCCACCCCCCTCTGGCTCACAGCAGGGATACACTTTAAATCACTTTGTCCTCTACCTAGAAAAACTTTGACAGGTCGTTTTTTTATGGGCTGCACAAATCTATTTTTTCCTGTTTCAGGGCCAAAAATATTCCTTTCTTTATGCTGCTGACTTTGTGAATTCTGGACACTGATGGCTTTAGTAGAAAGGCATCATGGCAGAAACACACCAGGACAAAAAGTGCTTTGCTTTCATGAGAAATGCCTGCACAGCCATGAAGGTTCCTGCATTTTCTCCATCCAAAAATATATTCTGGTTACTGAGATGGTACCTAAGGCAACGTGAGAGAGTGTATGTGCACAGGGTTGTGTGTCATTGTGTGTAGGTAGAAAAAAAACTGGCATGGCTACATTGCGGACACTACAGTGTAGCGTTGCCTGCAGCTGTTATCTTCAAAGTGACACAGTGATGCTTCAGGGCCGGAGTGTCCCGTCACTGACCTGCGATGGCTGACTGCGCGCACACACTGTAGAGACGCTGCAGCTTTGTGTGAAAACTGTCCATGAGAGCAGCAGAGGCCAGCACTCACACACGTCAGCTGTCAGAGCCTGCACTGTCTGAGCACAAAGACACACTACAGACTGGGAAAATCAAAATAAACTGAATTCAGAGACAAGGCTGAGGCTGTTTACACACACAGCACATTATGGGAGAAGGTACAGCTTACTGATGTGTCTAGTGAGAACTTTTAATTGGCTTGAATACTGTCAGTGTTACCATGATGTCAATGAGATTAAGGAGCCGTCCACACGGAGACAAATTCAGGTTTTTAATCACGTAGAAGTTTCTTCAACATGGATACAGCGGCTTGGGACCCAGAAAACACAGCATGCTCCAGTGTTTGTTCACATTTCTCATGATGTACGTGTATGCAGCATGTCTTCTTCTCTGGTTTTCCTGTCTGTCTGCAGCAGTGTTACAACACCAATAACGGGCCTTGCATGTGTGCTACAGTGTTTTTTTGTTTTTGTGTGGATGGACACATTTCTTAAAAAGATGTCTTACAGAGAACATTTGAAATAGTTTTTTTTTTTTGTTGACAGGGCATAAGGTCAAATATTTGCTTTCACTTTTAATTGCACTAATGGCATACTAATTTGTAGAGGTGTAAATCAGCAGTTTCAAAATGATATGATTTAATATCCATTCTTTGGACAACAGCATGATATTTGCCCACATTTCAACCCTACAACAATACACGATCAATACAGTTTAACTCCAAAGCCTGCATGTGCCCAATATTGGATGACATGGTGGAATTCAACAGTTATATTAGAGTAATTTTGACTTTTTCATTGCTGAAAACTCTCCATTTTAAGTAGAAAACAGTCACATACTTCCTTAAAACATTAAGAAAAAAACCCTAGAACTTAACCATTCAGTGCCTTTTGATTAATGTTTAATAATTCTTGGTCTTTTATATAATAAAGAATAAATGACCTTAATATTAAATTTGATGACCAACATCATAAGACATTTGTATTCAAACATGACAGATTCTATACACCAAACATTAAAGACACCAAACAATTGTCTTCAAAACACTGAGCTTTTTCTGTAATCGGAACAATATACGGATCTATTTGTAGGTTTTATTCACTCTTTTAAATTCTGTCCTTTGTTTTCTTTTTCCTTACATTTACCCAACCATTAATCCTTTGGTATGAAGTTCACGTGAAATATTTGTGAGGTGAGCAGGGATGGGAATTGATAAAATTGTATTGATACTTTTTAACATGTGACAGTGAAGTCAGGAAATAGATTGAGATAGAAATTACTTGTCTGCTATTATATTATGAATACTGACTTTCACTGGGTACATTTGCCTCAGTGACCCCCAGCCCCCCTCCACTACTTCTCCCCCATCCAGCAGGGACAAGGGTGAACAACCATGTCAGTGAATTACTCGGGTAGGCTGCCCAGATATTAACCTGATAATATCAGGATTACATGTGTGGAAAGGGCTGAAAGGAACAGTCCCTGTTTTTTATTTTTTAGTGGGGCTGTGTGAGGTATGTGGCATGAGCCTGAAAGTGTCCCACAGTGTCACAGCTCAGTTCTCTCTGTTCAGAAATCTCAGGACAGACACTAATGCTATACGTTCATGTACATGGTGCCAGATTCTATACTTAATTAAAAGAATTGTGGTAGAAAACAGGCTACAAAAACAGAGTGGGGTCATCACACGCTACAAACAGTTTGTTCACATCTGCTAAATTTTCCACTACCAAGCTGCTTTAATTACTATTTTGAGACACAACACAGTCTACGTGTCCTTCCGCCGGCAGCGCCGGCTAGCTTGCTTCACGAGAGGACACAGCTGCTACAACTGGGATAAATGATGTTTTCTGCCGTGAATGTGACCGCTGCTTACTTTGGATACGTGTGAATACTTGTATGAACTGGAGCTGACAGGAGAAAGTCTGTAGAGGGAGAGATAACAGGTCTGAACTGAAAATGGAGGAATATGCTCTGAGAACAGGAGGACCAGAGAAACACACGGTACCTGTTGATTCAGATGAATAAATCATCTGCAGTGAGCAGGACTAAACAGAGGAGCTGAATCAAAGTTCATCTTCAAAGTCAGGGACAAGCTCCTCAGAGGTCTATACCTCATCTAATCTTCAGTCCATGCCCATCACCACCACCAGTGTCTGGGATACAAAGGGTCATCCTTCTGATGGTCTTACTACCCCAAGAGCATGATGACATCCTGATGGATAGGCACCAAAGACCAGTGTCATTTATTCAAACTCAAATTAAGTCTCTCCTGACTGAAATACATCTATCCCAGGACAGTGTTTATAACAACATACAGGTAGCCTACAACAGGGAATGCTGTTTATCTTATTTGATTTACTCACAATGAGAAACAACAAAACTAACTCATGAAAACTACAATTGCTGTCACACTGATGACTCACTTAATCATGCCAGGACTTTAACCTCACCATCAGTCTGATTAAAACCAAGACGATGGGACAAGGAACTGAAAATCTACCTTCATCAACGAATACACAGGAGGATGTAAGCAGTCATATCTACACTGGGTCTACCATCACCAACAAGTTGTCACTGGATGCTAAATTCAGCAGCCAGATCGGAAAAGCAACCTCTGCCTTTGCAAAACTTATGTCAAGAGTATGGGAAAATGGCAAACTTAACATCCATACAAAAGTGAAGGTGTACAGAGCCATAAGTGTATTGCAGCAAAGCCTGGACCCCATACTCACATCAAGAGCAGAGGCTGAACTCCTTTCACGAGCGCTGTTTGAGATCACCTGGCAGGACAAGATCACAAATACTGCAGTCCTGGAGAAAGCACAGCTTCCCACCATGTTCTCCCTCCTCTGGCTGGGCCAAATTTGTTGGATGGATGAGTGCCAAAGGACATCCTGTATGCAGAATTAACATCTGACTAAAGGCCAATAAGCCACAATGAGCAAGACCTTACATCCTTTAACATTAATCCAGGCACATGGGAAGATGCTGCTCAAGATTGTCAGGTACTCTGCACCAGGTTGTAGACACACAACCCACTTGGTCCAATCACAAAACTACTTTATTAACCCCTCAGGGGGAAATTCAATTCTTTACACTCCGTATTCACACAAACACAGGTTGAAATGCACATGCGCAAACAGGTCCTACGATCAAGAGAGAGAGATGTCAGAGTGATGGCTTGCTGCTTCCAAAGAAGCACTTCGAAGCAGCTTCGGGGTCCAGTGCCTTGCTTAAATAAAAATCCAGACTTTGCTGAAGTCCCACAACCTGCCCCTTCTGATTAATGCCTTGGTAAGAGTCTTGGTGATTTGCAAAAACATGGGCACAATAGAGTCAGAATTAATGAGTTTACAACTAGATTTCTGTTGAGATCATTCCCTGTAAAACTCTTTGGGAGACTTTGCAATAAAGCAAACCTGAACTAAAGAAGAACCAGATGCAGATTTTGGCTACAGCTGCACTCATGCCCAAGTGTTTGTTCATCGGATGCCCAGAGCCTTGCTGTAATCTAGGGTAAATTAACCTCCTAATAAATATTAGTGAGTGCATAGGACATTTGCTTTCACTTTTAAAACAGGTTTAACATGCAAATGTCCCTATGGCCACTTTATTAGGTATGTCTTACTATTACAGGGTTGGACCCCCATTCCTTCAGAACTGCCTGAATTCCTTGTGTCATAAATTAAACAAGGTGCTGAAAACATTCCTAAAAGATTTTGGTCCACATTCACGCAGCTAAAATTTGCCATCTGCACATGAATGATGCAAATGCTTCTCATCCATCACATTCCAAAGCAGCTCTATTGGATTGAAATCTAGTGACTATGGTGGGGGATGGGGGACATTTAACTCATTATCATGTTCAAACACCAGTCTGAGATGGTTCGAGCTTTGTACCATGCTGCCTTATTCTGCTGAAAGCAGCCAGCAGAAGATCCCCACCACTGTATAAGGCAAGATAAATCCATGCTTTTATGTTGTTTACTCCAAATTCTGACCCTACCATCTGGATGTGGCAGCGGAAATAAAGACTCATCAGACCAAGCAAATTAAAATTGATTAGAGTTAAAATGTGATGCGTCACGTGTTCAGGTCTTCGGCATGTTTTGGTTGGAACCAGTGGTTACTTGAGTTACCGGTTCTGGTCTATCAACTGGAACAACCCTGGCCATTTCCTTCCGATCTCTGGCATCAACAAGGAATATCTGAGAACCGAAGCTCACTGGATGTTTTATCTTTTTAAACCATCCATTCACTGTAAACCCTAGAGATGGCTGTGTTAAGTTTCCAGTAGATCAGCAGTTTCTGAAATACTCCAACAACCACCAATGAGTGACCATGTCACTTAAATGACCTTTCTCCCTCATTCCAATGTTGTTTGATCTTCAGGAAGTTGTACAGACTATGTCTACGTGCTTGAATGCATTGGGTTGCTACAATGTGATTGTCTGAATAGCTATTTGCATTGTCACGCAGTTGAACTGATGTGCTTCATAAAGTTGCCGGTGAGTGAAAAGAAGAAATACAAAGCATTCAGAGTAACAATGAAGTTTGCACTGATTTAGTTATATGCAGCGATTCAAAGTATTTGCAGAAGTTTAACTGTAGATAAGTGAAAAAATGGTTATGAGTTATATTTTGTATAGATCTGCTGCATTAATTTAACTGTCTCTGAAGATTTGTTTAAAAAAAACGGACTACATCCTTGTTTGGACTGAGGAACAGAGCTGTTGATTTTATTTCTTTCATGTTTCTATGCTTTGTTATGTATTGTGACTGTGAGCATGCTGCGTCCACTTCTCCTCTCTTTTCTCCACAGGAGTACCAGTGAAGTGTGCTGGAGCTCAGAGACGGGGCAGCTGTCTCCCACTTGTTGTTGGGACTCACAGTTGAACCGTGTGGTCACCGTGTGGAATGGTAGGGGGAACCATTGCCGCCCCTCGGCACAGAGTTGCATCAGCTAATCTTGTGAATAATGCAGAATCATGAATAAACATAGATCAACGAAGTGCAGTACTGTAAAGGAGACCTGCCTTTTTTTCCCTCCACTCCTTTCTTCTCCTTCCCATCCCAGCTTCCATCTTTTTTCAGTCTATCTCTCTCTGGCTTCAACAATCTTTTTTTCTCCCTTCCCTCCCTGCCAAAATCAAACACTCCCACTATTCCCCCCCAATCCTCTGTCAGTCTCTCTCTGTCCTTTTCTTTTCCTCTCTGGCCACGGCGGTGACAGACATTGTAGTGCCGTAGTGTTGCTGTGTCTCAGTGCAGTAGAGTCAGTCCTGGCCTTCACTCTCAGCTCAATAGCTGCCTGGGTTTCCTCAAAGGCAGCCATCCAGCCAGCACAAAGCCTGCCCACTGGGAATAGACCCACAAAAGAAAAAGGGAGCTGCTTGCCTTCTTTGCTGTGCTCTGTCTGAAGCGGCCTGCCTCCACCACCTCCTATAAATAATACAACGCTGCCTTGACAAAAAGAACCCGGCCTCTGCTTCCATCTCTCCTTTATTCCCCTCCTCCTTCCTTTCCTCTGCCCTTTCCTTGTCTCTTACTTGTCACCTATCTTACCTTTGATTTAACTAAAGCAGAGAACCAGTGCTTTTAATTCAAGTTCATTGAAGTCCTTTTTTCACAATCTACATGCATTCTTAGGCTTGTATATTTCTCTAGAATTTGGCATGCATGCACCATAATAAAGGAATGTTAAGCACTGTGATAGCTTGACTTGGCCAGATAAATGGCTAATAGTCTTGTCCAAGTACGTTGCAAAAATGTTGTCATCATCATACTTGTCACCACAAGAATGTCCAACTTCACAAGGTGGTATCAATCAATCAGTCGTTCAATCTTTATTTGTATGGCCGCAATTCATAACAAGTGTTATCTCAAGACACTTTACATGAGAGCAGACTGAAGACAAACTCTTCATTTTATGGATACACACATATGCATAGATGTGTATCCATTTAGCTAACGACTACTGGAATCTCCTCTGGCTGTCTTTGCAAACTGGTAAATAAAAGAAATGTTGGTATACTGAAGGTGAAAACATGGGACACATTACAGATCTGTCAGCTGGGGTCAGCTATGGGAGCATATGTACTTCTCTGGCCTCCTTACAGCCTTGTGCCAGGCCCATGTCCAACTCTTCAGGTATCCTTTGAGCTGACCCCTCCACGATGTACGGGGTCACCCACCAGGTCCTGGGCACCCAGTATACGGTGAACTGGATCAGTTTCGGGAATGTGCACCTGATGTCCATAGAACCACAGCCGACGCTCCTGAATCCTGAAGCTGACCGTTCCTATTCCAGCCTTCACGAGCATGCCAGCATTGGACACATCGATACCCAAAATTGCCTTGAAGGAAAATTGTCAACTGTTGTTCCCCTGTGAAGGCTGATCCACGAGGCCATAATCTCTTCATAAAACTGGTCAGCCTTTAAAACAGGGCTGGGGACCATTGCTGTGTACTGGAATATGAACATGGTTTGATTCAATGACGCATTAGAAAGAAAGTCATAACTCAGCTGCATGGCTCACAGTCTGTGATATAAGAGTCCATGGTGAGGGTTCTGAATATTTTGAAAACCCAATCAAAACTGGGCTTTCCAAAGGCAAGTGAACATATGAGTCTGACTGATATACACTTGATTGATTTTCCTGAAGAAAACACACATCTCATTCATTTATTAATCCTTTCTGCGTTGCCTTTATGCAAAAATACCACAACTAAGCTCCATGGCCAAAGCGCCTTGAGACACCCACATTAGCTCTACAAGGATGTAACGCTTCTGTCAATTTATGGGGAAATATGGCTTTGGGAAACATCAGACAGTGTGACATGGCACATGTTTCACAGAGCCTGTATTTGGCACAGGCAATATAGGCAATACTAGGGGAATCAATCAACCACAGGGGACACCATAGACACCCCAATGGAGCGAAAGGAAAAAAGCTGAGAAAAGTAAAAAGAAAAACTAAGTAATATGTGTTAAAATATCACATTAAATTTCATGTATTAGCTACACATGCTAATAATAGCAATAATTTCATTTTACTATTTATTAATGTTATAAAGAAAGTCAAGACAACTCAACCCTCAATCATATAAATAAATAAGTGCACAAAAACAGATAAGGAGGTAGGCAGGTGCTGCTCCTGAGGGTTGGACTACATAACGCTGACTGTCAAATAAATGAAATGATTGCTGAAAATAGTCAGGGAAAGAGCAAAACACATTTCCCATCAAGAGACAAGAGAGTGTATATTCAGAAAAATCCAGCTGTGTAGCTAGGTTGTCAATACAAAGGGCACCAGATTGGTTAAACTGGCTCTTTTGTTTCATATATGCACACAGGCTGATTCACACACACAAAGCTGTGCTCCCCTGCTGGTCTGGCATGCTTCCTTCTCAAATATATTCAACCTCTGGTTACATTTTGGGCCTGTCCACACTCAACATTCTTTGTAAAGATGGCATTGTTTCAGTAAATGTGGCCGTTCACATGAAAACACTGAAAACACTGCAGTGCATGTGTCAGGCCTGTAAGCGGTGCTGCTGCAGACATACACCAAACCAGAGAAGAAGACATTGGGCATATGCAAACCATGAGAAATGTGAACAAACACTGTCATATGTTGCTGTCTTTTTGTTCACGGTGGTCGTAGAGGGGCAGAAGATTTTGCTGTTAAAGCCAAAACAAAAATTCCGCCACTATTTCTGTTGTCGTTGGGGTTCACGCATGCTGTGTAAGGGAGAGGTGGGCCTCTGACATCATCCTTTCTAAAACTATCTGTATACGTTGTCTACACGGAAATGCTCAGTTATTGTCTTTAGATTTATTACCTCCACCAAGGAGGTTATGTTTTTGCCGGCGTTTATCTGTCTGTTTGTTTGTCTGTTTGTTTGTCTGAAAAACTTGAAAAGTTCTGAACAGATTTGGATGAAATTTTCAGGAATTGTCAGAAATGGGATATGGAAAAACTGATTAAATTTTGGGGGTGATCCGGATCACCGTCTGGATCCAGGAAATTTCTTTGGTATGAATCACAATATGGAGGGAACTGTGGCGCTTGGCGGAGGTCTGCGCTCTCCGAGTGCTTTTCTAGTTTGTCTGTTTGTTTGTCTGTTTGTTTGTCCGTGTTCAAGATAACTTGAAAAGTTATGGATGTATTTGGATGAAATTTTCAGGAAATGTGTGGAATGGGATAAGGAAGAAACGATTAGATTTTGGGACTGATCCGGATCTCCATCCAGATGCAGGAATTTTTTAAAGGATTCTTTAACATTGGGAGATTGCGAGATTGGACCATTACGTGGACTAAATTAAATACACTAAAAGAGAGGTGCGGCAGGTGGCTCAGTCACCCATTTATTCTCCTTGATGTAAAGTTTGGATGCATTCATTCCAGAAATAAAAATATTACATGTGTGAAATGCACAAAGCTGTGAAGTGTGTAATGATTTGACATACAATCAGTGCAGGATCTGCAAACTTGTTACAGGTCACCAGAAAGAGGCTCCATACAAGAGTGCAAATCCCCATCTAATGTAGCAGAGGTGGACATGCTTGCCTGACTGAGCTGAATATCCTTTTGTGCTAATATGTGTGGTGAGGTAGTCCAATTGAATTGCCTAAAAAACATAGCTTCAACCTTAGCTTGGCTTGTTTAGAGCAACTGTTCAAATACCTCAAAGGGATGTCATATATTTGAGGCTGCCATGATTGAATTCAGTTTACCATAATGAATCATTTCATGCTTTTCTGTCTTAGATATTCATGCAAATCAGGCACATTTAAGTAGTTAGCAGTAGACTACACAGTCTTTACATTTTCTTTGTCTGTCTCATAACAAATTGTAACCATGATCACTTGGTGGGAACCCAGCTCAAATGTGTGCAAGCTTTATGTTTGTAGGAACGTCTGAGTGTCTGTGTGCGAGTGTTGGTGTAATTTGTCAGTGTATTAATCTGAATGTGTGCACGGGGATTAGGCTGCTATCAGTGCGGCTCTCACAGCCTGTCAGGCTTTAGGATGATGCTGGACAAAGAGGCTAATTTCAATGTAAATGCAGCAGCTGAGAGGACACAGCTCTCTCAGTGGGGTGACTTCCACCCTCCACACACACACACACACACACAAACGCACACTCCTCTCTCACACACAGAGAAACAAGACTCCAGAATAGGATACACACACTTCAGAGCTGTGTAGACACACAAAACTAAGCTTCTTTTTAGAAGCATGCAACATTTATGGAGGAAACTTGCACACATGAAACGCTGCAGACGCTCTGCAGAAGTTGAAGATTTGATGCGTCTGGTTCCTTGTTGCACCTGTCAGTGATTATAGATCTAATCTTGTCCACAGCGCAGTGCTGCGGCCCCTGTGTTGGCCCTCACAATCACGAGTCCATCATTAGCTGGACCATTATTCACTCGCCTGGCCTCTGCACCTCTTATTGCATGCAAATAGAGCAGCTTTATCTGAGGAGTGAATGAGATCCCCATCTCAAAAGAATGGGACACCCTCCTCGGCCACTCAAAGCCATTCCTCCATCTATTACTGAATTCTCTGCTTCAATGCAGACAGAACAGATCTCATGGCGTCCATGTTTAAAGAAAGAGGGAGCTGGTTGGCGGGATGCTGATGAGTGTGAGGCACCGGGTTGCACTGCTTGATGAATTAATCTGACTGTGGTCATGTTGCTTGGTCTGGTATTTTTGTGCTGTATTGTACAACAAAATGTTTCCATTAAAGGAGGGCATATAGAGATAAAAATAAACACATACATCTTTCTAATTGTATTAATTTCATGTATTCACAAAAGCACAATTGACAAACTTAATGTAGTGTGAACTGCATTGAGAATATTTCCTTTTTCAGTGCCCTCCTTTCTTCTTATTTCATTCAAATTTCTTTATTTCTTTCTTTTTTTACTTACACACAAGAAAGCTGACAAGTTACCTTGACATTTTTTTGATCAACTATTGGGTTGCATGTGTGAAAAGGGCTTGAATGGAACTACATTTTTTGTTGCTGTTTTTGGTATTGGTTTAAAGTTTCATCACCAGAGGTTGCCATTTAGGGCCAGTTTACTGGACACATAAACGGCTGAAAACAGAGTTTTTGTTGCATTTGCACCTTCTGTTTACACGAGAACGGTGGCCGGATTGCACTAAATCTACAATCTTTTAAAACCGGGGTCCAGAATGAAAAGTTTTGAAACCATTTTTGTTGTCTCTGTGTAAACAGGGATATTTGTCGTCAGGGAAAATGGTGACGTGTGGTGCAGTACTCTTTCAGAGTAGGATCAACAACAGCTTTTGTCGACTACCAAGCAACATGTTTGCTGCTAACTGTGCTAGGTTTCTTATCGCTCCTCCAACAAAATGTTGATTTGCTGCATCAATACTCTGACCAGGACAGGAAAAACCTTTCAGTTTCTAGTGACAACGTTGTCGTGTAAACAGGCCCTTAAGGAGAATCCTGAAAATTGACATCTTATTCATCCAGTTAACTCATTGTTTTGATTTTTTAAGTATAAAAATACAGTTATTCACATAAAGGTTATAGGCATAATGTCTGTGTTCATGTTTATGACTTAAATTTTACATTTTAGCACACAAAAGCCCCCAGAGGGCGAATGCACACTGCAGATTTTTGCACTGATTTGCTTTGCAGCGAATACGTTGTATAATGTCAAAGTCAATTTAGGATTAACTACAAGTCAAGATAAATGATGCAAGTAAGACACTGTATTTCAAAAGGAAGTGAAAACCCTCCTTGCTTTGCGATCTACAGTAATCTGGATAAATAAAGTTTTACCTCATGTAACCTCTGTGTGCTCCTGACAGTGTGTCTGTTGTCTGCTGCTGATGTTCCTGCAGCTCACTGTTTGTGTCTCCTTCCTCCTGCATGGTAATGAGCACCTACCTGTCAGGCAAAGAGTGCAGGATGCTGCCTCAGGTCAGTGTTTGCTGCCAGACGATGCCTTCCCATGACTGTTCCTCCGTGCACACACCTGTATGCTGTCCCCACTCTCTGTCTGCAACTTGACATTTGGTACGGTGAAGATAGAAGACACTGCAGGGGGAGAAGAGGCAAATGGATTAGGAGCATGTAGGCTGACAGGCAGGAGAACATTTCCAAGTGAGTAGTTAAAGATAGAGACAGTTATTTCAGCTGTAGTATTTAAATATTTATTTGCAGTGCTTTTGGGTTTACATAGTTTGGCTGTGAGGGAAAGTGTATCAAGAAGAACATTTTAAACTTCTTCATTTGACCTTTAACATGAGCTCCATGTCAGGGGTTTGACCCTTGAAAGATAGCACCTATTGCCGATTCTATCCTTTTAGCATATTTCACATAAATCATTGAACCTATACACAGTGGTGATATATTTTTAGCCTGTCGAGTTCTGGTGTCTGTTTGTAGAATATCTGTTAAAGAGTATTCACCAACTACATCAGAGGGCTTCTGTGTATGCAGTTTGAATGCACTGCATGGAAAACAATAAAGAGACAAACCATCAGCCACAGAATGGTATACCAGCTCTCATTAAGGCATTCTTTCATTTCTCTCTGTAATGTGTGTATCTCCATGAAAGAAAAGCTGGCATTACGTCAAATCTATTACACATTAGACATTTCAACTTGTACACCAGATACTATTGACACTGTGCTGAGAGTTGGCCGGTGTTTTGATTCCCTAACTTCAAAAGATAGATCAGTAATAATCAAACCGATTTCCATGATAAAACAGCAGTTTGTTTGCAGAGGAAGACCTGTCAATGTCTTCAAACTGCACTACATGGTAAAAGGACTTAAGGTTACATAGCACTTTTCTAGTTTTTCTGAGTACTTGGAGCGCAGGTCACACCCACTTTGTATTCACTGATAGTTGAAGTTTCTATGCAAGGTGTCCATCAGCATTTGCCAACACATCCACATGCCTTCATAGCCATTTCCGTACCACTGATGCAGCAGTGGGAGCAACTTGGGGTTAAATGTCTTGCCAAAAGACACACTGACATGTGACAGCCAGAGCTGGGCTTGACCCTGCAACCTTCTGATTGCTAATTGAATGAATTACCAGACTGAGGCACCAACACCCCACTGAGTCTGGACCCTCCAGGTGGACCAGTTGGATCCCACCAGGGACTAATCCTTCTGGCATGATAGCTCCCAGCCCCTCATGACTGAGGGCCCTCATCTGTGTGGTAATGACTGAGGGCACTCACCTGTGTGTGAATGACTGAGGGCCCTCATCTGTGTGGTAATGACTGAGGGCACTCACCTGTGTGTGAATGACTGAGGGCCCTCATCTGTGTGGTAATGACTGAGGGCCCTCATCTGTGTGGTAATGACTGAGGGCACTCACCTGTGTGTGAATGACTGAGGGCCCTCATCTGTGTGGTAATGACTGAGGGCACTCACCTGTGTGTGAATGACTAAGGGCCCTCATCTGTGTGGTAATGACTGAGGGCACTCACCTGTGTGTGAATGACTGAGGGCCCTCATCTGTGTGGTAATGACTGAGGGCACTCACCTGTGTGTGAATGACTGAGGGCCCTCATCTGTGTGGTAATGACTGGGTTTTTCAACAGGACACGCTGCAGTTCACAAGGCTCGCCTGACAAAGGATTTCTTCCAGAGGAATAACGTCACTCTTTTGGACCATCCTGCGTGTTCCCCTGATCTCAGTCCAACTGAGAATATTTGGGGATGGATTGTGAGGGAAGTTTACAAAAATGCAAGTCAGTTCCAGACAGTGGACGCCCTTCATGAAGCCATCTTCACCACTGGGAGCAACGTTCCCACTAACCTCCTGGAAACACTCACATCAAGCAGCCTAAAGGAATTTTTGAAGCGATCATCAAGAACAGTGGAGCTGCTAATTTCTGAGTCTTACTGAGTTTTTTTTAGCTGTGATCTTAAACTTTTGATCAGCTGATAAACAGCCAATTTCAGTTTAATAGTTGCCTATAATAAATTGCTTTCTCAATTTTTTTGTCTCACTCCACACTTTTTCTTTTTGCATTTTGAAGCTCTACTTAAAACCTTCTTAAGGTCTAACAGTGCAAAATGTAAATTCTTCAACAGATCTTAAGATTTTGATCAGAAGTGTATTGATCAGTGACTTTTCATCAGTTCTGACCCCTAAATTATCTCCCACCACATCAGGAAGTTGAGCGGTCTCATGCCTCAACTGTCAGGCAATCACAAATCATCACGGGGAGGAACATACCTACTCAAATTTAAAGATAGGACGATCATTTTCTTTAAAATTTAGAAACAAGAGCTGTACTTTGACAAGGGAAGCTGAAGAATAAATCACTTGTTATTGTTTTACTTCCACATCAGTGCAAATCTGAAGCCCAGACTTTGTCCCGTTGCTGTCACGTCCTGCTTTGTTCACCCTGACACAAATTTTCACTGAAATCAAATTAAAAAGGTCACAATCCAATCCACACTGTAAAAGCAACCTCAGGAGCTCTTTTGTCTCTGTAATTCTGCCATTGTTCCTGCTAATCTGTCTGCTTACTCTCAGGATTAACTCATGATAGAAATGACAATAGAGTCACAGCGGGCCATAGAAAACATACTGTTCATCCCCACTGGGACAAGAGAAAGACACTTTCTTGACAGGTTCATCACTTTCCGCAGAACTGTGTGAGCTTATTGTGTTAGCCATTTACTTGTATTGATACTTTTGACATTTTTTTAGCTCTAGAGCAGCACAGGGTGTCTTTTTTGTCTGCTCCCATTGGATCTAGTCCTTGGTTTAGGAAAAATGCCATAGTTGTGGGCAAACACTCATAACTAATATAATTAGGCAGTTTTTTTAATCTAGCATTTATTTCTGATTTGCATAAACTTGACACATCCCTCAGCTCTTGTCTTCATCGCACACAAATGGAAGAGACTGTGTTTATCCATTCCTGTCCTCATTTTGGGAAACGGTTTTAATTAAGTGCCATTCGTCGCTCAGTGGCTCTGCAGTTTTGCCAGAGTGTCACGTGTGTGTGCAGAAAAGGCAGAATCAGAGAGAGAGAGATAAAGGCAGAAAAGAGAGAGAGAGCGAGCTAGACAAAAATCAAAATGAGCCTCATCTCTCTCCTCTCCCTCTCTCAGTGACCGCCGCTTTCAGACATGACAACCTGCTGGTTGCTGATAACAGGATTAATAATGCTGAGAAATCTTAATCTGAGAGAATTAAAAATGGAATTCTCACATTAGTATTACCACCATGTCAGCGGCGGCGCATGCTCAGGTCTTCTGAGCACATTTACAAATAACTAATGGAAAAGATCTTAAGGGATTGTTGATCTATGTGATCTACTGTGTGTCATTTAAATATTCAGTCATATGAGACATATTTTCATGCAAAGACAGAAGTCTGTAGGGAAAATTAAAATGCAGCCCATGAGGCTTTGGCTAAAGCTTTTGACTCTTAAAATGTTTTCACACACAACACATTTGGTCCAGACCAAACAAAGTCTAGTTTCCTTTTTTGAAAGTTTGTTGTGAAAGATCACATGATCTCAGGTTTCAGTTCAGCTTCTAAGTGAACTAGAGTTTGGTTCTCCATGAGTGTGAAAGCCATCCAAACCAAACTAGGACCAAAGAAGAGAGACACCCAGAAAGCATTGTCCTTGAAACTGGCCTAAAACACTCCCAGACAAAATCTTAAAACCAGTTAAAAGAACAGCGAGAATTTGCATTTTGCACTGCTGGATAGGGCTGGGCGATATTACCTAATCTCAGTATCACGATTAACTGAAGCTCTTACCTTGATTACGATTAATGAACGTTTATTTTATGCTATGCTGGAACACACTGGTGGTGTTACTGACGGTCATCAAAACAGTCTTCCTGCAGTATTTACACTTAACTTCTTTCTGCTCAATATCCTCTGCACAGAATTCAGAATGATGGCATTTTTCTTGGCTACAAGGTCCTCTGATAGATTGGCACTTGAGGGTCTAAATGTTGGTTTCAATTATTTTTCGATTGATTTCCCAGCCCTACTGCTGGATCTTAAGAATTTTCTAAGCAGAGCTTCAAAATGCAAAAAGAGGAAATGGGCACGAGAGACAAAAAATTCTGAGCAACAAATTTATTGAAAACTAGAAAGCACTCAGAGAGCGCAAACCTCCGCCAAGGTAGCTCACATATTGCTGTTACATCTATCAGCAGTAGTCCCATGATAAGGTTACCATCATAATATGATTCATGACCCTGAAAACCTACACCTAGCACTCAGAATCATGTTGATATCATTATTATTTAGACAGTGATTGAGCAAAAACGACCGTTCACTAATGGCGGTTTTCTGGATCACCACCAACATCTAATCATTTCTAAGTTGGGCCATTACCAACATCTCCTGAACATTTCAGCTAAATCCACAGGCCAGTTTTAGCATAATCTTGCCATCAAACAAACAAACAAACAAACAAACAAACAAACATAAGCACATAACACATAACCTCCTTGGCAGAGGTAACAACAATCAAACTGAAACTGGCTGTTTCTCTTACTCTCTGCACACACACCTGCAAATGATTGTCATTTAATAATTTATTCAAAGGCTGCACAGCCAAAATGGAAGGACCAAAATACTGTTTGACTAAAATATTGTTTATTGTAGCTAAATATCTTTTACACTGCTGCCATGCATGCCCCTCCTGCCATCAGATATACAGCTTTTTGTCCAAGAACGCATGGACTGATATTGTCATGTGTCAGAAACAAATATTCTGACATAAAAACAACAATGAATCATTTATAAAATCATCAATGCCTTTGGAAAAACACTTTTTATGGCTTTGCCAGCATAAACTTTGGACCTGCTCGCAGTAGCATGAACAGATGTTTCTCTAAAGTTTGTGGATTTCATTCATCAAACGATTAAAAAAAGGCTTTAACAAAGAAGAAAAGGGTCATGTTAATGTATGATGAGAGCACAGGCAAGAGAAGGTCTACAATTATAAAGAAATGTTTAATTCTGGAATATGGATGCATGTCTCCACAGTCATCTCCCTCTCTCTTGTTTACTGACTGAATTTGTCCGCCCTCCTGTGTCCTCTGTGACCTCTGCACTGAGCCACAGACTCGACATATGAAGAGCAAAGTGGGAGCAAAAAGCCCTCAGCTGCTGAACTTTGTGGTTGTTTTTGTGCCCGTATATTATTAGAGCAAACTCTTTTGAGGATTAGGTGCTGAAATGACAGCACGCAATTTGCACCCAAATGAGGAGCTGTTTGCAGGTGGAGTCCATTTTCTGTGGATTTGGCCCAAAGTGTCCTTAACAGTTTTTTTTTTTGTGCTGGTGAAAGAAGAGTAAATGGACTGAAGGGAATAAGTGTAGTGTTTTTTAATGTAGAATCACACACAGAAAAACTCAACTCGTCTTGGTCTTAATAATCTTTATCCTGTATAGTGTCTTTGTTAAAAGAATACCACCTTAAAATCTGTACAAGTGCAGTTTTTTTCAGTTTGCATTTTCAGTTAGCACAGAGGCAAACCCTAGATGACAGCAAGTCTGAGCTCCTTCACATATAATAAATTCTTATTGCAGATTCTTATTTATATACATATAACCATCAAGTTTAAAAGACACAAACTTACAACAGCATTTAGGATTACAGGCTGTATTAAAGGGATAGTTCAGTGTTTTTGAAGTATGGTTGTATCAGGAACTTGACAACAGTCAGTGAAGTGGCTGAAAGGGCTCCAGCCATAACTGCCATATTGATTAAATCAATTAATTCAAATTATTTCTGCATTTAAAAATTAAAAATCAAGATTTTTTTTCTTGACTTACTCCAATTATAAGTTGTAATATTTGAAAATATAAACACTGAAAATGTACAGTTTTCATGATAGGACCTCTCACCTTTTGCATGAGCACATGATTAGGCTTGTATTTGTATTTTAAATTAGATTAAACATTGATCAGAGAGTTCAGTGTTAATATACTGTGAAAACAGCTCAGCTTTTAGTGTTTATCTAGGCAGGCCTGCCTATGTTCAAACTACATAACCAACATTTTTTGACAAACTTAAAGCATGCACTTTAACTTTAAAGGGAAATTCTGTTTAGTTTGGGAAGATATTTTGATAACATAAAGGCAACACCTGATTCATGTCATTTTTGTGTCACTTGGAGTTTTGTTTAGTTTCTTTATTTGTTTTTTTTGAGAGGGAAAAATATCAATTAAAATGGTAAATCGAGTGTTGTGGAAAAAAAAAATCTGGGATTTTATTTCCAGCCCATATCACCTCACCTCACCAAGCTCACATCTACACTGAGACAGTGAGAAAGAGGGAGGATGGTGTGGAGTCCACTGGAGCAAAGGGAGCTTAATCAAAATGAGATAAAGGAAACAGAGCAGGACGGAGAAAAAGAGGAAGTGAGACAAAAAAAGAAATGAAAGGCTGAAGGATTTATTTTTGACTGTCATGGTTGTTATCATTTTGACAAAGCAAAAAATAGATCCAGCAGATATTTAGAGATATTTTTAACTTGATATAATGACAGATTGTGATCACTTTGATTCTTTTGAACTAGTTTGTTCTTGGCTCACTTGTAATCAACCCAAAAAGTCATCCAGCACACAGCGCGTCTTTTGAAAAGTTTCTGAAAGTGTCAATGTTTCTGGGGCACAATAACCATGAGTCATGATCAAATCACATTGTTGACTGTAAACCTCGACACAGTGCTACGTCATTTGATGTTGTGCTAAATCAATTCTCCAACCTGATGGAGATTGAAGCTTTTTTTTGCTCATTTTATCTGAGAAAGCATGTTTGCTGTTGGATGATTTAAGAGTGTTGGTCATTTTCAAAGGGATGCTGGTTGGCTGTGGTGCCTGTCGGCTTCAGCCATGGCTTTTAAAGCAGACACACGTGGCTTTGTCTCTTATGTTTAACTTCAGAGCAGCAAAGAATCAGCTAACAGCTAGATAGTATGAGCCTCAAAACCTTCCTTTTTTAACTCCATGAGCCTTTTGCCATTTAGTGGGTTGTTTTCAAGTTTTTGGCTTATCAGCAAAAATCGTCTTAATGTTTAACCTTTCCTTTTTATTTTATTTTTTTTTGAAGGTCCCATGTCCTGGTGTGTTTGACCATTCTCATCATGTCTGGGTGTCTAAGCAAGGATTTGATTTAACTCATAGAGGATCAGATGCAGCTCTTTTTCCATCCCCTTTGGAAATGCTTGGATTTGAGGGGCCATGAGAGGCTAAGAGCTGACTGGCAGCCTAAATCGATGACTGATGGGAGGAGGAGGAGAGGTTACAGGTCAAGAAGCAGACTGTCAAAACAGTCATGGTGTCTGCCTGTGATGTGCAGAAAACACACAAGTAGGTGGAGGTTGTACAGCTATGACATCATAAACCCCAGGAAGCAAAAACAGAGCATTTTCTCTAAAGAGGCAAAGCACATTTCTCTGTGAACTGAGTTTAGTAAAAGCTGTCATAATCTTCTGCTCCTCAAGCCCCTTTTACCTACATTAAAAGCAAAGAAAACTGATTTCGCAAGACATGAGACCTTAAAGGAAGTGTAGATAGAATCACAGTAAATCTTTCCCTCGGTGTGACTTGATCCATAGTATTAATGTCCTGGGAAAACTATAAAAAAAATCATTCTGTATGAACTTCGGTTCTGCTCATAAATGCTTAACTAGGCTTTTACACTGTAAAGTACAAACTGACAAGTAATCAGATTAGACTCTTGATCAGAATAAAAACACATCATGTAAACATGTAAAGATCCTGATCCAAAAAAAACTAATTTGGACCTCCTCTCATTCATTCAGAATGAGAGGAGGTGGTTTATGCCGACTGTTATTCAGATGGATGTTCATGTAAGCGATCATTCTGAACGAGTCTTCCTGTTTCACTGTCTCCTCTCCTCAGCTGCTCATGTCTAGAGCTGCTCACACATGCACAGTTGAGGAGAGGGACGTGCCCAACTCTACGGTCCCACTGGTCCCACTCCACAGTTGGTCCAAACCTGGTCCTACTGCAGGCTTCTTCAGCAGTTACCGAGCCTTTTCTCTGCCTTTTGTCTTTTTTAACCCCACGATTTTAATTTCTCTAAAGACAGCACGAGGAAAATCCTGCAGAACATGATTTGGGTTCATTTCAGAACAGAAAATGAAAACGTCCAGAGTCACAGACAGCAGCAGGGGGAAAAGTCTCTGTCCCTCCGTGAGGAACAATGAGTGATGGACAGAAATGTTTGTTCATAATAGAGGAAGAGTCGTACTCTGGACTGTAGTGTCCTCATATAAGGACAAACTGAAATACTAAGAGAGTGTTAATCACAATGTGGAGCCACATTTCAGACTCATTTGTCCTCATAACAGAAATCTTTGTCCACATGCTCTCATAGAGAGAATCACGTCCATGTCTATTTCATATAGTCAGCAGCTGCCACTTCACTGTTTTTAAAATGAAATAATAGAGACCAGAAATCATTTTTACAAGTTAAAGCACTTTTTTTCGTATTTTAGGAGTAAAGAACAGCTTCTCCTTCTGCTGTCTCTGAGTTTAGACCTTCTGATCATGCCCAGATGATTTTAGTCTGATTACACCTTAGACACATGTACACACACACAATGATCAGAACATGTCCACGTAATTAGTGAATCAGAACACTCTAATCTGAATGATGTCAATCAGATTGAAGAAAAAGTGCAAATGTAAACATGGCAAGTGTAACTGAACGGTGTTTATCTTGACAGTGACATAATCTACCAATGTGAACACACATATCTGATGAAACAAGATAAAAATGGCTCTGTATTTGCCAGAATCTTCAACTCTCCAGAAGTCTGCCGCATGAAATGTGCATATCTCATGAAAGCCTTGACTTATAACAGCAAAGAAATAAAAAAGCCCCTTCTTAAAGCAGCCATTGCCAAGTTACCCTTGTCACTAATCTCTACCTTATTTTCTATTTTAATGATTGTGTTAAAATTGTTTCATGACTTTTGTTTCTTCACTATTAAAAATCACAAAGAAAACTTTGATAGATTCAAAGGTTAGAGAAAATATTTTGATACTGACAATATTTGGTGTTCCAGGAATATTTAGCATAAATAATGAAAACATTTTGTTGATGACATCATTACGCTGATGTTAAAGGATTCACACACTGAGGTAATTTATCTATAATTTGTCTGATTACCCTAATAGATGCATAAAGATTTTTGCTTTTATCAGACACCCTACAGCCGTTTTGTCTTTTTTCTTTCACCATGGCCACATCTGAAAAAGGATCAAATGAATAAAATATGAATACAAGTTAGTCAAAAAGACAGTTATTTTCAACTCTTTCAAATGTGAGGCAAGACTCGACAGGTTTTGTCTAACTTGTAACGGTAACCAAGGATGGTGGGGCTTGATAAAAGATCCCTTCCTGTAAAGGTTGAGGCTTGACAGATGATTAATTAAATAAATAAAGATAAGACACTTGTGCCACAGCCGTTACACTGCTGATATTCATCCAGCGTGGAGCAGCATTAGACCTTTAGGCCATTAGAGACAGATGGTATCACAGTGATGTGTATGAGGTGCTACGTACTGTCCTGCAGCTCCCAGAGCCGAGGAGGAAGGTTGCTGAAGTATTCGTGGTTCAGCGCTGCCTGAGCTGACAGCCGGTTCTTTGGGAAGCACTGGAGGAACCTGGAGGCCAACTCCTCAGCATGGTCCACGTAGCCCAACCTGACACACAGAAAAACACACGAGTTAACAAAGAAACACACAGGATATTCTTAGATACTCATTTTTCATCAGTATCTGTGTTTAATTAAGTTTGCTTTGATTTACTGAAGTAAAGATTCCAAAGTAAAAAGTCCTTTTCAAGCAAAGGTTCTGGGAACTTTCCGTTCCAGAAACTGTCCTTCAGTGAATCACAGCTTCTGAAGCACACTGATGACTACTTTAGCCAAATGTCCAAAATAATGTGAACAAGGTCAATGATGCATCGAAAACCCATAAAATCAACTGATATCAATATGAAAACTTGTAAAACTGTAAATGATGTAAATATATTTTAGTTTTATCTATTTCATTTATTATAGTTAAATTTAATATAAATGTTTGATTTCTTTTCTATGGTTATTTATAAGAGGCTGCTGTAACAACAAAATTTCCCCCAATGGAGAGGTTTCAAAGGTCCATCTGAAGTGATATTATTTATGATGATTTATCTGTGCCTTTAAAAGAAAACCAAAAATTGAACTGTTTAAGTGAGATATTAATAAGAAGTTATTTATATCACCAGCAAGCAGGTTTTTACCCTTGAATTGATTTTGTTTTAACAATATTATGCTGATTTTAACGAATAGTTTCTGCATACATTTCTTAATACGAATATTGTTGCAGTAGTCACTTTTAATACTTTTATTGTATTTTACTCAGCTTACCTTTTTAAAATTCATCACGTTCTTTCTTTCTGTTTTTATTTCCCGTACAGGTTTCTTTTGTGTGGCCTTTGAGCTGCTTTTTTTTAATTTCAATTCAAAAACCTATTTGTCTCATAAAGCGTAGTAGCCTGACAAAAGCAAACATCTGCAATTAAAACAACAACCAGTCAAGACAAGGTTGTCCAAGTAGAGCAAAATAAAATATGTATAAATGCGCCTGGAGTGAAAAATTAAATACTTTTACTCAAATAACCTGGCACACTAGGTGGACTGTTGAATATATTTTACATCCATCTGGGAGAGAGTCCATAGACTGCGTTGGTCAATCAACATTTAATTACGGGCGAATCAGATGCTGTCGTAGGCTGGAGCTACTGTACTGCAGACTCACTTCATCAAAACATGTCAGAAGAGGAGCAAAAATATCCTTACTACAGAGAACTTTGTAGTGTTGATATTTGTTTAATTCAATAAAGAAATACGGTCATTATCTGATAAAACTGCTACTGACGCTGTTAGCATCTATGCTAATCTCTGTGCCAGCAGTCTCTTCCTGCTGTCGTCTCACTCGCAGCTCATCCCTCTTCCTGCTCTAAAGGACTCTGATTGGGCCGTCCTGCTTTTGAACGCTCACAATCATTGTAGACTGGAGCTTGGCAAGCTGCATCAGCCTGATTACAGACATTGAATCAGGCTGATCCAGCTGTGTTGCAGGGTTATTACATGACTGCAGTGCGGTAGCTTTTGTGTGTACTTGTACTTCTTTGAAACAGCTTCTTGAAAAGGTCAATTTAATATCACCCAGGTTCATTTTTGCAGATGAATTCTACTTTGTTACATTGGTAATAACATCTGAGTACTGAGTTTTCTGTTTTGTATGTTTCTAAGTTTTCTATGAACTGTTGTTGTTCTGGGAACAACATTTTACCTTTAATACTGATATTAAGTTTAATATCATGATACTGTGTAATGAAGAAACAAAAACAGGGCTTGAGCCGCATCTTCTCCATCCAGGAACTAAACCTTACATCTTTCATTCATCCCTCTGAGAAAGCAGCTCAATTTTCCTCCAATTCACGGAGCTGCTGACACAAAAAACAAGGTTTTTTAATTATGCTGAGGGATTGCTGACTTCAGAGGAAAGCTGACTCCCTCACGGATGCGAAGGAGCGCACAGTCCTGCTTACACCTTTTCTTTTGAGCTCAGACGTGGCTAATGGGTCACTGTGAGAAAACCTTAAGAGTTGATTAAAGCAGAGGCTCAGGCAGAAGCAGCGCCGTCTGAAGGCGAGTGTGCTTGTGAGATTATGAGAATGTTAAAATGTGATTATCTAAAATGTAGGTACTGAGAGTCACTGAACTACTGAGCTAGTCTTACCAATGTGAAGTAGAGGAGATTAAAACAAGCAAAGGGCAACTAATTCAGGGAGTAATTAAGCATCCGCTGCATTAAATAAACATAATGTTATCCAGCACAGCTCTCCAGCCCACCACTCACAGAACTCAGACTGCTCCTCATGTCTCATGGTTGGCTCACCAGTCAAGCACTCTGACAGCCACTCCCAGGGCTCATAACGAAGATCTCTACTCGACTTATCAACAGAGACAGAGGGAGGAAAAGTCTCTGTTCAACTCACTAAATCCACTCAGCAAAGAGTCAGAGATAAAGTTAATGAAGTCCATCAGGAGCTCTCGTACAGCTCCACTGCAGAGACAAACAAGACTTTGTTGGAAACTGTACTGACAGCAGAAGCTTCCTCAATTACGAACTTCGTGTTGTGGGTTTTTTTGGGTCAGTGCTGATGATGCATCTTAAATCTAAAGCTGAATTTAGATGCTCATTTATGGCACTATATAAGTGATTTATTGAGCTGATTTTTTTTATTTCAAGCCAATTGCAATTGCTGTCATTAACCATGCAGATCCAACCATGATATTTAAAAACCAAAAAATAATGTCTGAGGGGTTTTATACTTCTATTAAAAGTCCAATGTCCTGTATAATTTCCTTTGTTGTTAATGTTGTTAGAATGGGCTTTGGGAGCAGAAGAGCAGGACACCTTTTACTAAACTCAGTTCACGGAGAAATGCTCCTTAAAATGATCTGTTTTTACTTCCTGGAGTTTATGATGTCATAGCTATACAGCCTCCACCTTCATGTGTGAATTCTGATCATCACAGGCAGATACATGTCTGTTTTGAAAGTCCACTTCTTGGCCTGAACTCATTATCATAGCCCCCCGTAGCCTCCCCGCCCCCTCAGATCCAAGTGTTTCCAAATAGGAGGGAAAAGGGATGCATCTGATCCTCTACGGAGACTTTTTTTTTTTTTTTGATTCAGCTTAAATCAAATCCTTGCTTAACAGAGACCCAGACATGATGTAATTGGTCAAACCTCAGACATGGCACCTTTAAGTTACACATTGAGAGTACATGCGAGTGACCTGGAGAGCTATAAACATAAAACATCAGTCAGGGATCAGTAAATCTGAGATTTTCCTTAAATTTTGGGCAAATTTAATGTTTTTTAAGATTTTTTTTTGTGCTTTTTTATTGATAGGAGAGAGAGCCAGTGGCTACGCTTGTCAAAAAGGGCAAGAGAGAGAAGGGGATGAACACTCTGCAGGCTGACCACAGGCTGAATTCGAAACCCGGGTCAGCAGAAGCATATATATGGGTTGTGCCTGGTTGCTTACCAACCAGCACCCTGGCAAATTTAACTTTGATTCAATAAACTTATTCAAGTTTTGGGTCTGACACACCCACCTTGCTTGTGATCAGTTAATACTTAGAACTCTTTGAGAGACTTTTTTCAAACTTTGCCCAGATGTCCATTTACAAGGTCCAGATCACTGAGAATCTTGTCACAACTGGAAGTACTGTTTAATCTTTGGTGGGGACATATTTCATCCTTGATTCTGCTTTTAGTTTGATGGCATACATGTACTTGCAAGCACTAAAGGTGCGTTCACACCGAACGCGACTTTGGTGACCAAGATCACGTCCCAAACCCAAGTCCTGTCGCCTGCTCATAGCTCATTTTGTCACCGTTACCGTTGCTCAGTGACGTCTCGCCTGCTCGAGTTTCACCCTGCGGTCATATCATATATCATATAATAGGACGTATTAGCTGACATTATTCCAACTGGATCCTTTTCACTCACCTACCAACCACAAAACACTGCAGCTGATGGCCCTGCAGCAGCATCGTCTGTGAGTTTTCTGCGGTCCGTCTAGGCGGAACTAATGTACTCACTAACTGTGTTTCCCACACGGACATAGATTGTCACTCGGTGGACCAGAATAAAAACAGCCTGTCACGGGTGTCAATCATGTACCCACACAATGCTGATTGGCTCTCATGGCGCGACATCGCCTGAAAAGTTCAAATATTTCAACTTTGGACGCGGAGCACAGCGACCTGCTCCGCGCCCAAAAAGACCCAAAAGTTCCCATCTGCAGCAACAAGGACGCCGCACCCATGTCTCCAAAGATGCGACCAAGTCGTCCAGAACGCGTCCATCGCATCGCGTGAGATCTGGTGGCGTGTGGTCGTGGCTGATCGTGGCTGTACTATGACTCTGCATGGAGAGTGGTCGCCGAAGTCGCCCAAGTCGTGTTCGGTGTGAACGCACCTTAACACTAACATAAAACGGACTAGAAGAGCACAGCATCATGCTATGGGAAAATACATGGGACAAGCCTTGAAAGGAAGATTAGTCTGCTGGGTGATTAAAATGATCAGTCATCACCAACAGACACGTCTCCAGCAAAGGTGTTTCAACTGGCCATTTAACTAATCTACCCAAGCCTTGTTATAGGAGCTCTACCCACAGTAAAACTTTTGTAAAAGAAAAGTGTATGCATCACCAGAGCAACTGTCCAGTCCTGGCAAGTGATCTGATGAATGGGCAGATTAAATGCATTTGATATGGAAGCATGAATGCAGTTGCCTTGAGGCAAGTCTTAGTGAACCCTGTCCAACCATAAGTTACTTCTACCAATGACTTTTTTATGATGCTTTAATTTTTCTATCAAGCTGCAAATCTTTATAATTTTTCAAAATCTTAAAACCTTTACAGGGACACAGAACTAGAATGTGGAGGACATCATTTTCTATTTGTTATAAAAAGACATAATCAGTTTAATTTTATAAAATATTGTAGCAGTCAAGTGACATTCATTATTGACAAAAAGTATCCTCAAAATTCACGTGTATTACATGCCTTTAACCCCTTCAGTGACAATGGGGTCCACAGCCTGTTGGATATTTAATTCAGGGGTTTGTGAGGTGAAATTTTTGGGTGCCCCTTATTTGGATATTTACTAAAGTCAGACATATAATGAGTATATCTATGATTAAAAGACAGCCAAAGACAGAAAAATGGCAAAAGCTTTCATTTTACATGATTTCTCTTTAAACTGGATCACCTCTTTATCTGTGAGGAGTCTTGTCTGTATCTTGTAGGTCAATGCTGAGTAAACCTACCAACAAATGTCAGACTTTTACTTCCATCAAAGACACAAATGGCAGCATGCTACGCTGAGTCATTTGACCGACATGCTATTCCTGCAGTCCTTGCACATACAGATGAAGCCACTAAAAACTTCCCCACTTTCATTGTCAGGGTCTTGGCTGGTCCATGGCGGGTTGTCCACCCTGACCATCATAAACTGTGAACTTCAGACCATGTTCTTGTGAATTTGTGGAGTAAAGTTTGCTCTACTTAAATAACCTGGGAAAAGGCAGAGGCGATATGTGTTCTTGCGAGGGAAGACCACACTAAAACTGCATATTTTCTGTTGAATTTTACGCATACTGCCAGAGTGGTGGGGGAACTTCTAGTGGCTGGAAGTTGGCAAGCAGGCAGTTGGAGGGAAAATTGAAGCGGCTGGATCTTGATTGCAATGTGATGTAAAATAAATATTGCTAAGCCCTAATGTAAGGTCCAACTACAGATGGTTTCTTTCCAAGAGAAAATACCCACCTCGCCAGAAAAAGAAAGAAAAATCACACCATGCTTGTTTTACCAAAAGAACATACTGAACTAGAAAGCACTCGCCAAGGTAGCTCACATATTGCTGTTACATCTATAAGCAACAGTTCCATGATAAAGTTACCATCATAATATGATTCCTTGACCCTGAAAACCCACATCTAGCACTCAGAATCATGTTGATATCTTTATTAGTTAGACAGTTATTGAGCAAAAACGATCATCCGCTAATGGTGGTCATCTGGATCACCAGCAAATCAAATCATTTTTAAGTTGGGCCATTTCCAACATCTTCCTGAATATGTCAGCAAAATCCATGCAGTAGTTTTTGTGTAATCTTTTTAACAATCAGACAGACAAACAGACGCCAGCAAAATCATAACCTCCTTGGCAGAGGTGTCAATCAAGTAGGCATGCAATAATTATATCAGTCTATATATGACCCCCAGATATCTTTGGCACTCAGGTGATGAATTTATGTCCTGGCTTAATGAAGATAAGACAGTGTTACTAGAATGGCTCCTGAACTTTTATCACAGTTAGATGAAAAAGTTCCTCCATCATTTTATCAGTCCAAAGAATCAGTGTTTTCTAGCTGACAGGGTGGATTTCCTAAACTTTGCTTTGTATTGTTCTCCAGACATAAAATAACACCAGGTGGATATGAGATGATCTCCATGTGAGAGCATTAGCCTTTCAGAGGTGCTGAGGTGCAGCGGGCGAACATTCCTTCCTGCTACTTCTGTCATCTGGGCGGAGTGAATAAGAGCACATCTGCAGAATGATCGATAGTATCTAGTGGAACTATCAAACAGCTGCAGGTGATGACACATTTAAAGCAGAGACAGCATTCCTTCTTCAGCCGTGCATGGTGTTTGCTTTTTCACAGCTATCAGAGAACTACACTGCGGAGGGGGGCCAAGCGTGACAGAGGAAACCACCTGTCTGCATTGTCCCCCTGTGGAAAGGCAGACTGCTCTGTTTGTTTAAGCTGAGCATAAAACAAGGTCGGCTTTGGCAGAATACCTCTGTGCTTTTTGACTGGAGACATCCTGTGAAGAGCTTTCAACAAGTTTGACTCATCGGAGGATCTGAGGGTGTCATGAGGGCAACTTAAAGCT
Organism: Cetoscarus ocellatus; assembly: GCA_037902135.1. Lineage (NCBI taxonomy): Eukaryota > Metazoa > Chordata > Actinopteri > Labriformes > Labridae > Cetoscarus > Cetoscarus ocellatus. The sequence continues at coordinate 449,570 of JBAMNC010000633.1, read as the reverse complement.
GTATATGTGGGAAACAGGCCTTAACACGCAGGTACCAGAGTTCACACAACATTGACCAAGAGATATGGAGAATGCATAGATGATGTCAGCATTTTAAGACATATTTTAGTCCACAGATAACGTCAACAGGTCTGAAAGAAGGACGGGAACTGCTACAGGTGCCTGTTGACACAAGTGCGTAAATCATATATTATTTTCACCTAAAAGTCTTTAGATTAAAGGGTCCATGGCCCCATGTGCAGTAGTACACAGCACTAGCTTTGGTGCTGACATTTTGACCACACTCTTTAATTGAGTTTAAGTTGTAGTCATTTGCATAAAATACCTTTTAGTTTTAGCCATAATTTAGCCATCTAAATTGTTTTATTTTAATCAAGTTTTAGTTTCACAACAATTTTGTCAATGAAATCTACTGTAAATTTAGTCGACTTAAATATGAAGTGTAAAGTGTAAGGCATTTTAAATGTATAAATTAACTGAAACAAAAAACTTTAGTGTGAAATGCAATTACCTTTATTCAGTTACATCTCAGTTACAACACCAGAATTGACAACAAACAGTGAATGTGCTCTACGGGAATATATCAATTCATAAAGAGAGTAGCTCTGATTGAACTTATCCCACCACTATGAAGCTAAGGCAGCTGATGTCCCTCTTAACTCATCCAACCTTTCCACACAACCGAAGCAGCTTTGACTGGATATATTCCTAACTTGTCTCTACCTTCTGCATGACCAAATTAGGTCTGATTGGATTAAGTCTCTGTCAAATATTTCGGTCTAGTTTATATCTGTTGACAAAAATGTCGGATAATTTCGTTTCAGTTTTTGTCCACGTGCACTTGTTTTTATTAGCTACTGTCTAGTTTTCGTCAGGGGAAAAAAGGTAGTTGACAAAACTATGACAAAAATAATTAACCAAGAAAATTAACACTGCTGTGCCGGCTCTTTCTGTACTGACACAGAGCTGATCTCTGTCACTGTGGCTTACTTGGTACATACAACTCCAAATCACTAGGTCAGCATTTTCAATCATCATCATCCCACCCATCCATTATCTATACCATGTAGCCCTTCCGAGGTTGAGGGAATGGAGCCTACCCCAGCTGGCATTTGGAAACAGGCGGGTACACCCTGAACCGGTCACCAGCCAATCCCAGGGCCACAAACAACCCTTCACTCTCACACTCATACCTAAGGGCAATTCAGTGTCACCAACCAACCTAATGAGCAGGTTTTTGGTCTGTGGGAGGAACAGGGAGGATGATTTTGCAATACACAAGTTCCTAAATTTCATTTCTTGATTGTCATCATATCAGGGGAAGATTTAAAAGAAGGAACTTGTTTTATCTTAATTTCAGCGAAATACATCGTCATTTTCAATAATCCCTGGTGCAATGTGCTGGAAAATTTTGAGAAAAATATATGTTGCCATTGCAAAAAAATATTTATATGGATATATCTGCTTCCTTGTCAACACATTAATGATAGTTGTTGAAATGATTTTACGTTAATGTTTTATTGAATCATATATTTAAGCATTTTTTGTTTTATCATGTTCACCAATCTTTTATTATTTATCTCAATCTTTTTATTAATTTATTTAAATTTGTTTATTACTTATATTCTGTTTACTTTTTTCACCTTTATCTCCAGTTTTTTCTCATTTTGAACTCATGATGGTGTTTCCACAGTTTCTCGCTCACATACACACAGTTCTGTTCAATCAAGGTCTTTGTTTTTCTCTATTCTATTTAATTTAATTTATTTATTTGCTTAATTTGGGTTTGTTAGTTCTTATTATTGTTATTGAAGTTTGTTTTGCACATACCTTTTCCTATCTGCTCTCTGTTTATGTAAGTACTTTGTGCCACATATGCTGTATGAAAAGTGCTAAATAAAGTTTGTCTGATTGATTATTTCAACGTGCCTTAGTTTCACTTTAAAAGATTATTTGCTCTTAAAGAAAAAGCAGACCTGAAAATATCAACGTCCTCTTGAGTTAATGTCCTTATACAGCAAAAAAACTTGCGTGACTGGAACATATTTGCCTTTTTATTTTCCACTGAATTAACATAAATTCACAGTTAAATTATGACTCACTTCAAAGCATTTACAAACTACAGTCCTTGACTGATGTTCTGCACATCAACGGTTCACATTTTTACAGCTGCAGGAAGAAAAACAGAGGAGAGAGAAAAAAACGTCTGACTGAACGCAGAGAGGAGAGAGCAGCAGAGGGTGAGCCAACTCTCCGAGCGGAGACAAAGTGAGTGTAGAAGTTCATATCAAATTCATCGTTCCCTGGACTACGATAAAAGACCGCAGAGAGGAAGTGACGGTCATTAACATTCCTCCTCACTTTCTTTCTTCACTTTTTTATTTCCTCTTGGATTGCAGCGAGGACAGGGGACTGGGAGGGGACACGAAGAGTCAGTCTTATCTCATATGACTTCACTTTTCATTCCTCATCAACACTAAATGATGGATGTGTGACACTGAATCAGCTCCAACTTAAACATTTGATTCTTTGGGTGTTTCTGATTCATTTGACAGCTGCCACATCAGAACAAAAGAACAAATCCAACACTTGGATCAATTGTTGAATTTCAAAAGCTGGAAAAGTTTATCTATACATATGCAATGATTCTTCACCCCTACAGTTTCTCCAAAAGTTGATTAACTGTCACCAGGTCTGTTGCCCAGAAGGTTTGCAAGTACAAGAAATTTGACTTTCTGTTTCATTTTTGAGTAACAGAGGAAAAGCAATGAACATCAAGAGCTGGTAAATGGCAGTGCTACTGTCAAATTACTAGATTTTAAATCATCTCTTGTAGGGCTACAAACACTAGTATAATATATAGGCCTCGTTTACACAACGAAAATGATGCGTATGCACCTTACGCTTCTAGAGAACGGTGCCTGGAGTGCCTGTATCCACAAATTTTTGAAACCAGGGTCCAGAGTGGTCAGTGCGTTATCCAGACAAAAATATCCAGACAGATTTGTTGTCAGGACAGGAAACTCCTGCATCTTCATGTGTCCATTCACCATTGTTGTTTGTGAAAAGTTTGTCTTCAATGGACAACGTATGTGTGTTGTAACACTGCTGTTTCATTACAAACCTACATCGCCAACTACTGGCCTGGCATGCACGCTCCAGCGTTTTCAGCCGTTCCTGTGGAAACGAGTGAACGCGCATCATTTTCACATTGTCTCCATGTGAACGCGGAGCGCTTTTGAAAACGCAAAGAAAAAAACGTTCCATTTCCGGTGACAACATTGTCATATAAAGGGGGGCATAAATTAAAATATCATATGCTTATGCATTTTTAGCCTTCTGTTTTAAACAAGGGTGTAAATATAAATATTTGACTGTGCACTATGTGTGTCACTGTACAACAGCTGAGCTACACAAAAACAATAAACATAAAGTGTAGCAGTTTAATTAGTTACTGTGTCAGCTGAGTCTAAGCTGACTGCATTCCTAAATGTTATTGCAAAGTAGCTTATAAAAACAGAGTGAGCTCTCATGAATAGCTCATTTTACACTGTCATTTTAGGGCGTAATATTTATGTTTTCAACTGCACTGTAAACATGCTGGAGGCAAAGTTAGGGGAACGAGTTAACCCCCTCTTTGTTTCGTCTCCAGAGGTAGAAACAGAGTTGTGATATTGGAGATAGTGGGGAACATGGACTCAGAGGGAGACAGGAGCGCTGCGAGTGAGCATTTCTTCCTTTGTGCATATGTGGGGCATGTGTCATGTCACACTCATCCAAGCTGTATGGCAGCGTGAGTTGGCACAGATATTACAGCCTCGTGAAATTAATGTGAATGTCATCAGAAGGCACTGTAAATTTGGCTAAAGTCTCTTTATTGGTGTTCAGATACAAGCCCCTTTGATACTTCATCAATTGCAATTGCTTAAAGGGATAGTTAATGTGTTTGCCACTGAGGAGGTCAACTGAGCTAGAACTCACACTTCATTGAAATCACTGTGCTTGGTCAGCAGGATGATACATGAATATTGGTAAATTTAACTCATCTTATTTTGAGATGTGGTGGTGTTAGTACAATCAGCATAATGACAGTGGAACAATATTTTGATCAGCATGCTGCTGAGGAGGGACATGTTGGCTATGCCGAGATCTGAAGTAGTGCCTAAATACAGAAACTTGAAGTGGAAAAGTAACCCCCGATTTCCTCATACTCCGAAAATGCAGCGTCACATGTGCAGTGGCATTAGTGAACTGTTTTTACAGCCAGCCTTTGAAAAGGACTTTTCCACTGATGACTTTTTACCTGATTTTCGTGCCTTATGTGCTTCTACACCGGGTGAGGACCTTACAGAATTAAGAAGCTTTCAACACTTTATGTTCTCAGCTTCTTAATGCCTTAAATGTCTAGTATTTACGTTTTATTATCAAAACTTTTAATCCATAGACAAGGGAGAAAACACACACACATTCATTAAACCAACACTACGTGGTTTTTCCACCCTAATATAATATTTCTAGAATCATTGTGATGGTACATCGCTTTACAACAGGTTGAATGACACCTCTGTCATGGTCTGAGGGGGTCTGTATCAACTTCACTGGCACTAAGTAACTTCGATGTGGACGGTAGGAACACTTCTACTCTAAAAAACTTTAAATTTTTACTGCTTTGACTGCTTTATGTCACTTCCCCCTCGAGGTGAAAGCTAAACGTTGAGAAAAGGAGAATGTAAAGCAGTTTATGAATTTTTAAAACAGATTTAATGAACAGAATTTAGTTTAAAGTAAATATGTACTTATTTTCCTAATGGAAATAGGGACCTCTGGCTCACACTCCTGAACAGAAGGTGGCAGTAATGCTCCTCTGACGTTGGATGCCACCCGCCAAACAAGAAGAAGAAGAAGAAAGCTACATGTAGTGTTGTTATCATGGCGGAAGCAGCGAAAAACCCAAAGAAAAGAAATGTTTATTGGAGGAGACAAAAAAAAGAAAGCAGGAGAGTAACAAGCTAAGTGCCCGAACAGGGCTAAACACTGGCCCGGCGTTCACTTGCTGGCGTGAGCTGAAAGACGAGGCAGGATTTCCCACCAATGCTAATTTAGCTCCGGCTACTGTTGGACTTGTAAGTACATGATGATTTATTCAAATAGAAACATGATCAGACTGTACCTTATCCACATGGTTTATTTGTCTCTCGGGACGTCCTCTGTATGTCAACAAATGCACGTTGGTGTGAGGCGGTCTGTTTTACGACAGTGCAGTTACACTCAACGACCACAGAGGACCCTAGAGAGCTGAAAAGCCGGAATCTTACTTAGTGCTGCTTTAACTGTGATCAATTCTAGTGAAATCTCTTTAATTCCTATGATATGATATGATATTCCTATAAATATATGAAATGTTCTGGAAGCTTAAATGATTGTTTCCCGTTTGGGTTGATCAGCTTGGTGGTGATTGATGCAGAGTTAAAGTGGCTTGCACTGAAATAGACTCGCTGTGCATTTCAAGTGATTCGGGGTGACTGGGGGTAGGTTGTTGCAAGTGTGTTGAATATAGCGTGAAACCATCCCTTTTTGCTTTTGTGGCTTGGCACCTAAAAATCTTTAAATTATGCTAAGTCAGTGGCCCCTTGTGCAAAAAATATATAGCTCTATATTCAGTGCCAGCTCTTTTTGTGCAGATACACGGCTGATCTCCATCACTGTGGCTAGTGCACAGGCTAATGCAATGCACCTCATACAACTACACTTAAAAAACAAAACAAAACAAAACAAAAAAAACTATACATTTAAGAAATTGAAAAACCTATTAAAATGTACAAAAATGTTAACAGATAAGAAATCACATTTCATTCATATCTGTTCATGGAGATAAAAATAACTAAGGCATAGACATTTAGGTATGTGGTATTTCATAATTACTGTCGGTTGGATTTTCTCAAGTGATCTCCAATGAAAGAGTAGAAAATAGGACAAAATTAAGCACAAAATCCTCTTTTCTGACAAACATAAATAAACTGAAGGCTCCACAATCTCAGCCAGACTGACTTATGTACAACAAGTAAACTTTACATGTCAAAAAAGTTGCAGAGTGTTTTGTGCAACATAATTAGTGATCTATAATGTAATTTATAATTTTAGGTTACCTATGGCATATTAAATGAAGGTTTTCCTGAGTCACAGACAACCTGTGTAACTACTATATCTCAGAGGTAGCTCACGTATCAAATATCCAGTGTGGTGAAAGCTAAAGATGAGGATGCTTCTCCTCTGCAGCAGCTACACTTTGTGATTCCAGCTGAAGAAACAGCTGGAGTTTTACATAAATCACTTGCTGGGTGCTGCTCTAAAATTCCCGGCAATAAAAGAGGCAAACTCCCCCCTGCCCTCGGTGCTCTCCACTGCAGATGCGTGCCCCGGGCGAACAGTGACACACATCTGGAGGGAACCCAACTCTGCCACCGTGCCCTTTTCCTGCCATGTGTCAAATGTCTCAGAGCAGAATCACAAGCATATACACCACAGGAAGAGCAGGGAAGAGCACAGAGAGAAGAAAACACTTTTTATCGGTTACAATTCTATTTTACTGTAAACTTACATGTAAAAAAACAGAAACATACACACAAACAGATGTCAACTCTTCATTTAAAAGTGTACTTACTTATTCCACGCTTGTCTGAGCTTCTTAGCGCTGTACACTGTAAAGCGGTCTGCAAAGAGACAAAGACAAAACACACAGGAGGATAAGTCAGTGTGTTTACATGCATGACTGAGTAAAGCTGTTCATAGCTCTGAAAGTCTGGTTCCTGGAAACAAGCATCAGGGAAAATCACTTGATTAAAACAGGTGTGTCACTACAGAGGGCTGTCACTATGTCCTTTTCATCTGGTTATTTGTTGTTGTTTGTCAACGAAATGGAAACCTGTTAAACGGGGTTGTTTGTCCAGTGGCAGACGGGGCAAACGGCCTACAACCAGCTGCTCCTAGATTTGAAGTGCGTATTTGAACCTTTAGGGTAAATGCTCTGTGCTGATCGAGAGGAAGATGACAGACAGGCAGGGCATTTATCATGTTCCTGTTTTCTTTTATCATCAAAAGTGTGAAATATAGGAGCCTTGCCTTAACGTTGACTCTTAGATGCCTCTTTTTCCAACATGAATGAACAGAATGTGTATTAATATTGTATCAAATAAAGGTTGATGAATGCATGGCAGATTTTAAATAAAATAAGTAAATTTTCTTCCATTTGTACCTGATGAAACTGGTATTATTGTATAGAGGACCTCCTGGACTACATGTACAAGCAGTGAGAAGTACTTTTACTGTGTACTTTTCAGTAAGTTATATTTTTGTGTACTTTAAAAAAATGGATTACTTAAATATGCAAAAAAACACTTTTTCAAGGCTTTTGAATACATTTTGGGTATTTGGCCTTAATCCCAGCCCACAAAATGTGAACAACAAAACCTGTATTTAGCAGGCTGCATGAATGTAAACTCATGTATTGGGCGAGTTGTTGAGTCTGTGGATATACTGTTACGTAACAGTATATTTTCATTTGCATAGCCTAACCTGATTCTTCTACATGATTGATAGGCTTTTTGGACCAAAGCATGTTACTTATGTTTCATGGAGACATCAAGGACGTTAAACAGCAGAAAAGGAAAAAAATATGGGACCTTTAAAAAGTTGATAGATTATTATTACACATTCTGTTCATTCATGTTGGAAAAAGAGGCATCTTAGAGCCAACATTAAAGCAAGACTCCTATATTTCACACTTTTGATGGTAAAGTAAAACAGGAACATGATAAGTTTGCTCATCCTGTCTGTCATCTTCCTCTCGCTCCATCAAATATCAAACTCTACACTGACTACATATTTACACTCACTACCTTGGTTACTTGAATATATAATTCTTAAAATTTACATGATATGCCGTCACTAGTGGAATATCATCTATAAAATTATCTTTTTCATATGTCAGGAAAGATCACAGTTCCTCTTCTTTTCTTTAGTTCTTTCATGTTATAAATAAAGAGTGGATTTAACCTGTGTTGGGATGTAACTGCATTGCCTGATAGACTTAAATGCATCATGCCCGAGGTGCAAATGGACCGGATGTTTCATCTCCTTAGAAGGATGTCACAGCAAATCAGGTAAGTCAGCAATGTGTAGATCATCAGACTCCATACAGCTACAAACCCCTGATGAACGTGACTGAAATCAGCCTTTGTGTTCATTAAAAATCCAACCCAAACACAAACTGAACTTAAAAAAGACCGGGCTCGCCGGTCACCTCAAAGCTAACCATAGCTATACTCGCTAGAGGCCCAGCAGAAGGATGTGCTGATGAGCTCAGGGCCGTCTCCTCTCTTTGATTCACGCTTTAGGTTAGGGTTAGCTTGTATGTTTATTTGTTTACCTTTCTTCATTTGTTAACCTGCCAAGGCTAATCCATAACACATTATACGTCATAATCTTCTCATGTTTTACGCGATACTATAATATTTTGATTTAACAGTTTGCTATTTTTTCAATCATTTTTCATCTAAAAAAATGTAATTGAATTTCATTTTGAGGAACACAAACATAAGGATTAAACTGACATTATGTTGGATAACAGTCCAATTTAATCTAACGATTACTCAGCATATGGTGTGTCCACTCCCGATCAAAATCTTAAGACCAGATGAAAAATTGCAAAAATTTGTGTTTTCAGCTTCAAAATGCAAAAAGAAAAAATGGGAGCAAGAGACAAAAAATGTTGAGCAAGCAATTTATCGAAAACAACAATTAAACTGAAAAAGGCTGTTCATCAGCTGATCAGTGGTGCTTTTCAGTGTTTTGAACGTCTAAAGTCTCAGTATTTAAAATAATGTTGAAGTATATGCTCTATACTACCAGATAAAGGTTTTTTCATTGTTATATGTAGAAACTGATGAGGAGTTTGTAGTTTGAATGAGCATGCAAAGTACATACTTTAAATGCTCTGTGTTGTCATGCTACTTTTACTGTATGTATGCAACTAATCCACTGGTAAATGCCATATCTTTATTAATAAATTCGGTTGATTATTGTTTTCATCATTGTTTTCTGTTAATTGTTTGCTGCGCACACAAATGATAAAACCAAGTTCGGCACAATGTGTATTCTACAGCTTTGCTCTCCTCAGTGAAATGGCCCATATTTGTCAAAAGTTCCTTTAATATTCAGTTCATGGAAAAGGAAAACTTCTCTGATCATCAACATTTATTCCCTTGCTTTCATTTTCCAATATATATTTAAATTTGACAATTTTGTTACCAACAGAGGCTTAATTGGGTACATTTTCAAAGGTTTTTCTGTGAATCAGGAAAGAGTTAAATCAGTCCAGACGGTCAAAATATCACTGCATACAGTGAGTGTTGATTTGTATTTGAGTATGACAAATGAACTCCAACATGTTCTCCAGTTTTATGAGGCGTGTACTGGTGCTTCAAAGCCAGACAACATTAAATTGTAATTAAATAATAATTCAGAGGAGTGTTTGGTGAGACAGAATGATATTTCTTCAGCCGTGTTTATTATTCTGGGAGTGTGTGAAGCTCTGCAGTGTTGTCTTAATCTCAGCCAAAAGTGCCATGTGGACACGCAGTCAGGCCGAGCTGCCAGCCGAGCAGCCACCACACAGACCAGCCAACCACCCAGAGAGAGAGTCCTCCTCCCACCCTGCCAGCCCTAATCCGGCCAGCCAGCCAACCGCCCAACCAACCACCTTTCACTCTCAGCCCTCCGTCTGCCAAAGAGCCAATCCAGGGTCCAGAACCCAGTTCAGAGCCAGAGCCGCTCTGCACCAGCCAAAGCTTCCTGGAAACCAGAGGTGAACACGACCAGAGAACCCAGAAATACTCGAGTGGAGGTGAGAGCGAACAAGGACGAAATAAGATGGCAGGATTATTTCAATTCTATCAAACGTGAAATTGTGAAATAGTGAAAACAGTTCAGTGTACTATGGCTGAGCAATGCTAGCAAGGATTTGATAAATGTATTTTATTTCTGGAAATGTACTGAGGTATGAAATATAACTGCAGAACGTTAACATGTACATAAGACCTGATGATAACAGAAAATTGTAGAAGATGTGATAACTGTTCAATATTGTATAATAACATTTAGTACAGTAAATAAACCAAAACAAAGGCAGTGTAAATTATATTAACCTAAATTAATGCCAATATAATAAGGCTTAACAATGTATCCTTTTCACATTGCAATTGCAACGTGAACATGTGCTATAGTCACATAGAGCAAAGTCAGAAACACATCTCAGAGCATGTCATGCTGCCATTTGTGTTTTGTTTGTTTAAAGCTAAAATTGACCATTTTTTAATCTACTATAAGTACATCTGACTTAACCATCAGCAGACTTTCTCAGGGAACAGACCAACATGCGAAGAAAGACTTTTATTTCTGCACACAAAAAGTACAAGCTACAGACGGTCCTCATGGCAGGTACATGTGTTACAGGTCAAAGAATGAGCACATGTTAAATTGAGACTTTGAACATGATACAATACAATATAATAATGTGAGATATGATACAGTACAGTTTGAATCAGTATGAAAGCAAATACGACAGTTTGTTGTCCCCTGACCAACACAGTAACTATCATTCATCTTTGATTGGCATCAGTCGTTCTGATGGCTTGGCTCACTGGAATTTCTGCCTACAGCCCCAACAAGTCATGACAGAATGATCAGGATAGTTGGGCTTCAATCAAACAATTAAAAAGTGAACATACTAAGTGAAAAAAAATCCTTAGCTAATGAATTTTCAAAGGTTGTGATTAAGTCAAACTTTTGACTTACCAGTAACTTTGTTGTACGATTGTACAACCCAAATCTAGACGTGAGGAAAAACAATGACCTAAAACTCACTTTAGTCTTTTTCCTGAATTGGTAGAGTAAAATCCTTTTGTTGTCATTAAAGTTGCAAAAGTTATAATCAGATTTAATTGTTACAATCAGCTGTTTCCTGTCACACCAGGTGGGCTGTTCAATATATTTCACTAGTCCACAGGAGAGCCCATAGAAAGTGTTTGGAGAGGGCAGAACCTTTCAGAAGCAGATCTGCCAGGTGATTGGATGATCATTCTGTCAATCAACATTCATTAAGGACCATCAGACAACATTGTAGGCAGGAGCTGCTGTGCTACAGAAAACTCATCAAACATAGAAGTGGAGTGATAATATCCTTCCAATAGAGAAGTTTGTAGTGTTGTTATTTGTTCTTCATTTAATAAAGAGATGTGGACCAGATCTGATGAAACTGCTACTGAAGCTGTTAGCATCTATGCTAATCCCTGTACGAGCAGTCACTTCCTGCTGTGGTCTTTCTCGTAGCTCGTTCCTCTTCCTGCTGTAAAGGACGCTGATTAGGCCATCCCGCTTCTGTCCACTCACGATCATTGTACAAAACCCAAAACCAGTGAAGTTGGCACGTTGTGTAAATCGTAAATAAAAACAGAATACAATGATTTGCAAATCCTTTTCAACTTATATTCAATTGAATACACAGCAAAGACAAGATACTTAATGTTCGAACTGAGAAACTTTATTTTCTTTTGCAAATAATCATCAACTTAGAATTTAATGGCAGCAACACATTGCAAAAAAGTTGGCACAGGGGCATTTTTACCACTGTGTTACATCGCCTTTCCTTTTAACAACACTCAGTAAACGTTTGGGAACTGAGGAGTCCAATTTTTGAAGCTTTTCGGGTGGAATTCTTTCCCATTCTTGCTTGATGTACAGCTTAAGTTGTTCAACAGTCCGGGGTCTCCGTTGTTGTATTTTATGCTTCATAATGCGCCACACATTTTCAATGGGGGACAGGTCTGGACTACAGGCAGGCCAGTCTAGTACCCGCACTCTTTTACTACGAAGCCACGCTGTTGTAACACGTGCAAAATGTGGCTTGGCATTGTCTTGCTGAAATAAGCAGGGGCGTCCATGAAAAAGACGTTGCTCCAAAACCTGTATGTACCTTTCAGCATTAATGGTGCCTTCACAGATGTGTAAGTTACCCATGCCTTGGGCACTAATACACCCCCATACCATCACAGATGCTGGCTTTTGAACTTTGCGCCTATAACAGTCCAGCTGGTTCTTTTCCTCTTTGGTCCGGAGGACACGACGACCACACTTTCCAAAAACAATTTGAAATGTGGACTCGACAGACCACAGAACACTTTTCCACTTTGCATCAGTCCATCTTAGATGAGCTCGGGCCCAGCGAAGCCGGCGGCATTTCTGGGTGTTGTTGATAAATGGCTTTCGCTTTGCATAGTAGAGTTTTAACTTGCACTTACAGAGCGACGAACTGTAGTTACTGACAGTGGTTTTCTGAAGTGTTCCTGAGCCCATGTGGTGATATCCTTTATCCTTCCGAAGGTCACGGGCATTCAATGTTGGTTTTCGTCCTTGCCGCTTACGTGCAGTAATTTCTCCAGATTCTCTGAACCTTTTGATGACATTACGGACCGTAGATGATGAAATCCCTAAATTCCTTGCAATAGCTCGTTGAGAAATGTTGTTCTTAAACTGTTGGACAATTTTCTCACGCATTTGTTCACAAAGTGGTGACCCTCGCCCCATCCTTGTTTGTGAATGACTGACCATTTCAGGGAAGCTGCTTTTATACCCAATCATGGCACCCACCTGTTCTCAATTAGCCTGTTCACCTGTGGGATGTTCCAAATAAGTGTTTGATGAGCATTCCTCAACTTTCTCAGTCTTTTTTGCCACTTGTGCCAGCTTTTTTGAAACATGTTGCAGGCATTAAATTCAAAATGAGCTAATATTTGCAAAAAATAACACAGTTTACCAGTTCAAACGTTAAGTATCTTGTCTTTACTGTGTATTCAATTGAATGTAGGTTGAAAGGGATTTGCAAATCATTGTATTCTGTTTTTATTTACGATTTACACAACGTGCCAACTTCACTGGTTTTGGGTTTTGTAGATTTTGGAGCTTGGCAAGTTGGATCTGCCTGATTACAGACATTGAATCAGGCTGATCCAGCTGCTGTGCAAGGTTATCTGTACCCAACATACAGCACTTTTTCCATTTTGTAATAATAATAGTAATGATATTTTAGCTCTAACTGCAGCTTTAATTTGTGTTATTTATTTTTTTGTAGTGTCTCTTGCTGTTGGTGTTGATGTTAAAACTCTATTTGCCCCTCTCTAGCTTTGGTTCTTTAGTCTCATGTCATCTCAGCAGGTGTTTGTTGAACATTTGTCTGTTTCTGCTCCAGTTTGCTGTATGCTTACAAAAAGAGAATTCCAGATACTTTTACTTTAACAAATGTTGCTCAGTGTTTTGCTCATGGCAGTTGAATGTTTGGTCTCTGTAAATAGATCAACTACAAGCAAGTCCTGCTCTTGTTGTTTAGTGTCTTCAGGTTACTCTTGTAATCAACTGTGTTATACAAAAGGAGATTGTTGGGGTTTGAACTTGAATCTTCAAATAGGTGATGATCCAGTTCCCCATTAGAGGCACTTTGATCAAAGGTCTGATTTCAATACAAGCCAGTTCACGATTCACCAAACTTTTCTGATTTGTTAAAGAATGGTGTTTATTTCAGGATCTGCTTCTGTCTGCTGTGCACAGAAAGGCTGAAGGATGTGATGACACAAAAATCCAAAGTTAAAAGTGTTTATGATATATATGCTGTATATATATATCTATATATATCTATATCTATACATACATACATACATACATACATATATATATATATATATATATATATATATATATATATATATATATATATATATATATATATATATATACATATACATATATACATATGTGTGTGTATATATACATATACATATATATATATATATATATATATATATATATATATATACATACATACATACAGTTATACATGTGTATCAATGACTAAGAGTGATACAGATTGACTGAAGACAACTTTAAATACAACGATTATTAAAAATGTTGATGTGGAAAAAAAACGTGTTGATATAGAGGCTAGAAATACTCTCAAAATCAACATCTTAAGACCAGCTGAAAAATTGCAAGAATTTACATTTTGCACTGTTGGATCTTAAGAAGGTTCTCAGTAGAGCTCCAAAATGCAAAAAGAAGAAATGGGAGTGAGAGACAAAAATTTTTAAGAAAGAAATTTAATTATTGCATTCAAGATCAAACACACTTCGGTCAGCTGATCAAAAGTTTAAGATCACAGCCTTAAAAAAGACAAAATCTGCACAAAAATGTGGACTCCATGTCGTTTTCTGTCAGGTATTCACACTGTCATGACCTCCTGATAGCAAAGGCAAAAGAGCTCTTTGGCTTTGAACGCAGTTGGATTGTTGAGCTGCATAAGCAAGGCCTCTCACAATGCACCACTGATCCTGAGGTTGGACGCATTAACACAGCCATTATGAATTCTTCAAAGATTCTGAGGGTAATAGAACGAAAAACTGAAGTGGTAGACCCAAAAAAATCACTGGTGCTGAACAGGAGCATCTGATTGGCCATTTAACACCTCCCACATGGCATTCCTCATGGTTGAGGCCCTCATCTGTGTGGTAATGACTGAGGGCCCTGGTCTGTGTGGTAATGACTGAGGGCCCTCGTCTGTGTGGTGATGACTGAGGGCCCTCATCTGTGTGTTAATGACTGAGGGCCCTCGTCTGTGTGGTGATGACTGAGGGCCCTCGTCAGTGTGGTAATGACTGAGGGCCCTCATCTGCATGGTGATGACTGAGGGCCCTGGTCTGTGTGTAGATGACTGAGGGCCCTGGTCTGTGTGGTAATGACTGAGGGCCCTGGTCTGTGTGGTAATGACTGAGGGCCCTGGTCTGTGTGGTAATGACTGAGGGCCCTCATCTGTGTGGTGATGACTGAGGGCCCTGGTCTGTGTGGTAATGACAGAGGGCCCTGGTCTGTGTGGTAATGACTGAGGGCCCTCATCTGTGTGGTGATGACTGAGGGCCCTCATCTGTGTGGTAATGACTGGGGGCCCTTGTCTGTGTGGTAATGACTGAGGGCCCTGGTCTGTGTGGTAAAGACTGAGGGCCCTGGTCTGTGTGTAGATGACTGAGGGCCCTGGTCTGTGTGGTAATGACTGAGGGCCCTCATCTGTGTGGTAATGACTGAGGGCCCTCGTCTGTGTGGTGATGACTGAGGGCCCTCATCCGTGTGTTAATGACTGAGGGCCCTCGTCTGTGTGGTGATGACTGAGGGCCCCTCATCTGTGTGGTAATGACTGAGGGCCCTGGTCTGTGTGGTAATGACTGAGGGCCCTCATCCGTGTGTTAATGACTGAGGGCCCTTGTCTGTGTGGTGATGACTGAGGGCCCTTGTCTGTGTGGTGATGACTGAGGGCCCTCGTCTGTGTGGTGATGCCTGGGTTTTTCAACAGGACAACGCTGCAGTTCACAATGCTCGCCTGACATAGAACTTCAGGAGAAAATTGTCTCTTTTTTGGACCATCCTGTGTGTTCCCCTGATCTAAGTCCAGTTGAGAACATTTGGGGATGGATGGTGAGAGAAGTTTACAAAAAAGGACATCAGTTCCAGACAGGAGACGCCCTTCATGAAGCCATCTTCACCACTTGGAGCAACGTTCCCACTGACCTCCTGAAAACACTCACATCAAGCAGCCTAAAGGAATTTTTGAAGTGATCAACAAGAACAGTGGAGCTGCTCATTTCTAAGTCCTTTTTAACACTTTTATGTCTGTTTTGATTTTTTTTTGTTTAGCTTTTTGTTTAGCTTTTCAGCTATTTCAGCTATTTTCAGCATTTTTTCAGCTATTAGCTATTTCAGATTCATTGTTGTTTTCAATAAATTGTTTACTCAAAATTTTCGTCTCTCACTCCCATTTCCTCTTTTTGCATTTTGAAGCTCTACTTAGAACGTTCTTAAGATCCAACAGCACAAAACGCAAATGAATTCTACTTTTCAACTGCTCTTAAGACTTTGATCAGGAGTGTACATGGGACACACTTGGATCAACAGCCCCCTGCTCAGTATGCACTGAGAGAAAACAGTCTGTGATGCTGGACCACGGCTGAACAATTACTCTGCACTAGAGGAAGTAAGTAAAAAACATACAGATTTTAAGTCCAAATATGAATTTTATTTGATTTGAATGCAAAACCATTTTATTAGTTGTGATTTCATTCTTGCACAAAACTAAAAGAAACCTCTTGTAGTCTTTGGCAGAGGCTTCACCTTGGATTTTCTCAGCCTCCTGGTATGTTTTTCCCATGAAATCTCAGATGAGTTGATGTGGGAAGCACTGGTTAATATTTTTGGTTAATATGAGAAAGAAGCAGTGATGACATTTAAATCCTGTCTCTGTTGCTCAGACCAACTGCAGGTAATGAGTGTGATCCCTGCACATGGATTGAAATCGCTCCATCAAACATTTTCATTTTCTCATCTCTTCCTGTTTGCTTTTCTGTTGATGTGGATGTGTTAAAATAAGTGCACTCTGTTGTTTTATGCACTAGGTCATGCCTTGCCTCCTGAGAGCCTCCTGTCTCCCACTGTGAAGGGACTGTGTGAACATTTAACTCAGGACGAGTTAGGAGGAGATCTGTCTGAAATTTCCTGTAATGAAAATGTCAAAATGTCTGTAAAAAAAAGTGCACAGGGAGACAACGCTCATGTCTGGTCATAAGTTAGAATTCATGGAGCCTTTCAAAACCTCAAAAATGTGGAGTTAAGTGGTGTCTTTGCTCTGAGGTCAGACCACGCAGTCAAGTCTGAAATCCAGACTTTAAAAATGTGCTACAAAGATCGGAATGAAAAAGGAAATATGGAAAGTATCCTGCAAATAGAGACTGTAGTGACTGTGATGGATCATAAGCTGAGGAGTGAAATAGTGTCTGGGTTTGGATGACAGTCAGCTCACAAAAGCTCAGTGACGCCGGGGAAACCGATCCGCCATCACAGGAGGGTTTTCTACCATGAAGCAACACTGCCCTCTGCTGCTCACCGCACACTCTGCACCGGAGCGATTCTGACAAATAAAACGGAGCCTAAGTTAGAGTTACCGGAGTTTTCAGGGTAAAAACCTTCTTCCTTTAACCTGTTAGTGGAACAGGTATATATTTTCTCCATCAAGATCAACAAAAATCCATTACATGTAAATAATAAGGATCAAAGATTGATATAGTTGTAGCTGAATTAAGAATAATCCTGAGTGTCACTGTTGTTAAACCATATTTCAAATCATTAAAGGTGATACAGATGAATTTATGAATATATATTATGACAAACATCAAAATTAGATTCATTTATGTCTCAAGAGAATATCATATATGTGTATATTGGAGAATATTTTTACACTCAATACTAGTTAATTGTGTGGAAATCATTTTATATGTGTCGTTTGTTCTGTAGGAAGTCAATCTGCTTTTTATTCAATATTCTGACACTTATTCCATCTGCATGTGGCCATAAACTAGCACATTGGTCAACAAACCATAGACCATTTTCAGTCAAGCACTGAGGTAGGTGTCATGGTACTGAAACTAAAGTGATGATGAAATCTAATTCCACAACGTTCAGGGAAAATTGCAGCTCTGTGGATGAACAAAAAGAATGACTCCAGCTACTGTGCTTTTTACAAGACAAAACTCTGATCTTTGAGAACAATTTAAACCAGGTAATTTTTACTTTTACTTCAGCAAATTCACAAGTTCTGTTTTTTATTGCACTTTTGTAAAATCATATCAAAATAACTTTACATAAATTAAATATTTTGTGTTCTTTTAGTCTTAAAATGTACTTCTACTTTTAGTCCACAACACTCAATGAAAGAATTAAAAAAACAAATAAATAATAATAATAATAATAATAATAATAATAATAACAATAATAATAATATTTTAGTTATTTTTTAATATTTTAGTTAAAATAATCAGTTTAGGACATCCATTCAATTTAAGTTTTACCTTTAATCAAATTTTTTTCTCCTTACACTGACCAAAATAACAAATTTCTAGAATGACCAGTGTCTTTCACTCATGGTAATACTGTTTCAATTTATTCATTGCTAAAACAAAGCAAGACAAACAAACAAACAAAAAAAAAAACACATATAAGTGTTTAAGATGTGCCAATATGTAAATAATAAAATATTTTCACTTAGGAGTGTTGGTGAGTTGGTTCAGGACTATTCTTTTATTTGATGATGACCTATGTTTATGTTTTATATTGACAAAGTAAAATACATATTTCACCTCAAACAGCTGGACTGTCATGGATTTAAAATGTCCAACAGTCCAGCTGTTACATTCTGGTTCTGTCTTCCCAGCTGTAGAGTTTTTATCAATGTTTTTGTGATTAGAGATTCTTTGAACGTTCTCAAAAAAATATATTTTAACAACATTCTTGTCATTATTTTTATCAACAAATTGAACACAGATGTCAGTCTGGACCCAGAAGACTTAAAAAGAGAGCAATATACTTCTGTTACTCTTTTCATCTCTTGGCTGAGCTCTCGACTCCAGTGGGACTGAAACAATGTAGTTTTTTTTATTTTTTAACAGTGATGCCAAGCAGATGTGAGCTACACTCTCTCTTTTACATACCACACACTCACAGACCAATTTATAGGGTACATCTGTCTAACTCCTAACCATACAATTATGTTGCAGCAACTCAATGCATTTGGGCATGAAGGCATGGTCAAGACGACCATCTGAAGTTCGAACCGAGCATCAGAATGGATAAGAAAGGTGGTTTAAGTGGTTTTGACTGTGGCATGATTGTTGGTGCCAGACTGGCTGGTCTGAGTGTTTCAGAAACTGGTGATCACTCTTTTCACACACAACCATCTCTTGGGTTCACAGAGTATGGTCATTAAAAAATCAAATACCCAGTGGGCAGCAGGTCTCTGCTCAAAAATGTCATGTTGATGAAGGTCTGAGGAGAAGGCCAGAGTGGCTCAAGGTAACAGAAAGGCAACAGTACTTTAATTAACCAATTGTTAAAACCAACATGCAGAGGATGCTTTCTGATCACACATGTTGAAGCAGATGGACTACAGCAGCAGAGGACCACACCGCACCAGGTGACAGTTCTGTCAACTAAGAACAGGAAACTAGGGCTGCGGTTCACACAGGCTCAACAAAACTGGCCAATCGAAGATTAGAACAATTATGTCTGGTCTAATGAGTCTTTATTTCTGCTGGAACATTTCGGTGCTAGGGTCAGGATTTAGAGACTACAATGAAAGCAACATTTTCTTGGCACACTTTGGGCCCCTTAGAACCAACTGGGCGTAATTTAGATGTCACAGTCTCCTTGAGTATTGTTGCTGACCATGCTCATCTTCTGATGGCTACTTCCAGCAGGATAGAGCTCCATGTCACAAAGCCAAAATCACCTCAAACCAGTTTCTTAAAGGGATACGGCAACATTTTCTGTGCTTTCATTACTTGCCTCACTCCTGAGTCCATGACAAGCAGATAGACACCATTCTTTCGACTCTGCATGCAGTAACAAGAAAGAGACGGACAAAGCTCGCCCACGGCTAATTAGCTTAGCTCAAACACTGGGAGTCAATGGGTAGTGTTAGCCTGCCTCTGCCTAAAGTCATCAGATAAACTCTTTAGCAACCCTAAACAGTCCTGTGTGCTTGTTGTGACTAATTTTTGCCGCGTTATGTTACGTTATCTTCTACTATCATCGTATTATCTTCTTCTACTCCTAAACAGAAGCTTTGTTTCGTTGACCTACATCTGCGGTGAGATGTGACGTTCGCCAACGAGTCGAGTCTTTCGAATAGCTTTTGTAAGTGAAAGATGAGAACCGATTTGCAGTTGTGAGTGAGCAGTTTCAGGCAATTTGCATTTAATAATTGCTCACAAATGATCAGCTCACTCACGATTGCGAATCGGTTCTCATCGTTCACTTTAAAGAGCTATTCAAAAGACTCAACTCGTTTGCAAACAATCACATTTCAAGTGCAAACCACCATGGACGTAGGCCAACAAAACAAAGCCTCTGATTATGAGTAGAAGAAGATAATATGATGATAGTAGAAGATAACGTCACAAAGCGCGGTAAAAAATGAGTCACAACAAGCACACAGGACTGTTTAGAGTTAACAAAGAGTTTATCTGATCAAGCAAGCAGAGGCAGGCTAACACTACCCATTGACTCCCAGTGTTTGAGCTAAGCATACCAGCAGTGGGCGAGCTTTGTCTGTCTCTGTCTTGTTACTGCACACAGAGTCGAAAGAATGGTATCTATCTGCTTGTCATGAACTCTGGAGTGAGGCAAGACACAAAAACAAAGAAAATGTTGGCGCGTCTCTTAAACATGAGTTCACTGCACTCCAGTGGCCTCCACAGTCACCAGATCCCAATCCAGTAGAGCACCTTTGGGATGTGGTGGAGCAGGAGATTCTCATCAAGGATGTACAGCAGACAGGTTTTCATTTTGTCCATCCTCCTACTGTGAGGCTCTGTAGCCTTGCTCAGGGGTTTGTGTTTCTTCTCTGGTGACATCTCAGTCCTCCGCTCCAGCTCAGCGAGAAGAGGTTCAGATCTGCAGACTTCACATGAGCAGATGCAGCGCTCCAAGGCTGGACTCAGGCTAGGCTGCCCCATGAGTGTGTGTGCCTCAGACAGCAGAACAGCTGCTCCACAGTGTGTGTGTGTGTGTGTATGTTAGGCAGAAGAGAGCCAACTGTCACCATGGTCACAGGATGAGAGATTACATTTGTATGTATTGTGTGTTCATGTCACCACGACAGTCACCCCAGTTGGTCCCTAATTGGTCACTGGAGATAGGAGGTGGGGTCACACACGCTCTGTGATGCCTCAATGCTCTGAACCATCACTCTAACCCTCTTTATGTCCATCCTCTCCTGTCCCATCTCCTCCTCTACCTTCCATAAGCTACCACTAATCTGCAGTCCCTCTATTCATGTTCCCTCTAAAAAGCCCTAATGAGCTCCCAGAGGGCACGGCTGCCCTGGCACAGCTACCACCCCCACCCATCCTCTCTGCTGCTGCTTCTGCTGCATTAATGGGGCTTGCAGAGATTTTTGGAGACTGTCCTACTGCTTGATTTTAATGTTTAAGGTTAGAATAAATCAACGACTGTACCCCGAGTAAAGAGTAGCTCTGTTTCCAAATGTGAATTATGAGTGTGCTTACATGTGACAACAATAGCTCTGTTTGAACATCCATGCTGACTTCAGTCCTGGTCTTGAAATATTATTGACAGAAGTGTGCTTGTCTCCCCCAGCTGTCCACATGATGCTCATTTTCAGTTAGTTACCATTAGACCTACTGTAGCTCCTGTTGACCGTGGAAGTATGTAAGAAGCTAGGTAGCCATAAGTCAATCGGCAAAAACATAAACAAGTAAATGGTTCTGGCATCCCATACATGCCCTTAGCTTTCTTCTTCTAAGAATACAATGCATGTCATCCCCCAAGCTAATGGTAATACACCAAGACAGATGACAACACAGCTTTTGCCATGTTCACCACATATACATATTGTCTACAACAATTGTAAGAGGCCCAAAGTGGGACAGCCCAATCAGTGTCCTTCACAGCAGGAAGAGGAAGGAGCTGTGAGTGAGATGACAGCAGGAAGTGGCTGCTTGTACGAAGATTAGCATGGATGCTAACAGCTTCAGTAGCAGTTTGATTGGATCTAGACTGCATTTCTTTATCAAATAAAAAACAAACATTAACACTACAAACTTCCGACATGTTTTGCTGAGATTTTGTTCTACGAAGGGGGTCACATTCTGTCCGTCAGACCCGGCAGTAGCACCCACCAACTACATCATCTAATTGACCCATAATGAATGTGATTGACTGAACGAGCATCCAATCATCTGCTGGGTATGCTATTGAAAGGTTCTGCTGCTTCCCAAATGCTTTCTATGGGCTCTTTACCAGATGGACAAGTGAAATGTATTGAACTGTAATGGTACTTTAGTTTCTCCTAAAGACCAAAGACAAGCTCTTTAGGTCAACTAGGGACTCTGTGAATGTGGTTTTCCAGTCCAGGGTAGATCCCACCTCCAAACCAATGACTGTTGGGGTCAGCCCAAGGCCCTGTGTGTCCAAATGGGATAAGCAGACTACAAAATGGATAAGTGATCTAGTGTGGGGCAGAGGCTGCTGAGAAGGTGAAGGATGCTTGTTTAGGACCAACTCAGGTGTTTATTTACTGGGGTTAATTGGTCTTCAAAAGTACTCTCTCAATGTGTAAGTCCAACTTTTTAGAATTTTTTTAAATTTCAGTTCACATAAATTTAAAAAGCAAAAATATGGTTAGACTTACACAACAGATTGACTTTTTTCTTACAGCATGTAAATATGCAAACTGAATAATGGAAATAACATTATATAATGGTACATTTAATGTCTTTATTCACTTTTCTATTTTTTCTAAAGGTTCCTGTTGTCATATAACTGTTTTTGCTTAGTAAGGTCAGACTTCATGATCAAAACACCATTTTGATCCAACCTGATAGTCACAGGGTGACCCATTAGTCAAACCTCTGGGAGTGTTCGATAGTAAACAACAAAAAAGATCCCAGCTTGGATGCCACACGACTTCCTGACGAATCAGATTTTTTCCCAGCGTCCTACGATTTGTTGTGTCACATCAGAGATGTTGACCAATGAGAGCACAGGGCACTCTGCACATGCAGCTTTGACAGTCATGAAACTGCTTGAGGTTGTAGTACCGATATGAAACTACAAGACAGAAGAAAGGTTTGCAAAGCTCTGCAATCAACATATCTGCCATTATGACGTGTTGTAGATGGACAACGATAGGCTGAAAACACAGACGCTTATCGGAGGCCACGCAGCATCTCAGAGGGTCAATGTCAATGTCAGCTTTATTTATATAGCCCATTTAAAACAACCTGTGACCTACCAAAGTGTTTTACAGTAGAATAGGCAGAACAATCAAAACAATGAAAGCAATAAAAAACCAAGACAAAAACAATACACAGAAAAAAACAAAACAATTCTGTATAGATAAATTTAAAAACCAATAAAAAACCAATAGAAGCGACTATACTCTGCCAAAACCAAGGTGAACAAGTGTGTCTTAAGCGGTGTTTTAAAAGTGGAGAGGCTATTCACAGTCTGCACAGTGAGAGGTAATGCTTTTCACAGAGTGGGAGTCGCAAGTCAGAGGGCTCGATCTCTAGGTTTTAAAAATGCAGGGTTACTGCTAGCATTTACAACACATCACTTATCAATAATTGGGAAAGACAAAAAAGTGCAGTAGTGTTAACACAGTTTGCTTCTTTGCTGTCTTCAATGTCACCCCTCCCTCTTCCTCCTTCTTCCAGTGCCATCACATCAGTAACTAGAAAGCACTCAGAGAGCTTAAACCTCCACCAAGGTAGCTCACATATTGCTGTTACACCTACAAGCAATAGTTTCATGATAAAGTTACCATCATAATATGATTCATTGACCCTGAAAACCTAGCACTCAGAATCATGTTGATATCATTATTAGTCAGACAGTTATTGAGCAAAAACGATGGTTAGCTAATGGCCATAATCTGGATCACTACCAAAATCTAATTATCTTTAAGTTGGGCCTTTGCCAGCATCTCCTGAAAATTTCAGCAAACTTTGTCCAGTAGCTTTTGCGTGATCTTGCTACCAAACAAACAAACAAACAGACAACAAACAAACACCGGCAAAAACATAAGCCCTTAGCAGAGGTAATGATGTGAAGTTAGGTTCAGCTGTATAGACTGTTATGCTCGCCAGTTTGGCACAATTTTATGGCTCCAAGATCATCTAATCTGAAAAATGACAATAGAAGAAAAAAACTGTGAAGACTAACATCTGCATTATATTGCAATGTTTGCATACTGCTTTTATTAAATGTAAAAAGGCTAAACTATAAGCACAGAATGGGCTGTTTTCCTTATTAGGAGGGCTACAGAAATGTTCATTTAAATGTGGGCTAATGTAACAGAACTTAGTCAGCTGGGTAGGTGCACACAATATTTTTGATGATTTTTGCGAGTGAAGAGATGCAGCCTCTTTAATTTTTTCCCTTCCAGCTAAATGCCTGCCGAGTTCCACCAATGACCAGCAAAACTCCACCGTAAACACGTCCATTTGATGGTGCTTCCCTAACAAGAACACATCCTAATTGGAGTGGTGTAAACCAGTCACTACTTTTCTGTCATATCATTGCGAGGGATCCCATCACAGTCATGGCAGTGGGCAGGTCCCAGCATGTTCCAGCCACAGACCAGTCAAGACTCACTCGTGAAAGTGAGGAAAGTTCAAGTGGCTCCATCCGAATGATTTTGATGGTAAATCAGTAAATGTGAAGTGTCAAAAATATTATTTCAAAAAACTGAAACCAGATTATGACATCAAAAGGTCATCATTAGCTTTATGCTAACACATCAGCTCTGTCTGATGCTTGGTTGTATCAACATAGTATCGACATAAATACACTTTAAGTTTACTAACAAATACTAACAGTTAATCAGTCTTCATCTGAATAATTTTCTTTTCATTGTAAAGTAAATGGCTTTCATGCTAACCCTTCAACCAGCACCATATTATCACATCCATTATCTGAGCAAAGGACACTCAAATAAAGAGATGTCAGTAAAAAACAGTCATGATCAGTTAGGCATGGATGGAGTCAGAGAATAATCACTTTATTAAGATGTAGAGGGACTCACCTGGTTTGAAATGAGGCAGAGAGTTCACACCAGGCCAGGTGTCCTCAGATGGGGTACCAAGGACCTGAAGAAAGACACCAAAAACAAAGAGGTACTTAACCAGAAGTTTAAGTTGTACATGAACTTTGGCTAGTAAGGTGTTGCCCAAGTCTTCTGACAACTCAAAGCACTTTTACACTGCTGGTCACAACTACCTATTCACACCACATGCTATATTAAACCTCCATCTGTATAAATGAATTACAGTCAGCAGCTGGAGCAATTGGGGTTAAGTTTCTTGCCCAATAACACATACACATATGGATCAGTGTGGATACTGGGATCGTGACTGACATATTCACTGCTGTCAATTTCCCCACTAACCATCTGGAAGTTACCTAAAAAAAATAAGATGACCATCATTTTTGACACACATATAAAGACTGAATTGTGCTCGGGCAGCTACTTGACATAAAAACTAGCCATTAAAAAATCTAAATTGTGACAAAAATTATAATTAATTGGTTAAAGGCAAGTTGAGTTTACTTATATGGCACTGTTTGTACATAAAACAAGTCAAAGTGCCACGAGAACAGAACTTTGTACCTGCTAAAAGATATTTCATCGAGCAGAAACACTTTATGGAAACGAAGACAAGAGATGGCTGCAGTCCTTCTGGTATTAAACAAATCACAAAATCATGGAGGAGATTCTCTTAAGAAAAGGTAGAAATGACTAACAGAAAGCATAAGTATAAATTATCTTGGTCCACGCATCAAGGTGTGTGTGATGTAATATTCAGCGTTTCCATCCTATTAAATAAAAAGATCTTTGACGTTCTTCAGGACATCTTGAAGACCTGGATCTGCATCATTATATCAATGCTTTTGCTCTCAAATTTCTTATATTAGAATTTCAAGAATTAAATAATAATTTTAAAAAAAGATCATGAAGAAATAAGACATGAAGCGAAATTATGACAAACATAATTTATACATGGAAAATAAAACCGTGTCATACAAGCAAAATGTCAAACAATTACAGGACCTTTTGTTCTAAAAAAAAAAACAAACCCAGAAATATTATTGAATAAAAATTATGCTCATTACTTTTTCTGATGCACAACTGTCTATACTGACAATAGAAAATTGCTTTAAAGCTTAATTTCCACCAGGATAAAAACCGAGAGGCTTAGGTTTAATTGAACACTTTTAAGACCATTTTTAAGGCTTCATTGATATTAAGACATCATTTTACCTTCAGTATTTAAGTTGTTACATTTAAAACAAGGTTTTTGGATGAGTTTAGAGTTAGCATGAATAAGCTTTTATTATTTTTGAAAACTCCTTTTATTTTTGGAATACAACAAGAAAAGTACTGGAGTATATGTCCAAAGGAAAGGTTTATAGAAATCAACCTAAATTAAACAATTCATCAATTAATTGACTCAAATCAAGTTATATCATATTAAAATTTTTATAAATTAAAAAAAAAACAAAAACGTTAAAGTGGAGAAAATCACCATTGGCACCAAATGGCTTTTTTCATCACAGAGACAAACAGAAGCAGTTGTTCTAAAAGCAGGGAGGATGTAAAACTTAAGAAGTGGTTATGACATTTATTTTCATAACTTTTCATCACTTTCTCAAGCACATGATTTCTGCCAAACTGATTTGTTCACTGTAACACTTTCTGACTCTTCAGACACTATATGCTCATTCAAATAGACCTTTTTACAGTATGAAGTCAATGAAGCAATGAAGTCTCAAAGAATCTAAGTTATGAAAGACTTCCTGCTGGACAGCATCTACTTGTGCAATCACAGTAAAAAGTGAATTTTTCATGGGGAGGCCTGCTGAGTTCTCACGCACACAGGCCGGTTTATGATGACAAAACCCAGAGCAGCGGACATGCCTTCCACATGATCCATCACAGCTCAGCAGAGTAATCGTTTCCAGATTTCCTGGTTGTCTCTGATCTGCAGCGCACTCTTACAGCGGAGTGAGCGCTCAGGGGAACTGACACATTTCTACTGACTGTCGGACTAAAGCGAGCAAACACAGGCTGCGAGGGTCTCATGGGACCACTGAGATCATTTTTTATCCAATGAGGACTAATATAGAGAAATTAATAAAATGAGAAAATGAAGCAATGATTTTTAATAGGATCATCCGCAAACACATTTCTAAGTATTATTCTCAAAAACTCTGGAAACTGTTTTTTAACATGGTGTCAAACTAAGAGGAGTTTGCTGTAAAAGGATTAGCCATCTTTGAAATTGTGCTAAAAACAAAAAATAATTACACATATGCGCCAGTTTTAAGGATGAAGTTTTTGATCAACCATCATGAAACATCAGAATTGTGAAATTATAGTTGGGTTTAAAAAAAAAAAAAAAAGAAATTGTAATAAACTAAACTTGAAGACAGTTATAGGTTATAATTTAAAGCATGCTGTTGTGATTATTTTATTTCTATTGCTGATTTTTGGACACATCCCTTGGGTGATTTGGGCAAAGTTGCTACCTTCAGTTAACTCAGTATATAGAAACAGACTGACAAATATTGTCAGAAATATATGTTTTTTTTGTTTTGTTGAGATATGTGACACCAAAAGCAAATGTATTCAATTTAAAAACTCCTTCAGCCTGCTGTTCTGCTGAGTAAAGAAAATAAAGAATGAATGAAACAACTGAGGGGTTCATGAGTATGTTCAAGAGAACAGAATTAAGGTTCATGAAGACAAATAAAGATGTAAAAGAAACTAGAGCAGCTTTACACGGGCCATAGTTTAAGTGATAACAAACTCACACCACTAGAGGGCAGTGCAGCTCCATAACACCAAACACTGACACACACTGTAAATATCAGAGGTAAAAACAAAGAGACGTGGATATCCATTCAAAGAGTGATCATTTTAATGTTATTTTCTATTTACAAAACAATTTACTTTGAAGAACAACCTGCAGAATTAACCATGTTTTCCTTATAACAACTTTGATAGATGACTGTATTATAGGTAAAGTCATTATCTCCTCTAGTTTCATTGCTCACTTCACTACTGAATGATGGTTAAATTCCAGTTACTGCAGAAGATACACAGGCCTGTTTGAGGATTGCAGTTGTGCATTCATTAATAACAGTCTAATTTAATAACTAAATCTAGATCTGAATTATGTCTATTTATTTCAGGACAGTTCAACTGTGAACGGTTTGCATTTATTTAAATGTTTTATTAGTGACAAATGATGTTCCCCTCTGCTACATCTACTCAGAATGTAATTTTTTTATACTGCACTGTAGAGAAGTGATTTTGAAAGGGTTATGTTGGTGCCAGACAGGCTGGTCTGAGTTTAAGGGTCCAGGGTCCAGGGAAAGTGGTCAGAGAGTGGTCCAAAAAGTTGTTTTTGAAGCCAGAGGTCAGAGGAGAATGGCCAGAGTGGTTTGAGATGATGGAAAGGCAGAAGACCATTTCTGAATGCACAACACATCGTATCCTAAAGCAGACGGGCTAAGATCACACCACAATGAGTTCACTGCACTCCAGTGGCCTCCACAGTCACCTCAATCCCATAGGACACCTTTAGGATGTTGGTGAACAGGAGCTCTGCATCATTGATATGCAGCCGATAAAGCTGCAGCAACTGTGTGGTGCTATCATGTCAATATGGAAAACCTCTGAGGAGTGTTTCCAGCCCGTGTTGAATCTGTGGCACAAAGAACTGAGGCAGCTTTGTAGACAAAAGAGAGCCAGCCAATCACAGGGCTGACAGGCAGACAACCTTTTACACCCACGCTCACATCTTAAGGTAATTTAGAGTCACCAGTTTTTACACAACAATGAAAATGGCCAAAAACTGAGAGTTTTCGTTGTGGTTATGCCACGAGAACGGTGCCCGGAGTACCTGAATCCACAAACTTTTGAAACCGGGGTCCAGAGTGAAAAGTTTTGAAAATGTTTTCATTTTCCTCTCTGTGTAAACAGGGATCAAGTGCGGCGCATGCACAGTACTCTTTCAGATAAAGGCTGCGTGCACACCTAGGAACAACAACAACAACAGCTGTGGCCAATTACTGAGCAACATGTACGCTGCTAACTGTGCTCAGTTTGCTATCGCTCCTCCAACAAAATGTGGATTTGCTTAATCAATACTGTGACCAGCAGAGACGCACACGCCATTGTTGTTTGTGAAAAGTTTGTCTTCCCTGAAAGGCATTAGTGCGCAGACACGTGTTGTAACACTGCTGTTTCACTACTAACTTACATCGCCTTACTGGCCTAGCATGCACACTACTGCGTTTTCAGTTGTTCTCGCGAATATGTGTGAAAGTAGAGCGCTTTTGAAAATGTAAAGGAAAAACCTTTCCGTCTCTGGTGACAACGTTGTCATGTAAACAGGCCCTTAGTCAATACTGTCGAGTCCTGAGATAAGCCGCAGTAGACACAGTGAGATATGTTAAGTTGCTGTATGTTCATGATATGTTGAGCTTGTGAACAGGCAATGACTCAGTGGGGTCCAAAATATAATTCTAAAGTAGCCCTTTGTTTTCAGCCTGTTGGTTGGTAGATATAATAGAAGTATTATTACTACTACTGCTGCTTATAGTACTACAGCAGAGTGATTAGTTACCTAACTCACTGCAAACAAACTGCTCCATGATATGAATGGAAGCAGGCTGAGACCACCTCTTTAAGGCCAGTTTAGGGATCAATTGCTGTGTTCACATTTATTCAAGCAAACTATGCCAAACAGGGAACGCCCACGTGTACCAGAACAACTCCCCTGAATGATCATGGTGTGAAAGTGCTCCAAGCTAAGGACAGACCTTGTCGCTGATAAGCTTTAGTTTTGTTGCTCTATCAACATCATACAGTGTCCCTCAGCCTGAGTGAGCAGCATCAGGACAGGACAAAGTGAGTCCTCTGCAGACCAATGAGTTATAAATGAGGAGGAAGGTTTTGGGAGAGTTACAGGGGTGACTTCAGGGGATGAAAGGGCATGCGAGTGGATCTTAATCTGGTCCTCTGAGCTGAAATCTGCCTACATTATTGATGGAAATGTTCAGTTTGGCCTTTGAAGTGGAGAGGGGTACTGAAGAGAGGAGGAAGGGTTTGGGCCGGGTGCGAATGTCAAAGTCTTTCTGAGGGCAGGGGTAAAAAGTACAGCTGGGGGAGCAAGGAAAGAGCTGAACATCGCTGCACTCACTCACAGCTAAAAGCCGTGAAAGAGGCTCAGCTACAGCTCTTTTTTTAGATTGTTTTCATTTGCTCTTCGTACTTGCTTCAGAGATATTAATACATATTCATAACAGATAGTGATATATATATATATATATATATATATATATATATATATATATATATATATATATATATATATATATATATATATATATATATATATATATATATATATGTGTATGTATATATATATATATATATATATATATATATATATATATATATATATATATATATATATATATATATATATATATATATATATATATATATATATATATATATATATATATACTATATGTATATATAAATTACTCCATCCACACAGATTGATAACAGACATTTGGTGTCACACACACCAGGCATTTATTTATCTTCATTTCAAACCCATCTACAGTCATATTGGGCCCTCATATTTCACATCAGCCCAACTAAACCTTGTGAATGGACACCAGTTCATTTAAACCAAATCAAAAAAGCTGAGTGTGGAAATGTTTTTAGTGGTCATGTTTCAGGTACAAAGACCTACAATGGAACCATAAATCTGACTGAGAAGTACAAGCATAGTGTCTATGGATCAAAGCACACTCACTGGTCACTTCACCAAGTACACCTGTTCAGTTGCTTAAGGGGATAGTTCAGTATTTTTGAAGGTGGGTTGTATCAAGTCCTTTACAACAGTCAGTGAAGCAGTGCCGTACCTTTAGGGAAACCAAGCTGAGACCACCAGAGAGGCACACTGCTGTTAAAGAGTACAGCTGTTTTGTGTAAATGTGTGAGTTTTATGTAAAGCAGGAAACTATGTCAGATTGAATGTATGATTGGGTGAAAATTTTTTCAGCACTTTGTTTTTCCTCAATGTGAGTCAGTGTGAGTGACAAGTGATGATGATGTTTCTGTTAGTGTTGATGCCCAGCATACCTTGATCTGTTGCTTGTTTTTACGTTAAACTCACACAATTAAGCAAAATAACTGTACAAAATGTACCTTACCACTCATTTGAGCTTGTTCTCCTTAAAGGTGCAGTGCTGCTGGAGCCCTTTTAGCCTCTTCACTGACTGTTGTCAAGTACTTGATACAACATAACATCAAAAATACTGAACTGTCCCTTTAAAAACACAACTAGCTCAGAAGCAAATCTAATGACAGCAATTCAATTCATTTAGGCATGTAGTCATGATAAAACTGACCTGCTGAATTTCAACCTTCTCATCAGAATGGGAAGGAAAGGTGATTTAAATTACTATGAGCGTGACATGGTTGTTGGTGCCAGACAGGCTGGTCTGAATATTTCAGAAACTGTTGATCTACTTGGATTTTCACAGACAGCCATCTCTACGGTTTACAGAAAATGTTCTGAAATTATTCTTTGATGGAAGTTCTCTGAGCAGAAATACCTTGTTGATGCCAGGGATCGGAGGAGAAAAGGCAGAGTTGTTTCAGATGATAAAAAGGCAACAGTAACTCAAATAACCACTTGTTACTACCAAGATTTGCAGAGGACCATTTCTGGACACACAATCTTCAGGGAGATGGGCTACAGCAGCTGAAGACCACACCCCCTGCCATTCCTGTTGGTGAGGAACGGAAAAACTGAGGCTTCCATTTGCATGGCAGGTGACTGATAATCCCACATCCTACCTGGGAAAACCCCAGAGCTTGTGGTGAAATCTGAACTCACAGAGTAATGAACATATGAAACACCATGCTGAAAGGGAAGACTTGACCATCCATCAGTGAGAGGGTCTTTATTCATACAAACAGACGTGTGTGTGTGCTGAGGGAGAGAGAGAGTTCTGTCACAGAGGAATTCCTGTGAGGTCAGATGTCTTGACCCTGAGCTCTGCATACATGCTGCAGACCCCCCTCAGCTCACTTACAGACCACCCACCCAGCCAGACAGACACAACAGCAACGTCTGACCTTCACACATGAAGCCCCAATTATACGTCTGTGGCCACAGAGAGTGGAGGGATTAGAGCGATCTGATCAGAGCAGGTCAGTGTGGCTGACACAAAGTGAAGAGGACAGCTGACATCACTGCAACAGAACTTAGTACCGGTACCCACATCTGGTACCAAGACAGTACCAATACATAGTGGTATGCCCAATACTTTCTGGGCTCTAGGGGGGTCACTCTCATGTCTTCATTCTCTGAGACCACTAGTGTCCCCTGGTGGCAGACTTTGCATCTAGATCATAGTCAGTCATAGTCAGAGGGCAGGCAGTCTCCCATTAAATGTTGAAAGGCCTGTTTGCTTTGGCTCATGCATGTTGTGTGGGAGGCCAGAGTGCAAGCAATGCTTTCAGCTGATTCGCAAAGTATCACTGAAGTGGTTGTTACTACAGACTTGTAAATGGATCTTTCCACAGAGTCAATACAATGTAGCTCTCTGAAATCAATCAATAGTAAGATGTCCAAGGTTGACAGTGATGGCTGGACACAATCTGGATCACATTGTGCACATTGCTGAGCTAGGTGTTCATGTTTTCTTTTTCTTTTTTTACAGATGATTCAGTTTTACAACTTTCAGTTACATCAAAATCACTTGTCATTTTAGTAAGTATGAGGAATCAAGTCACTGACTGGAAGCTCACCCTGTAATATTGTGACTTGAACTTATATAGCCCTTTTTCAAAGCACGTTTACCCATTCACACCCTTCACTCTTACTGAGTTTCTTTTCACATCAGCATTTGCTCACATATCCATGCATTTTCATACTTAATAACACATCACCGCTGTAGCAGTGGGAGCAACTTGGGGTTGAGTGTCTTGCCCAAGGACATGTCAACATGTAAGAGCTGGAGCATGGCTCTAACCCTCAACCTTCACACTAATGGTAGAGCGCACGACAAGAGTCACTGACAACCCAAAAACATATAAGGAAAGACAATGATTAGCCCTGTCTCAACATCTTTCTTCCCCGAGAGTGCACTTAAGGGTGTTAAGTGCATGAAGAGATGAAACTGTCAAAAACAGAACTGGGACACTTTAGTACATATCACCCATTCATCATGTCACTTGCTAATTAAGCACTAACTTTAAAATCATTTGTCTGAAAAGTTTGGCCTGAGGTCAAACTTAATTCCTTGTAGACCAGACAAAATATTGTTTGAATTATGGGTTTGACTTTTCATTTACTCTGCCATTGAACCTGTAACTGGGGTTTAGTGTCATATGTGGGCCATTTAGGGCACTCTATTATTTTCATGACTTTGACAGACTCACATCCGGCTAAGTGGTTTTAGTCTTATGGCCTTACTATGTTATTCAACCAAAGAAAGCACCTCTGAGGAGGTTCAGGTCAGTAAGTTACATTTGTTCTCCCAGAGATCAATCCCATAAACCAATCTTAAGTCCTGATTCTGACCCCCACTCCTGCTTCATCAACATTCCCACCTCTCCTCTGTCGTTGTCCAAACACTGACCCCGACCCTCATCTCGTTCCCTGCTTTGGAAATCCCAGTCCCTCCCTTCACTGCCGTCCAAACCCACTAACAGCCGAGCAGATTGGGGTCACCTCCAGTCAGGGGTCAAACGGATCAGAACCAGAGCCAAGTGGATCAGATGTCTCCCACTGTGACCAAGTGGAATGTGTTCAGTAAGCCCCGTCTATCCTGTCTGCACTTCAGCAGATGGATGCTCATGTCACTTACTCAGCTGCTGTCACTGAAATGGCATTATTTATCTCCGAGCAGCCCCAGCTCTCTCCTGAGGGAAGATCAGCTGGCATGTGCACCGGCTTATGCTTCATAGCAGGAATAAACTCTGAATAGACTGGGTCTCTGTGGACAGAAAATGGGTACTTGTAGTATGGTGGACAACCCTGCTGCTGCTGCCCTGATGAACCCTGTCAGAGTTGATATATACACTCAGATATGTCTGAATGGATGCAGTAAAAAGGCTCTCTCCAACAAATGCTCTTCACACCATCGTACTATATTCTTTGGAAAGACAGAATAACTCCCAACTCAAACAGAATTTAATATGCAAGTACAAGTCTAAAGTAAGTCCAAATCTTTCGACTTGTCCCCCCAAAATCCAAACTGAGGACCCTCAAAGTATCTGATCTGTTAAAGCTGGATTAATACACTTGTTTTCCACTTCCTGTGGTCTTAGCTGCTGCAGAGAGATACATCCTTGAGTCATTCTTCCCTGCTGCCATTGCTGACGGCCAAGTGCTTGATGGTATCACACAGCCCTACTTCAAAAAAACCCTGAACTATCCCTTTAACTTTAGCTAGAATTTAATTATTCTTAAGTAGTTTATTAATGGCACAGATCTTTAAGGCACAGTTTAACCATATCAGGTTAAAAGCTGCATAAAATTCACAAGCACTCGGACTATTTACATTAGCAAATAAAAAAAGGTTAAGGGCATACATAAAATTCATAATTCTCTGTGATTTTGTTGATTTAAGTAATATTTTCCTCAAAAGTATAAAAATCACTCCATCCTGATTGGGGATTCTTAATTCATTGGATAAATGTGAACTACATGGTCATCTGAATGTGATCTGTATTTATATACTGCATTTAACCAAAATAAAAAGTATTTTATCATGTCCAGAACTATCTATTGGTCAAAAGCAGTGAAAAACTGTTTCTTCTAATTACAATGAATAAAAATAGTATATTAACTTGTAATAAAGGAACAGTAACTGTATTCAGGGTTTACACATCAACACAGTGAACAGTGGCAACAGCCTGTTATTAGCAATTTGTGAATTTAATGAGTTGTACAAGTGCTTCTTTAGAGGGGTACAAAAGCTAAAAGTTTTTCTACAGGGTTAAGGTCCACTTCGACTTAAATGATGCCCTGCAATGACTTTATTCCTGAATGATAGTCTTAAGTCTTTAGTATTGACTCAGCTCTGACTCATTTTTTTGAACCATTTATGCAAACAGGAAGAAGAGAATAACAAGGACAAAGGGAAGAGACGAGCGTATATGTTTGAGCCTGCAGCAGACTAAGCTGACAGCAGTGCTGATGACAGCCAGGCACGGGCTCATGGAGCCGAGGTGTCTGAATCATATTATGGATGTGATAATACTGTGGGAAGGGGCCATGAAAAGTCATGAGGGTGTTATATTGGACATTTAGTTAGAACGCACCCACCAGGCCTGATGTCAGAGATTACAAACAATTTCTTACAGCCATGTTACACTCTATTGAAGTATAGAGTAATCGCAAATCTACACTGTATTTTGAATACCAGTTCTTAACCAGTTAGTGGCTTGTGAATGACTTAAGGTGCAATGAATGAGTGTTAAAAAGTCTCAAGCATGGGACTTTACTTCATGACCCCTTTAAGTTAACTACCTCAGAAATATATTGGACACGTTGGACAAATCTATAATTACTGAAACAGAGCTTATGAGTCCATTTATAGTTCCAAACAAGTTAAAAAAAATAAAAAAATAAAAAAAACGTCTCAAACTGGATTTTGCCTAATCACGGAAAAAGTATCTGAACTGTGGCACAAGTGATGCTTTCTGACAGAACAACCCTTCAGGAGCTTGGAGGAACATCAGCAAGGACCATAACCATGCAAGACTCAGATCCTTGATAAATGCATTTAGATGAGTTTCATAAAAATTGCCTCCGTGACAGAGCAAGGACATAAAACATGAATGCTTCAGACCAAAATGTTTTTAGAACCGGGCCTTGAACTTGTGTATTTTTGCAGTAAAAATCTACTTTTTAAAATTGGATGTGTATGTGACTCAGATGGATACTCAAGGTATTGCAGTTTTTTGCACTGATGCATCTCAAAACCAAAAGTTGATTCTTGGTATTTACAGAAATAAGCTATGAATCTGTGTACTGGAGTATCTACAGACATTAATCTGAATGTGATCTGCTGCCTGGCAACAAGAGTAATATGAGTCACATAATCACCACGTAAACATCTTAACTCAAGTAATATTGCTTGATTAATAATTATAATCAGATTACTATGATCACACACACCTAACCAATGCGTTGGTGTTAATATTAAGCCTTCAGTAGAGAAACATAAGCAGTCACATAATTTACGCTTGTCAAACTCGATCATTTTTAACCAGAAGAATGTATTTTGGTTGCTCTAATAAAAGGAGGCAGCTTGTTGTCTTTTATTCACAAACACACTCTTGCGCCCACACAGCCACCGCTGCCTGACAGGCCATTTCCCGCAGATAGACCTGTCCATATTCATACACTTCTTCCA
This sequence comes from Cetoscarus ocellatus, assembly GCA_037902135.1. Lineage (NCBI taxonomy): Eukaryota > Metazoa > Chordata > Actinopteri > Labriformes > Labridae > Cetoscarus > Cetoscarus ocellatus. Next base: position 413,387 of record JBAMNC010000633.1, on the reverse strand, counting down.
GGGGACCTAATCTTCTGTGTAGTGACAGCTAGTTAACCAGCTCGCCCTCGCCTGCCCTCACCCACCACAGCTTAATTCACACAGACAGAGCAGAGAGTGTGTGAGAGAGTGAGATACACACAGACATGTTAACGCCCACATAAAGATGCTAGAGGCTAGACTTTCTGCCTGGGGATTAAAGCAGCTATATAATATTACTAAAGGAACTGTGCATGCATCTCAGAAAGACACTAAGAATGAATAAAAGGCTCAAAATGGAGTTAATGTCCACCTTGATGTACCAGTGCAGCTTTGGCAAGAGGTGATTAGCTCAGGAAGTGGTTTGGTCTTAATGCTGTCAGGGATAATAACAGTGTAGAGGCGGGCAGTGATGTCGCCATCTCTAATCTGGTACACACTAAGTATATCTTTAATCACCAGAGCAATTTCTTTCAATAAATAATATATTGAGAAATCGGAATACGGCTGGATGATATATTGAGACTTTAAGAAATACAGCGTGGTATGATGATAAGAGGCCACCTGAGCAATAAATGCAGTCATGAAATTTCCTCACTACTAAATATTCCACAGTCAACTGTTAGTGGTGTATAACAAAGTGGAAGTGATCAGGAACGACAGAAACTCAGCCATGAAGTGTTAGGCCACGTAAAATCACAGGGCGGGGTCAGTGGCTGCTGAGGGTCACAGGTCACAGAGGTCACCAAAGTTCTGCAGAGTCAATATCTACAGACCTCCAAAGTTCATGTGGCCTTCAGATTAGCTCAAGAACAGTGAGTAGAGAGCTTCATGAATGGGTTTCCATTGCGGAGCAGCTGCATCCAAGCCTTACATCAACAAGTGCAATGCAAAGTGTCAGATGCAGTGGAGTAAAGCACGCTGCTGGACTCTAGAGCAGGAGACTTGTGCTCTGGAGGTTGTTTTCAGGAGTTGGGCTCAGCCCCTTAGTTCCAGTGAAAGGAACTCTTGATGCTTCAGCACACCAAGACATTTTGGACAATTTCATGCTCCCAACTTTTTGGGAGCAGTTTGGGGACGGCCCCTTCCTGCTCAAACAAGCAAGGTCCATAAAGACACGTTTGGTATGGAAGACCTTGACTGGCCTGCACAGAATCCTGACCTCAACCCAACAGAAACCCTTTGGAATGAATTACAGCAGAGACTGTGAGCCAGGCCTTCTCATCCAACATCAGTGTCTAACCTCACAAAGGTGCTTCAGGGAGAAGGGTCAGAAACTCCCATAAACACTCATTAAGAGGGTGAGGTAACATCATATTAGACCCTTTGGATTATGAATGGGATGTCACTCAAGTCCATATGTGTGTGAAGGCAGATGAGAGAATACTTTTGGCAATATATACGTATCAAAATGTAGTATATCAAAATAATTTCAGATATAACAGTGTCAGACAACATTGGTAATACTTATATAATCTGTTTTGATGGTGCTTAGCACACACCAGGCCAAACCTCAACAAAATGTTGTTTACAAAAACAACCTTTTACTGTAATATGCTCACTGACCACAGGAAAGTCTGAGTGGGTAATCATCATTTTGTACTTTGTGTTTGGTCTTATTCTTAATGTACTGACTGCATGCACTGCCTCACCGTCTCCAGATCACATCTCCATTGCTTGATGAGATAAAAAGGATCTGATTTTGATAAACATTGAGGGTGCTATGGTTTAATAAGAGACCAACAAAATGGCACATTTCACTGGAAAGAGTCTGTGATTGTCTGAGTTAAGAGAGCTGTTGAATATGAACCTACATCCTCTTCATTTAGTATTTCATAAATGGTTGATGAGACTGATGGGAAATACAGATCCAGCTGATTCAATTTTCCCCTCCAAGCCAGCTGCCTGCTAACTTCCAGCCAGTTACCAACCACCTTCCAAGCACCTAAATCCCTCTAAAAACATGCTCTTTCATGCATTTGCGGGGCGTCTCCCTGAGACTTTCCATGGTAAAAGATTTCACAGACTCAATCTTTTCCTTGGTTATTAGAGTAACTGCCAAACCAACAAATTTACACAAACCTGGACTGAAGTTAACAATTTAAATCTTCCAGCGTAAGGCAGGCCTCCTCATGGGCCTGCCAAGACCCTGTCAGGGAAACAGGGGAAGTTTTAAGTGGCTGCATCCATACTAGCATGGACAAAAACCAACTTTTAAACCTCTGGAGGTTTTGTTTGCTTGACTGTGAACAAGATAACTTACAGAGCTCTCAGGGGATTTCAATGAATTTTTTAGAGAACGATGGCATGGAGGAAGTGATTAATGTTTGTTGTTGAACCAAACACTCAAGCACATCCAGGATTATTTTTTTGTAAGGTTAAAATTGTGAGACGGATCAGTTTTTCCACGTTTTGCTGACACAGTAACTGAGAATGTCTGAAATGCCTCAGCGGAAGGTTGTGCTCTGAGCACTAACTAAGAAATGCAATATTCATATTGAGCTTAAACAGACGAGGCAAACAATTCAGTTATACGACAACCACAGTGGCAGGCAGATAAGGCAGCACAGCAGAGGGATTTCTGTAACGGTGTGAATAAAAGCAAACACATTATTTATGTGCATTTGCTTTGCAGAATGTTGTTGTCTGCCTATACTTCTGACATGGGCTACATACTGTAATGCATCAATGTGGTTTGGCTTTATTTAGAGCCGTAGCCATTTTGTTACTGTTTCAACCACTGAAACAAGCAGAGATGTCAGTCTGAACCAACATTTTCCTTATTTAAGCCTAAAATAATCCACACAAGCTGAAAAAGACACAACAGCTCTGCATAATCGCAGTTAAGTATAGCATGTTGAAAGAGAAACTCGAGCCCTACCTTTTTAGTTTGCTTTCAGCTGATTATATTTATTATAATAATTTAATCTTATTTACTTATTTTAACCCTATTAATATGTTTTATTTCTCCATTTCAGTTCAGATTTATTGTTCTGAATTTTAAGCTCTGTTAATCGATTTTCCTTTCATTATCCTACTTTAGTCCATCTTATGAGGCGTTTGGTGTTTGGCTATCTCATTTTACTATATAGTTATTTTTAATTTAATTTAATTTTTGTATTCATTCATTTATTTTTCCTATAGTATTTTTTATCTAATTTCTTGATGATTGTTTTATTTTCATTTTAGTCTTAGCTCCTCTGTGTCCTCATTTTTAATTCAAGATGGCATTTCCTCAGTCCTCTAATTCTGTTTCCTGTAAGAATCACATCTTAAGGTCGTTGTGTGGGTGTGTGTGTGTGTGTGTGTGGGTGGGGTGTGTGTAAGTGAGTGTGTGTGCTGTATGTGGATCGCGAGGGTGGGTGGGGTTTTGTATTTTGATTTTATTCAGTTTTCTACTTTTTTTTTCTTTTTATGTAAAGCACTTTGTGCTACAAGACTTTATATGAAAAGTGCTATACAAATAAAACTTGATTGATTGATTGATTGACTGATAGCATGTAAAGCTCCTTCAATAATCAACACAAGACTTCCAAAAAGGTTTTTATAATACAAGCTTTTGTCTGTGATTATGGGCACATGTTTGAAAGAATGTGAACAATCAAAACAGGAAACTGTATACTTCCAGTAGAAGTTTAACAAAACTCTGGAAATCAATAAACCACTAAATCAGTCACAAATACAGAGGACTTTATTTGAAATCAGAGACTCATAAAACATGTCTCATTTGCTTTTTAAAAAATGACAAAATCAGAGTCCTGTTGTAAGGGGTAGGGCGTTGTAACTCTTGAAAATTAATTTTTGAGGACACAATCTCCTAAAATGTTGTACTATACAAAAATAATATGATTACTGCTAAAGCAAGACAGGTTAATAAGAAAAGAAAGGAAAAGGAAGTGACATGATAAGAAGATCATACTATCCCTTTCACGGGTTGCTTTGTTTATTTTCAGCCTTAATTATTATCCTTTTGTATTTTTGTACACATTTTTTCCACACAGTAATAGTTACAGACATTCTGTCCACCTCCCGATACATCTCTAAAGAGCCTTTGGAAAAGCAGAGACGGAGAATAAGGCTGTGATTAATTTGACTTCATTATAGATTTATTTATTCGTTTTCTATGAACATCACAATAACATCATTATAGTGATATTTTTTGGCCATGATAATCATGAGGTGAAAACTTAATATGGCGGCGCTCTAATGAAAATGTTGTTAGGTCTGATGATGGCGGAGCTTTGAGGTGCTTTTGCATTACCTGTCTTTACCTGTTGTGACTATTACAACTGACACATTTAGCTCAAAGTCACTTAACAGCTTCAGTTAATCTGTCACACCAGCATCTAAAAACAGTTGTTGTTTTACAGTTCTCTTAAATATGCAGCCAAAATGCCTATACCTAGCTTGTGGTTGTTTTTAATCCAGTTGTGGTTGATTTGAGTTTTGGTTCTTTATGTTTTGAATGAAGGCATTGTGTCTCTCGCTTGCTCAGTCAATGGGCGTGTGCCACTGCAGGGACATTTTATAAAAGGAAAAAAGCTCCTTTCAAATATCAGTTTTTACAAACATGTAGAGAATACAAAGGCCCACTGAGGATATCTACGATCTGTTTTGCCTGATTCTGTATTTGATTGTTAGTGTCTTCATTAAAAGGAGAATAGTGTTTATAAGCCCTTACACTCAAAGTGAGTGTGTTACAGGAAACATGTTTCATCGGGATGTGGATTCTCTGACTGCTCCTCTCTGACCCTGACAGGTGTCTAATCCATATTGTCACCACGTTTAGAGGGTGAGTCAGCTGACAGAGCAGTTGACATGCTGAGTAAACCCCTCTGTCATAGTCAATACAAATGATGATCAGACATGACAGGATTTCCTTTGGTCCCACATGATCAAACTTCATCACAATTTGAGTTCTGAAGAAACAGTTTGGAGCAATAATTGACAGATTTCCCCATGAGCTGGTAACACACATTAAAATATTAATCAGAGTGAAGATTAATTTGACATCATTGGTTTCTCTCTAGCTTTAAAGACTAATGAAAATTAACCTGTTCAAGTTTATGTCAACAATGGCTACACAACTGTATGGCTGAATGTAAAGCAATGTTTGTTGTAAGTTTTTTATTAAGGCAAAAAGAGCTTTAAATTAGAAAAAAAATCTGGACAATAGAAAAATATATATATATATATATATATATATATATATGTTGCGATTAGACTGAAAATGCCCTTTAGAACATTTCTTGATTAGAACTGAAGAGTTTATATCCCAAAGCAGACCTGCCTGTCTATTTAACCTGATTAAATCATAACGGAGTCACAAACTAAACCATAATACAAAGTTTAATAAATGTTTAGTATGTAAAGTTTATAAGTCTGTCTGTGGGTTTTTAATTATCAACCATGAGGTCTAAAAAAATAAATAAACCTTTTAGTTGCTTATAAGTCACTCAAATAAAGTTTATCGAGTAATTTCAATTGAAATTAGTTTTAACTTTTTTTATTTGTCTAAAGTCACAGCAGGGTGTTGGTGCAACTTTTAAAGAGAACTGTTTCCAAGCGTAAAAAGCAGCCAAGTTTTCACTAACAGAGAATGAACTTCTTGAAATGTTCCTGCATTTCCAGTCCTGTGCGTTACTGTGTCAAATGTAGCTAAAGGAGGGCTGCAGATGACTTGAAATGTTTCTTTGTGTTTAATATGTAAACATTTCAATGCATCACAAAGTTATTCAACCATTTTTTAACATATTTTTTTTTCTTCTTTGACTGAAGCAATTTGTCCAAATCTGTTTAGGTTGTTGTGTTGGGGCCCAATGTGCTGTCCTATCATGGGCCCCACAGCTACTTGTGGCTCCCCTGCCTGAGACGAAGTGTTACAGGCATTGACGTCAGGACACCAGTGTCAAAGGCATAGAAACATTTTTCTCTAATTTGATTTTGATTTGATTTCTGTCATTTATTTCAAATATGAATTTAACATAAAATCACTGTCAAGGACAGAAGAACAAAAAACAAAACAAAAGACAATATCTAGTCAACATATTCGAAAAGGAGTGGGAGGAAGTAAAAAAACGTAATTCCCACCCCTTTTCCAAACAATTATTTACGAACCAATGCAGATGTTATGCACGAACTGTACATGCATGTACAGTTTGTCCATGTGTCCATGCACACTGATTTCTTGTTTGCCCCCTGGATTTCTCATTTTGTTTCATTGCATTTCCATCCACAATAGTATGTATAATTTCACATACATGAAGATAATTCCATATATTTTTATATTTAATATATTCACTAGAAGATAGGTATACAGAATTCTCATACCGTCATTATTTCAAAGCATTAATCACATCATATTATCACAACATTTAATTATTTTCATTATAATATGGTGTGAATATCATCATTATTTTAAACTTGTTTTTACTTGGACATTTCTTCATTTCCTCCCTTATAATGTTCCATATGTTCACCCCAATAACCGATACACAGAAGCTTTTCATGCATCCACTTAACATTTAAAGTTGTTTTCACCCCTATTTATTATTTTTAGTCAATCAATCTTCAGTTAGTTATTGATTTTTTTAAAAGTATAATGACTTGTTTTTCCTGTTTGTGTCATGGAAAATGTTTTAACGTTTTAGTTTCTTGTATTTAAATACTTGCTGCTGATACAAATAACCCTGTACCCCATGCAGACCCATAAAACGGACTATTTGTTTAACAGGAGAAAAACTCCGATGCCACCCTGTGACATCCCCCCTCTCCAGACGCCCTGTTCAATATGGCGGCTCAAATCCTGCAGGGTTGCCTCTCAAACAGTGATGGAAGCTGACCTTTCTCTTCCTCTCCTCAAACCACATGGCCTTTAAGATGCTTCTGACTCCGCATAATTCATTGATGGCGCCCTTCACATGAGCCTCTGAGGCTGTGGATCCAAACTCTGACCCGACTGACAGCACACACACATGTGCACACACGTACACATGTGCACACACACACACAAATAGCACACAGGGTGGATGGAAATGTCAACATCCGGCTCTCTGTGACAGGTGAGCCACTTTCGTGATCACACACTGCCTCAGTAAAGAAGCAAACTTCCACATTTCCATATTCATGTCTGATGTACTGGAGCTGACAGCTAAACAGGAACAAACACACAAATCAGGAAGTGGTTTGGATAGAAAATGGTAAAGGTGGTTTGTTTGTCAGTATCTCCATGGCAACAGAATATTTTACGAGTACTGTGTTACAAACAAAGACACATCTGTATAAAAATAGATACTCAAATATGGAGAAAAGTTGAGTTATCTATGAGAAGTTAAATCTCAGTTCAGTTTGGCCCTCCATCTGAGGGAATAGAGGGTGGATTTAAGCACCAGGTGGCAGGTCAACTCTGAGATCATGACACAGGAGCTCTGCCATCACAGGCCGGTCCAGGAGGAAATGAAGCTGGCACAGGAGCTAGAGCAGCACCATTTTTGGGCTCACCTCAGCAGAGGAATGGTCTTGTGCCAAAGTCCTGAATAGAGGCTGGATTGTTTTGTTTTTTTCAGGTTTTGTCAGGGGCAGTGCTTCTGAATATAGTGGGGGTACACTCATGGTAACATCAAGAGGGGTGGAGGGTTGTCTGGGCAGGGGAACAGCCATGACCTTGACTCGGGATGAAAGACTCTGTGAAATATTAATATCAAAGTTTGATACAGGCCTGCTCCAAAAAGAGCTGAAGGGGTCAGCAGCCATAAATATGATTCTGCTCACTGAAACATGCCTCTGTGCTGGTGTTAGCCAGATGTTAGCAAACAGAAAAAGCATCCCAGACTTCTTGAGGTCGCTAACTACAGTGGCCATTTCTATCAGACTAAGATGATGCATATAAGGAGAGGACTACTGAACAAGAGGATTGTAGCTGTATATGTTTGAGGCAGCAGCAGACCAAGCCAACAGCAGTGCTAATGACAGCCAGGAGGCATCATAACTGTATGGGTAGCTTTTAATCAGTTTTTTTCCCATTTGTGGGAGGGGGACTGAAGTAAAAACAAAATTAAGTGATCTTCATCAGCTGGGTTATGGCCTGACAGTGATATAGACAGTGTGAGAACCACCATTCACAGAAGAAGCCACTTCAGTTTCACCTCCCAGCCAAATGCCAGCCGAGTTTCAACCAGTTACCAGCCAAATTCTGCCACTGGGAGTCAAAACAGGGACTATTCTTTGGGTTTGTTTTTGTTCTAAATTTCTGTACATGATGGCATTTTCTATGCTAAGCGTAGCCGTCATTTATATATCCTTTGATACATAAGTGGTAAGGGTTTCATGTTAATCACATATGGGATATTATAACAACCATTAGGGTGGGCAGGTCCAAGCACTTTCCTGTCATGGACCAGCCAAGACTCTGCCAAGGAAACTGGAGGAAAATAAAGTGGCTCTATCTGTACATTTAAAGGAAATTTTTTTTGTAAAGATTTCTTTTTGGTTCAAAATCTTCATTTTCATACTTATGGCTAAAATGGGAGAGAATAATACAATAACGTGACTTGCTGATCGTATATTAATGCAGAAGCATGCAGCAGGACTCTCCTCGGTTTGGAATAAGACCCCCTCTGCCCCCTTTGTGTGCCTTAATGGGTTAGTCTCCACAAATAATCTTTGTGCCTATTATTGTCATCAAAATGTCATCAACCATCTGTAATAAGTTAAGCTGAGTCGATGTGATGTTTACTTGAAATGAAATGAGCCACATACAGATGTGTAAAACAATCACGGTGGCATCGTTACGCTATAAACAAACTCTTTATTTCAGTGAGAGCAGTGAAAAGCAGCAGGACACTGTAGTGGCAGGAAACTCTCACTGGGGACCAATCGCGGTAATTGACTATCTGCCTTGCGTGTCAGGTTGGTGTGCCTGCAGCTGGAGCAGCATCATCATTAGACGAGCATACAGGAGACACACTGACTCTACAAGCTCAGTTTTCAGTCGTCTGACCTCTGAGGGTGATATCAGACAGACTTTCAATCAGGGGCTTTGGGTCTCCATTACCTGTCATTGAAGTGGCTGCATGAAGTCATGGTGGAAAAACAAAATGCCCTTCAGGCCTGATTTGTGTTCTGCTTGTTGAATGTCATAGCTCCTCAGGAAGAACACAACTAATCTTCCAACAAGTGGCCTGATTAATATTGCACTGGCAAAGGAATCTTCAAGAATAAAGGCATTTTAGTACAGAAAATGTGATGTATTTTGCATATTTTGTGAACATTTTGGAGATCTAGGACAAATGTCTCTTTATTTATTATTGTCCATTTCTCTAGGGCTATTTTTGCAAAGTAACACCCCCTGATGTATGCTCAACAAAATGCAAGCAAACATGAGCTGCAGAGGTCTGTGATCTAAAAGTATCCAATCTGAAACAGCCATGGCCGAGATTTGGAAAAATACATATACTATACAACTCCTCACTGGGGGGGGGGGGGGGATAACCGCAAGACTGATGACAGGAAGGAGCAGCAGCCAGCCAGTGGCCATATTTTAATTTTTTTATTTTATATTTATTCATGTTTTTATTTATATTTATAATCATTCATATTTTTATTTATATTTATTTTATATTTATTCACATTTTTCTTTATATCTATCTTTTTTATATATCTTTCTATCTCCTTTTTTAAAACTGCAACTGGAATACTAATTTCCCTGAGGGAGTTTCCCAAGGGATTAATAAAGTTCTATCTAATCTAATCTGGAAAGCACTCAAAGAGCACAAACCTCCGCCAAGGTCGCTCACATATTGCTGTTACATCTATAAGCAATAGTACCATGATAAAGTTACCATCATAATATGATTCCTTGACCCCGAAAACCCAAACCTAGCACTCTGAATCATGTTGATATCATTATTAGTTAGACAGTAATTGAGCAAAAACGATCGTATGCTAATGGCTTTTATCTGGATCACCACCAAAATCTAATCACTTCTAAGTTGGGCCATTACCAACATCTCCTGGAAAAATCTGTCCAGTAGTTTTCGTGTAATCTTGCTAACAAACAAACAAACAAACATATGCCAGCAAAACCATAACCTCCTTGGTGGAGGTAATTATGCACCTTTATACTTAGCTGTTCACCTTGTGCACCCCTGTTTGACAAATCTACCTCCTCAGATCCGTCAGCTTCAGTAACAGACTCTCTCTGAGGGAATCTAGAGCAGGCGCTCTTTTCCAGGTATCCAGGGTCTTTGTTTAACCTCCAGACATTTGCATTAAATCAGTTCTCGGGTAAATCTCCTTGAAAGCACCAGAGGGAGATAGAAATGAAGATTTCCATCCAAACTGGAAAGCCTCTGTTGGGGGGCAGTGCGCAGCTGAGCCTCATCATCAGTCTGGCCAGTGGCCATCTTACTGTTGGGCCCTCCGTCCTCTCATGGTGTGTCTTTGTGTCTGAGAGGGGAGCCACAATCACAGGAAGACTCACTTTCCCTTCTGGCATAAAAGACAATCAATAAGAAGCATTTTTCTCCATCTCCCTCAGCTCCTGCGAGCTTTCACGCTTTGTTTGAGACCCGTGCCTGCAGGGCTTCCTCCACCTATCCTCATCCCTTCATTCCAAATCCATCCAGCCTCAGATGTGTATCTTTAGCCTTCAGCCCAGAGGAATGTGCTTTGTCTCTGTACTTGACTCTTCCCTGGCCAAACCCTCTCATCCTCTCATCCCTGCAAATTTCTACATTAATTATTCAGGGCCTTCCATCCTGTGAATATAAATCCATTATGTCTGCCCTGCTACACTCTGCTTCAATTAAGAGATTGGGCATGGAATTATGGAGGGGGTTTTGGCAGATCAGATGATTAAAGGATTCATGAGGCATTACTTTAAAATATTGATGCAATCCCACATCCAGCGCAGAGATACATACATTCACTAAACCACTTAAAACCACTTGGCTGTTGTTCAGCTGTCATGTGCAGTGCTGTACAACGGACCGTCCATTATTGTTCCAGCCACAGTTATGAAAGAGTTTGGTGATTTATCAATAACAGCAGGGTTTTTTACATTTTTTCTGCTTTTGCCAATGCAGGAAGAGTATGTGGAGCTGATAGGTGCTTGGTGTGAAATCCTCCTGGCCACAGAAAGATGCACCTGAGCTGCAGTTTCAGCTGTGCCGTGCTGTGGTATCTGAACTAGACTTGATTGATGTTACAGGGGCAGCATGGTAGCAGAAAGTCCCTGCTCGATCCCCATGTCGCTCGGAGTGTGCATGATGTGATGTTGATGGTGTTACAGGGTTGATACCAGTGGCGGCTGGTCCGTAGAAGGCATCAGAGCGCTAACCTTACGCAGCACCTGAACCTGCCTGATTCAATGTCTGTAATCAGTCAGGTCCACTTTGCCAAGATCCAATCTACAACGACTGTGAGCGGCCACAAGTGGCACAACCCAATCAGCATCCTTTAGAGCAGGGAGAGGAACAAGCTACAAGTGAGATGACAGCAAGAAGAGACTGCACGCACAGGGATTAGCACTGATGCTAACAGCTTCAGTAGCAGTTTTATCAGGTCATGGCCGCATGTCTTTATCAAATGAAAAACAAAAAAAACAACACTACAAACTTATCGATAGTAAGGGTATTTTTGCTCTATTTTTAACATACTTTGACAAGCCTTTATTTTACCAAGTGGCTCACATGGCCCATGGGAAAAAAATGACAGATCTCAACTGAATATGATTTCTAAAATTAAAAAAAAAAACTAATGTATGAACTTCCTTTTCAAAAGAGACAGGTATTATGCATGCATTGAGTAAAATTCACAATTAGCCATAACTATGTAATTTAACAGAGTTGTAATAGGTTATGTCAATTCTGTGTTTCCTGTCTGGGTACAACAGTCTGCATTTTGGGTTCTCCAATGAGTATTGTGTCGCACACGTAGCTTTGCTCCACCCCAACACAAGCAATAGGAGAAACTCCAGGGGTATCAGTGTGCTCATGAACACAAGACACACAAACCAAAAGTGTTAATTTTGACAGTACTTTTTAATTTAGCTTTAGTTATAGTCTGTTGCCTAAAATATCTTTAGTTTAAGTCAGAATTTAGTCATCTAAATTGTTTTAATTTAATTTTAGTTGATGAAATTTCACAACATTTTAGTCGATGAAATCTACTGTAAATTTAGTCGACTAAAATATAAAGTCTAAGGCATCTTTTATGTTTCCTTGAATTTCTGAAGTCATGTTTTAGACTTCTAATAACCCTTTAGTGAATGCTAGTGAAGTTTGAATGTACAGATTAACAGAAATTGTGTGAAATGCAGTCACCTTTATTTAGGCTACCTGGCAGAGCATCTCAGTTACAATACCAGAACTGACAACAAACAGTGAACCTGCTCTACATGAATATATCAATTCATAAAGAGAGGAGCTCTGATTGGATCGCTCCCCAACTTATCCCACCACCACCAAGCTAAGGCAGTTGTGATTGGATGTCTCTCTGAACTCATCCAACCTTTCCACACAGCCAAAGTAGCTGTGATTGGATATATTCCTAACTTGTCCCTACTTTCTACATGACCAAATTAGGTCTGCTTGGATTAAGTCTCTGTCAAACATTTTAGTCTAGTTTTTATTTGTTGATGAAAATGTCAGTTAATTTAGTTTCAGTTTTTGTCCATGTGCACTTGTTTTTTTTTAGTTACTGTCTAGTTTTTGTCAGGGGAAAAAAAGTTGTTGACGAAAACTATGACGAAAATAATCAGCTAACAAAGTAACACTGACATTGATGGATATGCCGAATCAGTTAAGAATGAGAGAGTGAGGGACTCATTGTGACAAAGGAAAGACTTTTGTATTAGGATGAATCAGAGCAGCAGACTGGACAAGCATGAGCCTGCAGTTTTCAAAGTTTGTTTTAAAAGGAGTTAGAAGTAAGTCTATAAATGAGAATGGACGGGGCATTGTTTGTGAAGTATTGTAAGAATACGTGGTTTGTTGTTCCACACTGATGCCAAACCCATAAGGAAGGGGAAAGTCACTTTTTTGTGAAGCTCATGCCTGGTATTCCTAGTTTGAGTAATTATTGGGTTTTGGGCATTGGTATTTGAGCACAGGCTTAAAATAGTCATAGTCTCAAAAGGTGCGTTCAATCCTATCTCCGTATCCATCCAACCAGGTTTGTTATTAGTGGTAAAAAGAAGCAAAAATCTGGGCTCTTGAAAAGGCCTGTTGATAACGTCTCAGACTTGGTCAACCTAATCCTCCACATTTAGTTCTTTCAGTTTCAACACATATAAAGGATAACGGGGGGCATCCTATACTGTAAATCAAAATAAGTTTGCCATCTTGCCAGAAACTAGAGCACAGGCATTTGTTGATAGCAAAGACTGTCGGCCAGTGTCTAATGAGAGCAGTTTAATTGTGTCAAATGTATTGGAACTTTCCATTGTAATAGCAGCCTCACCCTTTGTAAATTCAACCTTGGACATTTTGGCTCTTCTCATTGTTAGCACAAAGAGTCGGATCAGCTGCCTGCATTATGAACCATGTGTCTGAATAAGTAAAATACACTCCTGTGGGACTCATGTTCAATGTTTATCAAAAGAAAATCTTGACAAATTAGTATCTCTTCATGTTTCTGCACCGACTCAGTTTGTCTTTTCAGCACAGAGAATAGCTCAATTTTACTCTGCAAACATAAATGAGCTTCAGCAGCACTTACACAGACCTAAGACGGGCTGAATCAAACACGTTGATACACACAGAGCGACTCTGCAGCGTCAGCTACTTACCAAGAATATCCTCTCCAGCTGATCCTGGATGTCCTTCATCCCAGGAAAGGCAGCAACTCCCTGGATCATCTCAATGAAAATGCAGCCCACTCCCCTACAAGAAGGAAAATGACATCATGTCCAATTATTACAGTAAATACAGATTCAATAAAAGCTCATTTGATTTGTTCCTTCCATTGGTTAAGATTGGATTAACAGAGTCAATAATGGCTCCCCCACATTATTCCATACTGTGCTGAAGCATGATCCCCTCCTAAAGTCTGGATTGTTTGTGTAGTGTGAGTGCTCCATGCCACGCTTAGGCAAGGTCCACTTCTCTGACCCTGGCCCACTTGGAAGAGGCGGCCAGAGTGTGAGCCGGCCAGGCACATGGGCTTGAGCGTGGCACAGATCAATGGCCCGAGTGTGAGTGCACCTTAAGTCATGGTTCATCATCGTAACTGAGAAATACATTAAAGTCCATCAGTGACTCGAGGTGCCTGTAAAGATCTAAACCACGGATGGTCAAACTTGCTGACCCTGGGCACCTTAATTTTGCTGTCACTGCAAGGAAACCACATTTTTGCAATGCACGATCCTCTCCACTTCAAGATTTCTACTTATAATCTAACAAGAGGGACAAAGAAACACCTAAGACGTTATTACATCAACAGTCCTGTAATTAAACTCAATATGATTAGGAATACTTGATCCAATTAAAGCAGCCTTTTCCAATGAAAATTACATGGCGTTTACTGGCTATTTTCTTGGAAATATTGTGATTTCTGAGGTTTTCAAGGTAGACTTGTTCACTTTTTGCATGTATATACATTGTTTTGAAAATCTGAGTTGACTAGGGAGCACAAGGGCTGCATGAGACACCAGGCTTCCAGTTGCCCATACTTGATCTAAACTGTTTGTGATCTACATGTACACAAAAACAGGCTGAAGATTAAAGTCAGACTTTGCAGATAAATTGCTGACACTGACTTGGCTAAGAAAGTCACTCAGAGACTATCCAGGAATATCATCACCAACCTCTATACAGACAAATTACTACTACTACTGATGTGCTTGCTGCATGGACTTCTGTTTGCCAAACTGTCCCAAATCAAGATTTTCCGATCCAATCGAATTAACAGGTACAGTTTGATCACCTAAAAACTACCATCAAAATGACCATGTAGCATATATAATCGTCTTTTTCTTAATGGTCTCGAAGTGTCCACAAAAACTGGTATCAAGTGAGATACCAAGTCCAGAAATAAGTCATGTGTATGTAAGAGAGAGAGGCAAGAGAGGGACAAAGAGGAAGAGAGAGAGAATCCTTCCTTGGATTTTCTACATTGCTGTCACTTCAACATTCCTGTGAATGAAATCCTGACTCATCCATCTGAAACACTGCCATTGGAATCCTTGGTTATCCTTCCACAGAGCCATATTTACATTGTTACACAGCTCTGTTAAAAAGACCTACATATCCCAAGTAAACACAGAGAAAGTGCAAAATGTAGATGTTGTATTATAAAGTCTGATCTTCTCCAGTATTTGTGTCTCAGTTGACTTTTTCCAATCTATTTAATTTATTAAGAATTCAACAAAGACAACGTCAATATGACAGAGGTACTTTGTGTGTTGTAACAGTACAGTAACAGTATGTTGTGCTTAACGTGGTGTTTTAACACACTGCTGTTAATGTAATTAGACAGTGTTGGAGGTGATGGGGCTGTAAGATCTCAGTAAATCAGTCAGCGGGCCAGCTGCACTCCTTCAGTTTTAGCACACAGTAAATGAGCTTTGATAATTACAGGCCTGTTGGCTCACAGACAGTTAATGAGCGCCTGTGATAGCAGCACATTTGAATGAGAGCACAGCTTTCTGCTATCACACAGATGATACTATCTAAAACTACCAAACAAATCTGTCTCAAGCAGAGACACTCAGTCCTTTTTATTCAGATGGACTTGAGCTTCTGAAGCACCTTTCTAGTCTTTCTGACCTCTCAAAGCAGCTTTACACAGCAGGGCACATCCATCCAGGCTCACATTCACCTGCTGATGGTTTTAGAGTTTCTATGTAAGTTATTCATACGCATGAACTTACACATTCATATATTTTCATATCGATTTACACTGCCACAGCAGTGGAAGCAACTTAGGGTTGAGTGTCTTCCCCAGGGATACAGCACCATGTGACGGCTGGGCTCAAATCTTTAACCATTTGGCTACTGACAAAGCAGAATAAGACACTGATGCCCCACTCAAGACCACTTCCTTTTGGCGTGATGGTTGTCATGCACCTACTTTTTCTTTTAGTTCAGTTACCTGCTTGATTTCATGTTTCATATTTTGTCTTGTGCTTCATGTTTTATTTTGAAACTTCACCTGTCTCTCCTTGTCTTTGTAGGTTTTGTTTCCTGTCTGGCGCTGTCACACCTGATCCCTGATTGTTCTTCCCCAGCTGTGTCTCATCACCCCCATTCACCTCACCCTCATATCTTCCTGGTCTTGTTGCCAGTTTGTAGTACCTTCAAGTCTCATTCCAGCATTCATAGTTCTTGTCTTGCCGTGTATAACCTTACTAAGTTTTGACCTTGTTTTTTGTCTCACGTTTTTGGACACTGTTGCCTGATCTTTTGTACTGCCTTACTGTGTACCGAACCTTGCCAGGCAAACCATTAAACCCTTTAAACCTTCCTCAACTTCTGCTTTGTGTGTCTCTAGTGTCCTACTCTCTGGTTCAGGTTCTGTTTCTGCCTCATGATAATGGTTGGCAAAGTGCTGTGCTCATGATGGATTCACGTTGCATTTTTGGTGTATGCATGTGTACATGTTGTTTTCTATATGTATATTTGTCTATGTGCATAAATGTGCATCCATAAAATGAAGTTTGTCTTCAGCCTGCTCTATTGTTAAGTGTCTCGAGAACACTTGCAATGAATTGCCGATATACAAATAAATATTGATTGATTGATAATAAATGTGATGGAGCCTGATTTTTTAGGATTCAATATTATAGACTTCTGTGACGCTCTGTGGTCATACAATTTTATGGTATGTCAGCAAAGAGAATAACTCAAAGGAGCAAGGCTAGCATTTCCTTAAAAGTAGGCACGAGAAAAGCCGCCTTAGCATTAATGATAAAGAGATGATACTGCCTATTAGACGATCAACACATCTTTGTTACTTTTTAAATATGGACAGAGTGACAGTACTTGAAAAATTACCGTAATTTCTCGTATAGAATACGCCCTCGTTTATAACACGCACCCCGTTTTTTCATGCTTTTTTCCAGGAAAAACGCTGTATTCAAATATAACACGCATCCACATTTTGCCCAAACCTTACTCTCTTAGACAACTCAAAAATGACCTTCATTCAAAGTTTTAATCAATGAACTTTCGGTATTTTCACAACAAATACCGTACACAATTTTCTCTCTCAACTGGATGTGGAAACACCTTTTGCTTCATGCATGTGCACATACTCGATTTCTGCCCGAGCATGCTCAGCTGTAGTGTACCGACCAGTCAGAGAGCAGCTATCAACATGCTGATGTCTTTGACCAATCACAGAGCAGCTATTTTGGTCCCCTTGCTCACAAGATGGCAGCGCCCTGTGTTTGCATGTGAGCGATACCGTTACACTTGAGAATTACATGATCATTACACAAAGGTAAACTAATTAAGAATATTGGATTAGAACAGTTTAACAGTCAGTTTTATAAGAGTTACAAAAGTTTGGCGGTAATGTTTCGCAGAGAAAGAGAATATTTCAGCTTTTTGTATCTGATGTGTTGTAATCGCGATGTTGGTGAGACGAAATATTTTACATATTTTGTTTGTGCTTGTGTATACTACACACCCGAAAATTAGACCTATTTAAGAGCAAAAAAATGCGTGTTATACACGAGGCATTACAGTAATTTAGGCACATCAGAAAATAATTAGGCCTCCATAAAAAGAAAAAGAGCAACATTTGGGCTTGATCCTGCCTTGGTATTTGTAGACTATGAGAAAGAACAAAGCCTCAGCCTTTGTTTATTCTGTGGATATAATGGAGTGCAGGCCCTTGTAACTGAACCTACACATTTATTTGTACATGATTTCAGCAAAGGTGTGTGAGAGCTGCAGATCACTGCTGTACTAAAGATGGTAAAAATAGAGCGATTCCTCTCCTGTCCTCCATCACATCCTCCCTCACAGATGGCAGCGTGTAACCTGTAGCCTGCTCTGATGGATGCTTCTCATGGCAGGAAGACAGATCTGTAAGACCTTTTGCTCCTGAAAGAGATGCTTTTTCATGGTAGAATGCTTCCTAAGTGACCGGGGTGAGTGTGTGTATGTTTGAGTGCCTCAGTGTGTGTGTGTGTGTGCCGCAGGGTGAATCTCTGGAGAGATGGAAAACCACCCTGTGGATTTGCCCACCTGAAAATACCCTTGAAGCAGGCACTTTTTCCCCCTTCCTCTAAGAGCATGAAGCCCCCAGCTGCTCTTTAATTGGATGTTGCACGCTGCAGCTGGGGTCCATGGGACGTCCCTGCTGACCGCCTGTCCAGACAGAAGGGGTCACCACAGCCTGACCGAGAGCCCAAAACCAGTTTCACTGAAAAGCTTCAGGAAAAAGTGGCTGAAGGAAGAAAGTCAGGCCTAGAGAGAGGAGGAAGATTCATCCACCTCTGGGTCGCATTTCTTTTTCTCTTTTCATGTTTTTGCTGCAGTTTGACCAACTTAATAGAAAATCTTTTCTTTCTAAGCCCTGTCCACACAGAGACAAAAGCGTTCTCTATGAAGATGGCATCATTACAGTAAATGTGTCCTTCCACATGGGAAAACACAGAAAACACTGTAGTACATATACCAGGCCTGTAAGTGGTGCTGTTACGCTGCTCCAGACATACACTACAACCAGAGAAGCAGACATGGAGCATGCACATCAGTCATGGAAATGTCAACAAACACTGGCGTCTGCTGTTCTCCCTGTCCTCTTGCTGCCTTTGTTGTGGTCAAAGAGGTGCAGAAAACTTTGCTGTTAAAGCCAAGACAAGCTCAGTAGCGTCTGCAGCACAAGCTTGACACCTTATTCTGCCACTGTTTCTGTTGTTGTCAGGGTTCGATCATGTGGATTAAATTAGAGATAAGGCTATGATGTCATTGTTTCAGAAGCTATCTGTATTTGTTGTCCACACAGAAACGCTCAGCCAGCATTTTCAGATTTATTCTCTCTGGAACCTGTTTTCAAAAATATGCATTTCTGGGCACCTAAAATGCTGTTTTCGTGAGGACGAACGGGCAATATGATGAAAAACTTGTACGGATACGCCTGAATTTGTCTCCTTGTAGATTGCCCCTTAAGGCTAAAAAACAGAGGATGTCCATATCAACAAGATCTGTGGGAAATTCTCTTTTACTACCTGACTGCAATTTGCCTAGCATGACAGTGACAATGCAGAGTGTGCTTTGTTAGTCATGTAACCTAAAGCTTGTCATGCTGCTACTTCTGCTTTGTGTAACTGAAACCCAAACTGCTTTTTTTGTTTTCTGTTGAGTCTGTTGGATAATGGCTTTAGACAGACAGCTGATCACGGTGCACACAGAGTCTGTGTGTTGCCTGCATGCCCATTCTGGCTGCTACTCCCATCAAATAGACACACTGTATTTTACAGCTGCGGGTGCTGTGGGAGTCACAGGCAGCTCAAAACTGAGCTTCATTTCAGAATCATGGGCTGATCACAAGACTGAAACTACTGGTAGAGAGATTTCCCAGACTAAGTCACCGACACCACCGTGTGTGTGTGAGAAGCTGCCTGTCCTGAGTTTACCCTGCCTGTTGTCCAGTGTTAGCTGGGATGTAAATAATAAATTTGGTGTGTAAAATATTTTTGTTTATTTGCTGATGAAAATTAGTCTCTATTGTTGCTTGAACTTCAGGGATATGGGCCTTTTTCATGCTGCTGTTTGACCTCTCTAGAAAGGGCTTAAAGAGTCCATTTTATATTACATCTAAGTTTAATACATAGATGTTTTTCTGAGTCCAGAAGAAGTGTGCAGACGTTGAATGGCTGGTGTCTAGGCCTCTTTATACGCACTGTCAGTTAGAGGGTGAAGAGTGACCAAGAAGACATGGGAGAAAATGAGAAACAGGACTGAGATTCATCCAAGACACTATTCAACACTGCAGAAAACACCCTCCCAGGTCAGGATGAACTACAGATATGTGTGTTTTTAATGGGTTTTTGTCCGCCTCATAATTTATTGACAACATCCCCCACAGGAAGAGAAAAAAAACCTACATTGGGCTACCTGAGTATGTCTTTAAACAGTGTGCATGATGGGAATGAGGGGGGATTTCAGGGTCAGAGGTGAGGAGTACCAACCACATGTCCAGGCAGGTGGAGTAGTCTGTGGATCCCAGCAGGACGTCAGGAGGCCGATACCACAGGGTCACCACCTCGTTGGAGTAGGTATGGCTGGGGACTGACTTGGCCCTGGCCAGGCCTGAGGGAAGAAGCAACAACAGCCCGGTGTTAGAGATAATTATCATTGAGTGACCTTCAGCTGGTGTGCAAACAAAGCCGGAGACTACAGAAGAGCAGACACTCCCTGGAAGAGGAGCTCTCACATCTGGTTATACACACAACACAAACAATATACTAAATCAGAAACAAAGTACATATTAATGAGGTGTGTGTAAATGAAACAGAGTGATTGCAGTAAAACAGCATGAACCAGAATAGAGAAATAATATGCTTGTGAAAGAACAGCCTGGATAAGGCTTCACAGTAAATAACAATTTTAACGTTATTGTTATATAAGCTCTATTCAATATTCACATTCACAGGTCACTTTAATGCATAAAGTTTAACAGACATTTCATTTGGTAAGCAGACTAAGGCCTTGTCCACAGAGATGAAACGTTTTCATACTGTAAACGTTCTCTGTAAAGACGGCATTGTTTCAGTAAATGTGTCTGTCCACACGAGAACACTGCATTACATATGCCAGGAAACACTATAACACTGCTGTAGACGTATATCAAAACCAGAGAAGTAGACATGGGGCAAACGCACACATCATGAGAAATGTGAACAAACATGGTGGATGCTGTTCTCCGTGTCCTCTTGTTGCTCATGGTGGTCGTAGACGAGCAGAAGATTTTGCTGTTCATCCTTTTTGAAGCTATCCATATTCATTGTCCACACGGGAATGCTTGGCCGGTGTTTTCAGATTTATCCCCCCTTTGGACCCATTTTCAAAAATGTGCATTTTCCGGCACCTGAAACACCGTATCAGAGTGGGCGAAACGCCTACAGGATTAAAAACTTGTGCGGATATGCTGAATTCGTCTCCATGTGGATTGTCAAAGGTTGTGTAACATGACCATTTGTGCCTAGAAAGCGCTTTTGTTGTGGTTATTCTTCCTACCATTCAGCCAATGGCTGCACTGCTACTCAGAAATGTACTGCTGGGTATTGAGGAACAGCACTGTGTAGCTTGAAGAAGTTTGGCATTATTTTAACAAGCCCATATTATGTCTTTACAAGTTTTATTTGCCCTTGGAACATTTAACATGTCTCCTCCACATTACATAGCACTTCTATGCACAATACAAAAGTCAGCAACAGTCTGACCTTGTCCTCTTGGTCGCAGCAACAGTAGCTGCCTGAAATGGCTCCTAACCTTAAAATAGGCCTATCAGTGTTACATCACACTGCCTCATCAGCGGTTCAAGCACACTGGCTTGGGATAGCAAGCCCAGTGCAGAACATAGACCACAGAGAGAATCACCACAGAGTGGACCAGTCAACCAATCACAACAGACTGAGCCTATGTGGGGCCTTAAAGTGACAGGAGGTCTAACAGAGCATCTCAGACAGACTGAGAAAACAGTTTGGTCAGAGGTTTTTGTGACATTAGCTGCTGTGGCATTCATCAACATTGAATATAAGATTATCGGATGAACTGATCGGATTAAGAGGTCATTGGTCAAGATTAAGGTCATGGAGCCTCCTTTTTGCCTGTCCCTTATGAAAGGAGTTTTATTAGCTTATCAAAAGATGATATAAGATATTTTCTATAAGCTTTATACAAATGTTCACTATGTGGTCATCCTTTGCTTTTTAATGCAGTATTTCATGAAAGCTCTTAGGTATTTCTATACGCATTTGCATTTCATCTTATCACAATGAAAGATAAATTAATTAGATTTCTGTAATCAGGCAGATTCATCTTGCCTAGCTCTAATCTACATTAATTGTGAGCAGCTTAAAGTGGGATGGCCCAAAAAGAGTCCTTTGGAGCAGGAAGAAATGGGAGCTATGAGTGTGACAACAGCAGGAAGTGACTGTTTGTACAGAGATTAGCATTTATGCTAACAGCTTCCATGGTAGTTTTATTAGATCTGGAACACAATACTTTATTAAATGAAAAACAAACATCAGTCCTACAAACTTCTCTATAGTAAGGATATTTTTGCTACTCACTGCAAGAGCTTCCTTAGCCCTGCACGCTGACTCACAGGCATGAACGGAGCAGCACAAATTTAAAGAGTATAAGGGTAGCGATGAATGGAAGCGTTTGTACTCAAAACCTTAAATACCACAATGCACACATACACATTGAACGGTGGAAATCATGTTAAATCTTTCAATGTTGTTTTGTTTTTTTTACAGGCATTTTGTGCTTTTATTGATAGGCGAGAGAGAGAGACAGAGGATAGGCTTGTGAAAGGGGGTGAGAGAGAGCAGGGCGAGGACACTCTGCAAACTGGTCAAAGGCTGGATTCGAACCCGGTCTGGCAAAAGTATGGGTCGCGCCTGGTTGCTTATCACTCCGCCAAACCAGCACCTCGAACCCTTCAATGTGTTATTGAGAATTGTTACATCCCTACATGATACTAGTAAACTGTATTATCAATAAATGTAACTTGTTTATCATCAACATAGGTTAAGTAAGAACTTCAATAACTGCAAAGTTACATCAAGAAGTTGCATATTTGATTGTAGGGATAGAATTGGACTCTGGTCTCAACATTTATGTCCCTCAAAGTTTCATTTTTAAGATTTATTTTCCCTGACTACTGCAAAGATTGTGGAGAGTGAAACATTTCCTTGCAACACTGATGCAACATTCAGCATGTAAACTTCCCGTGGCTGAGCTGCCTTTGGACTGACTCCGGTACATTCAACCATGACAAGCCTGAGATTGCCTTTTCAAATAAAATTATGATGGAAGACCTTTGAGGTTTTTGGGAGAAAACTGTGACGTGGACATCAGTCAGATGAACCCAAAGGACCAAAATAAATTCAGTTTCCAGGTAAATCTGACATAGACTGAGGATAGTTAATCAATACCAACACTGCAGCTGGCTACCATTTAGCATTTAGTGTGTTTAAATCTTTATAAGAACCATAAAGGATGAATGCAGTTCTCTAACGGGTGACATAAACCAAATGAGCTAAGCGTCCAGTGACAGCGCTCCCATGGCAGCTAATAGCAGAGTGCATATGCAGCGAGCTCTAATGAGGCTGTTGGCATTATCTCTTTTACTCTTCCCAAGTGGTCTGAGGGCTTAATTAAAGCATTTAGCTTAGTAAAAAAGGACTTCCTGCCCTGCTGCTAGTCTCCAGAGAGTGGGAGGAAAAAGGGCAGAGAGGAGGATAAATGAGAGGAGGGAGGAGGGGGCTTCAACATTTCCTCATGCGAGAACGCCCTCAGGAGACAGGAGCTTCATTTGGCGTTGATCACGGCTCAACACTGTAATTTACACATAGTGCTCTAGCAGACAATTCAAGGCGTCATCGATGAGAGGTTATCATTTCCACTATGGGCATCCTCTGTGTGTTTGTGCAAGAGCAGAGGTGTTGGAGAGTAAAATGGAACACAGCGTTTCTGGAGTGTCAGGAGGAAGTAACACAAAACTGTCCGTCTACGCACCACTAAGTCGCCAACATTTCCCTGCACGCTTGTTCCAACTGCCGAGCAAATAAAACACTCTGAGTCTTACTCAGAGACACAAGAAGAACAGCATTTTTGTTGATCCAATCCCTCCTCCTGATGTGCAGAATACCAAAAACTTATCACAGATAAATTAAGTTTTATTTCCTTCAGTGTTATTTTCTGATTCCCCACAATCTGAGCTACTGCCACCTCACAGGCACCATGACTACAGTTTCATGATTTGAGAGTTTTAACAAAAATATGTTGCTTTGACTGCATATTTTTGACTATCTAAGGGCCCATTTATGCTTTACTCAGTTCTAAATTCTTTTTAGTGTGTTAAGCATGTCTCCATCTTATGATAGAGTACTTCAACGCACAAGTCAAAAAGCTGATCAACCACGGTTAAACCTGACTCAATATAATGGCTGATGTGATGACAGTGGAGGACAGGGAACACACTGTGGTATGCGTTTGTTCTTCCCTTTTCAAATGTTATTGTGAATGTAATGTTATCTGGATGATAAATTCAAGCAGTCACTCACTGAGACGCTAAGGTTCCTCTGTTGCTGCTCTTTGACCTTTCTCTTCTCAAGGCATCAACTTACATTTGCTTACATCTGTGTATGTCGCCTGTTCAGAGCTCCCAGTGCTCCTATTGGTCAATGTCTCTGACGTGACATGAAATTAAAGGAGGCAGGACAAAAATCAAAACTTTTCTGTCGAAGATTCACAAGGCGCCCAGGCAGGTCTTTGATTGTTATTTACTATGACACACTACACAACACGAAACAAAAGCAGAAATTGTGTAGTTTGACCCTTGCATCAAAGTAAGAAAAGGAGTAAGCTCAGAGGCTCTCAGTGTGTGAAAACTAAACTCACAATCACTATAAACTTTGAGTGATTGTGAACATACTCTTGCAATCATCTAAATCAGATGTAGTTAAGATTCCTAAATTAAGGGAAATTATGGATTCAACATCAAAATTGTAATATTTTAATCTAAAGAGTCTGATCTAGTCTATCACTAAATTTCTTTTTTGATGATTGTGCAAACTCCATTAAGCAGATTTAGGTCTTACAAAACAGTGCTTAAGACTGCAGTTGTTCAACAGCCAAGCCCACTTCTGCCCATCAAATAAGAACGAATAAGAAAATACACTTTGGATGTTAAAGAAAATAAATTAAGCATGTAACTTTGTGTTTTGTTGTCTTCCTTTCACTTTATGGTACAGTAAATATGCCTGAGACAAACACAAAGACTGGCTGACACCCAGCAGAGCAGTCACAGGGACTGTGACGTGTGTTGTTTGATGTACGGTTGTATTTTGTTGAAAGTGCACATCAGGCTTATGTGTAGCCCTCTGCATTGGTTATGGCGTAGCTCTGACACAGAAGTACAGCTCAGTCTTTAGGGATATCTGACATTTCTTAGATGGCCTAAAGTCCTGCCTCTACTGGGCCTCTTTCAACTCAAAAGCCCCCTTCAGTACCAAACAGCTAACATTACTCTGGCTCATTGATATTCTTTCTAGACTCTACATCACAGTTAGCATGTAACAGACCTCAACTGTGACCTCAAATGGGATAAATGGTATGGCTAATGGATGGATGGAACAGATGTTGGCAGTGTAGCTTAGTCCATAGGGGCTTGGGCAGGGGACCAGAGGGTTGCCAGTTAAAGTCCCGATCACAACCCTCTTGGAAGTTGGTTCTGTAGCGGGGGTGATGCAACTGACCTCCTGGGGCACTTCATCACACACAAACTTCTATGAATAGAGAAGGGTTCACATTGCTGGTGGTGCAGATGAGTCAAATAGTTGGCCTTTTATTTAGCCCCTTTCCATCATCATTACAGTTCCTGATGTCAACTTCACAGAGATCAACAAAATTAAATACATGGTAGTTCCTGCTAACAGCACACATATATGAGTATGACCTT
Source organism: Cetoscarus ocellatus (assembly GCA_037902135.1). Taxonomy (NCBI): domain Eukaryota; kingdom Metazoa; phylum Chordata; class Actinopteri; order Labriformes; family Labridae; genus Cetoscarus; species Cetoscarus ocellatus. The sequence goes on along the minus strand of JBAMNC010000633.1, from coordinate 387,782 downwards.
GACAAACAATCATGAATGACCTGCTGCTGTGGACCTGCTCCACTCCATGTGCTCTATCCTGCATCAACCATCAACAGAAATGACACCATTTAACATAAATTCATACTTTTAGACCAGTTAAACCTATTTTAATGGCAGCTCAGCTAGATGCTTCTACATTAATCAACATCAGTCCTCTCCAGTTTATAATCAATATAGATGTTAATGCAAATATTAGAATGACCTCTCTATCCATGGTTATTATTGATTATACCTCCGTGATAAGTACCTTCACAAAAATATAGACATGAGGTCCCCCTTGAAAACGAGATGCTGCATCTCAAGGTGCTAACCTCGAATAAATCTATATTGAGCAAAGAAAAACACAAAGAGAACAGATTTATGGTCTGGGCATCCATGGGATTGTTGCAATCATAAATTCTTTGTTTTAGTCCCTTTGTCTCTGCCTGGATGGATACATCTCTGGATGCATGTATGTCTATGTCTATATGTATGTATTTAATATTTGTATATGTGCTTGTATCTATAAATATAGAGTATGGCTTCTATCTATCTTTATTAGTAAAGTGCCTTGAGATAACACTTCTTATGAACGGCACTTCACTAATAAAGATAGATAGATAGATAGATAGATAGATTGATTGGTTGATGATGAATGATATAGATGGATAGATAGATAGATAGATAGATTGATTGATTGATTGATGATGAATGATGAATGCTGAAAATTAGCACTGTGCTATAAACACTTACAGCAGTGCATTTGGGACATGTGTATATTTAAATATCGCAGCATCAATGTTACTGTGTGTCCATGTCAAATAAACAATAAATAAATAAATAAATAAATAAAAAGCAGACTCGGCATGTGCTCCCAAACCTGATTTTTTTTTTTTTTTTTTTGGCCAATGATGTATTTTGATGTTGCTTTGGACAAAAGGGAAGGCATGTTGTAAAATGATTAATTTTTTGAATGTATTATTGTGCTTGATTCTTACACATGATTAGTTTGGAATTTATTTTAAATGTGTTATGGACCCAAGGAAAAGTAGCTGCAGTCAAGTGCCAAAGCTAAAGGGATCCTATTAAACAATAAACTAATGGGTGTGTGCATGGACATTAGAAAGAAGACACCTCCCTAACTGTGTAATGCAATGGTCACATCCACCCTTTGAGCCGATATAAGCTGACAAGCAAACCATCAGTCTTTTGGATAAAAATCACTAATGTAAACATCGAGCTGATTTCATTAAATCACTTTAATGTGCAGTGGTTTAAATTCATATCAGCAATGATAATGTCTTCCTTTTTCATCTTCTTCTCCTGGGACTGAAAACTGCAGAAGCTTAGTTTTCTACCTGCAAATATATCCGCTCAGTGTTTGCATTATCAACCTCCTGCTGTTTGCTCACACCTGGGGTTACAGAGAAAACAGTCAGAAAGAATGAGAGATCACCTCAAATCAAATTTTAATGCTACGAGGTGGCTTTTTGTGTGCTTTGACATTCAGTTCACCTTGTACAGGTTATTAGGAAGCTTCATGATGACAGTGAGAAAGACTCACAGCCATAACCTTCACCCACAAAGCCCCACAAGACCACCCGCAAAAGAGGGTACTACTTCAAAGTTCTGACCTAGGGCTGTGCGCACACACACACACACACACACACACACACACACACACACACGCACACACACACACAAAAGCTGCCACACACACTGTCAGCAACCTTCATGTGTTGGTTGCTCTCTGGTGCAGGTAGCAGTTGGAGGAAGGTCACAGGTGAATTATACATCACCATCTCACAGGGAGGACGAGGGGGTCTGGAAACAGGAGGAGGGTGGTGTAAAGAAAGACTGGAATATTCTCTGTCCTGAGGGAAACAGCCCACTGCTCTTTTGAAGTTCACTCTGATTCTCAAGCAGTTTGTAATTTAACTGTTCTCCTACTGCTTCAGCAGAAACTTAGAGAATATTCTGTCAGCTCATTTTTCAAAATGATGCAGAAAATATACATCTCTCAAGGGAAAATAAGAAACTTCTTTTAGAAAAGTTCTGACTTGCAGGTAGTTTTGTTTACTTTTTTTCTTTTTGAGTTGTCAAGTCTGCCCAGGTAATGTCGATGTGTCTCCAGTATACCATCCTCCATCTCCATAGATGTCTTTGATTCTTTGGTATTTATCTTTTCTCCTCAAACACGACTAATAAACTAAACCAATACCAATACCAACCAATGTAGCTCACATAGTGCTGTTACATTTATAAGCAATAGTTTCATGAAAAAGTAACCATCATAATATGATTCATGACCCTGAAAACCAACATCCAGCACTCAGAATCATGTTGATATCATTATTAGTTAGACAGTTATTGAGCAAAAACAATTGTTTCCTAAAGGTGTTTATCTGAATCACCACCAAAGTCTAATCATTTTTAAGTTGGACCATTATCTCCTGCAAATTTCAGCAAAATCCATCCAGTAGCTTTTATGTAATCTTGCTGACAAACAAACGTATGCTAGCAAAAACAACCTCCAATAGCAGCAATAAACCGGAACCACACCACTGCATGACTGTTACATGCCTCAATGAGACTGATATTTACTGGTCAGTGGAGGCACAGTGGATGGTCTTTAATGGTGTAAATGTGTGAGGGAAATCACTTAATGCCGAAGTAAGTCTTCACAATATTTTTCATTGGTAATAATGGACAGTATGTCAGACTAGGTGACCACAGAGTCATAAAGTCGTGATGAGCATGACGGATTATGCAACTGCATGTAACACACACGCGTGTAAGAACTGATGTGATGATGGTGGAAGGAGGAGGGGCAACACCGAAGACCACAAACAAACAGACTGTATTTAGAGGACAGGACTTTAGTTCTACAGACGTTATGTTGATGACGTTAGTTTGCTGATAAACGCAGCAGTCAATCATCATGTTCCTCTGCTGTTTCTCTCTAACATTTCTCCTCTTCGACACATCATAAGAGCAGGGATTCTGTTTTTCAGAGTTTTTCATAAATCTTGTCCTTCTCAAGATGCTCTCAGGGCACAAACTTTACTTTGTTTACATCCGTGATCGTTGCACATGCAGAGCTCTCTGTGCTGTCATTGGTCAATATCTCTGACTTGGAGGAACAAATTGTAGGAGGCAGGACAAAAATCAAACCTGCTAGACTTTCTATGGCAGAGTCGTGAGGCATCTCAGACTGATCCGCTGTCAGTCATCATGACAAACTATACACGAGATGGAACGACTGGTTTTCATGGCCGATGGGTCCCAAAACCCTATGACTGTCAGGTTGGGCCATAATCATGCATAGATCCTGTAGTCTGACCTCGGCATTAGTCACACTCAAAGTGTGGAGGGGCTAACTTCTATGTGTGTGTGTGAGTGGCTGATTGGCATCAGATTGGTCAAGTAGTGCTGAGCTCATGTATACCCTAGGGTAAAACCACCCATAATGGAAAAAGGGTAAAGCTTTTTTAGGGCCCATGAAGGACAAGCATTGACATGGTCCCTTCTTAATTTAGCAATTAATCATTTTTTTAAAGCCCTACCACTAACCATTACTTATTAATGAACCAAACATAAAAAGTTTTTAATGCTGCCTGTTACACATTCAAGCCCCTTTTTTTTAAAACTGGTGTGAGGTTTTTTTGCTTTTTTATATGACCTTATTGGTGGGCTTGGCGAATCAGAATCAGAATCTGTTCATCCCACCTGACAAGCCAGCTTTTGTAGTCTACCAAACCAAGTATCCATTTACAAACAAGAACAACAAGGGATCTGGGGTGCTGGAGTGGTTAGCAGCCAGGCACGTCCCGTATACATACTTCTGCCGGCCCGGGTTCGAATCTAGCCTGTGGCCAGTTTGCAGAGCGTCTTCCCCTACTCTCTCACCCCCTTTCACAAGCCTATCCACTGTCACTCTCTCCTATTAATAAAGGCACAAAATGCCCAAAAAATCAAAAAAAAAAAAAAAAAAAAGAACAACAAGGGTTTGTTGAACCCTATTCACACTTGCAAAAAAAACCTGAAATTATCTGGACATTACCCGTGCGAGTGTGATAGCAGACGGGCCAAGTTTTTCACTACCCAAATAATTTCCTCACGCAAACAGGATGCTTTGTCACTGCGGAGGGGTGAGTCCTGAGGTCCACAATTAAAACAAGTAAAAGCTGGAGAAGGCCCACATCATTAGACAGAAGGCAGCAAAATCTGAATGTAAACTATTTCTTTAGGCTGTTTTTACATAACGCATAAATACAGAAGCAGCCCATATTTGTTATATCCAGGAGAATCAGATTATATTGGTTAGCTGTGTAGTGACTGCTATCTCAGCGGACATTAGCACCATTGAATGTTCATAGCGGTTCAACTTGGTCTGAGGTACTGTGTGTCTCCTTCCAAGAGTGGGTAGGTTCTTATCATGCCTCATTCTCAAAAAACTGATGTGCACTTGCATTAAAATCTTTAGAAGTATTTTTAAAAATAGGTCTACAAACTTCTTCGTCTGCTTAAATTCTACCCAAAAAGCCTAACTTCTTCTTGCTTCCCCTCCCTCAAAGGAACCTTCTGAAGGAAAAGTACTGAGATGAGCAGAGTGCTTGGACAGATTTGACTGCTCTGTGTTACAGGTTTTGGAGTAGAATTTCTGCTACCTTTACTTGTCTGAAAATACACACATCTAATATGGATGAGGAGCTGGTGCAGGTAAATATGGTTCTGCATGGCTGTTCAAGGGAAAAGAACACCCGTGTTAAAGTGAGAAGTTAAAAGTGAAGAGACAGACAGAGTCAGTTAGACTATCAGGTAAGGTTACACGGAAAGTGAAAGCACACCATGGATTGATTTACACCGTCATCGGCTATTTTATTTCTTGCATTAAACCTCTTACTCAGACACTTTTAATAACATGATTTTTTCAAGTTGTTCTCCTAAATTAACAAAAATGCTCAAAAAGTCAGGCTGGAAATCATGTTGGCTTATTCCAATAACTCTTAGATGCATTAGACGGTGAAAACTTCCTAACGAAACATGAGAATTGTGCATGTTCTTTACCAGCTGCTGTTCTAAGACTTCACATTAATGAGAAATAAAGGTGCTCAAAGACTCGAGTGAACTGTGAGTGGACTCCACCAGGGATGTCCGCAGTCATCAGAGCTTCCAAAGTCCTACATTTCCCTCAATCCTTGCACGTTGTTTACATTTTTCTGTCACTGCGCCCTACACTGACGATGAGAAAGAGGAGCTGCTCTGCCTGCTGGCTTCGCAATGCACTAAATTTAAGAGATGGTATTACATAGGCCATTAAATGCCACAAGAGACAAGGAAGGGGAGTATGCCATGTTGGTGAAGGATATGCGAAATATTGACTAAAAACGTTTTCAGTACTTCCAAATGTCAAGTGAAAAGTTTGATGATCTAGTTGGCCGCCAACCCATTTTCCTTCTGCCCCTGGGAGTCACCATTCATCCGTCAACACTGCACAGAGGGTGGCTGTCGATGTAAAAAATACACGTCAAGCAGTGTGACACCAGTGCGTGGAGTAGAGTCCACGTGGTCGTAAAATTTGTACTTTGCGCACACGGGCCTTGCGAACATCCCTATGAGTCCACGTGGACCTCTGCAGAGTCTGTTCCACATAAGTTCCACCTGAGTATGTGTGGGCCTTTACAATGCTGCATAGAATTAAAGTCTAAAGTAACATCTAAGGTATAATGTAAGTTAATCAACACATGAACACACTTTATCTAAAAAAAAAAATAATAATTCTAAGAGCTCACACAAGTGTGTATGTTTTTGTGTGTGTGTTTGTGTGAGGGTGAATGCTCACTCAGGCCCTCTCCACACAGAGATGAAAATGTTTTTGTATTGGAAACGTTTTCTATAAAAACAATATTGTTTCAAGAACTGTGTCTGTTCACACAAAACACTAAAAACTTTGTAGTACATATGCCAGGCCTGTAAGGAGCACTGTGATGCTTAGTGTTTCGCACCATGTTCAAATAAGCTGTCGATTTGGAGCGATTTCTGCAATCTTTATTCAATCAATCAATCTTTATTTGTATAGCGCGAATTCATAACAAGTGTTCTCAAGATACTTTACAATAGAGCAGGCCGAAGACAAACTCTTCATTTTATGGATGTCCATATATGCATAGATACATATATACATATACAAATTACACAAACATACTCATAACATATATCCAAAACCCAACATAAATCCATCATGGTGGCAAGAAAAAACTGTTTAGTAGGGGTGTAAATCACCAGTTTCATGACGATACGATACGATATCGATTCTTTGGACAATGATACGATATTTGCCGACACAAAGTGTCACAAAGTCTGCCACGATTCGATTTTGATTTGTTATGATTCAGGGGCCTTCAATTGATTTAAGACGATATTATGTACTCATTGAACACAATCAGCTACATTTCACCTAAAGCAAGAAAGAAATACAAAGCAATTTCTAAGTTTTGTCAGTTTTATTACTGAAATGTGAAACGATGTGCTGACCTTTGGGTATGATAGGTTATAGAGGATTATAATCATCTGTATGATCTAATCATGTTCAAAATTAAAATTGGGTTAATTAGTAGTCAGGTGTTTTTAGACTTTGCTTCACTGTTTAATGGTAGGTGTGGAGGGAGAATAAGAACAAGCTCTCACTGTTTTCCTTTCATACAAAAAGTAATTTCATTAATCAGTGCGCTACAAATGATTGAATTAAATGATGAGGTGACTTACTGTACTCGTGTGATTACTCCCGTCGTGTATGTGCAGTATGCATCCTCTGCTGTCAGATCGACCGTATCTTACCCGGATACAGCCGTGCTATTTTCTGATTGGCTGACAAGTCAAGCTCCCGTTTAGCTCTGTGATGCTAAGGGCGAGTTGCTACACGTTAGCATATAGCGGTGTTATTTGGTGGGCACTACACAGTACATTTTAAAGCAAGAGAAATACTGGGTGTGGTGTGTCAGAGAGCGAAAAGGAGCGCGTCTCATACGCTGAATACGTGAGACTTGAGAGCCCTGTAAAGTCGAAACTTCAGAACGAGGCACTATTGGGCATAAGCGTTGAAAAGGATATCCGGTCAGAATTTCAAAATAAAGGCGTTGAAGATGACAATGTTTTGAGTTTCCATCGATTTGATTGGATCATTGCTTAACCAATCGATGAACCGATCCGGATTGATGGCTCATTACACCCCTACTGTTTAGCAGTAGGAAATCTAGAATGTTGATCCCAGTCTCTTGATGAACAGCCATCCACACGACGCTGTGTTGGGTGTGTGGGTGAAGGAAGGGAGGTGGGCAGAGACAAGTGGACTAAAGTAAGAACTAAAGCTAGTGACAGATCCATGGGCCAATCATAGACCTGTCCTCGTCATATTTGTCCCTGCTGAATATAAATTTATTTGAGGTTAGCTCTCTGAAATGCAACATCTCGTTTTCAGGAGGGTCCTCATGTCTGTATGATTGTAGTGATAGTTTTTACAGAAGTATAATCAATAATAATCATGAAAAGAGTCATAATCTAATAGAAAACATTAATATCTATAATGATTATAAGGTAGAGATGGCTGATGTTGACTAATACAAAAGCATCAAAAAGAGAATTTATAAGTGATGTATTTCCTGCTGATGGGGGGGGGGGGGTTGCAGAAACAAAGGACTGAAAATAAGAATTTATGGTAGTGAAAAACTCATGGACGCCTAGACCATAAATGTGTTTCCATCATATTTGTCTCCATTGAGTCAAATATGGTGGAGGCCTACCTTCATTAAAGGTAGGCCTCTTGAGATGCGGTATCTCATTTTCAAGAGGGACCTCATGTCTTTATGGTGCTAAAGATAGTAACGATGGATGTATAGTATCTGTAATTGTAGTTATTGAGGCTTCATAACTCCACAGCAGCAGGCGGTCTACACTTTCACTGCTGTTGCTGTAACTCCATCGTTGCTCTTTGTTCACAGTGTCACGCTTTTCCTCAGAGTTCTGCACTGTGTCGTGCTGCCACAATGTCATTCAGATATAATAAAAAAAGTCCTTCACTGCAGTTTTTAAAATTCAGCATCATCACATGGCTGTGTGAGCTGAACACACCACCTGTCAGGGTTTCAACTCATTTGCCATCACAAAGAGGACTGTAATGAGATCTGCATTAAAACAGTCTACATGACACAGCCATGTCATTAAGAGCACGGAAACCAACATACAAATTACAATTTTCTGTTGGTGTGTTAATTTCTTCTGTTCATTTCAGCCTGGTATCAGCTTTGGGTGGTTGGCTGCACACAAAGTCACGCACGCTTAAATGCCTCAGCCATCCCATCCCGTCCCGCCGCTGTGTCGAGGCGCTGGGTGGAATAGCACCTTGGGGAGAAGTGGGCAGTCTGCTGCGGTGCTGTTAAATTCCTGCAGCTCCATCGTCACATTGTTTCTCTTCTCACACATCATTATCCCAGCAGCTGTTACTTCACAGCACTGCAACTCACACACGCACTCCCCAGAAAATAAAAAAACACATCAGCAAACATGAGATCGTAATAGCTGTGCTCTCTGTAAAACTATTGTTCCACTTAGTCCAGTCTCTGCCTTAATTGCACTTAAGCTCCAGATCTCTGCAGGCTTGTATCTACGAAGAGGCTCGTTTCTCCTTGATGCTCTACCTGTAGTACCATAAAAATACCCTCATTACACTAATTAATCTTCTTTAGGATAATATAAGCAAACACAAACACAGTTCAGAGGTGGTAATAACTTAGGAGCCTACAAAATAGTCCCAGGATTTACAAAAACTCTCGTGGTGCAGAATCGACTCTGTGGTTTTTGGTTATGGTCCACATCGTCTCTGTCAACATCACCAACCAAGCAGAACAGTATGGGCTGTTTGGCAGCGTGTAACTATTTGTGTTTCCATAGTCAAGCCTTGGAAAGCATGCCTAAAAGAACAATCCATGCCGTCCCAAATTGTTGGCACGCCTCTGCTGGGATACCTCAAAAGGTGGGACTAAACAAACTGCATTCTGTTGATAGTTTGGGTGCATTGTCACTTTCTCATGTGAGTATTGTTTCTCAAACTGTTTTGTATTTCATTGGCTGTATTTTTCCTTTCCATCTGTCAGCTTCTCTCAAACAAAGCTTGATTTTTTGGATGAATAAACAGCCACATGCCAAGAAGAAAGATCAGAGATTGCTGGATTGGGGTGCCGGTTTGGTGGGGTGGTAATCAAAAGGCACGAACCATAGATATATTTCTACCGTTCCAAGTTTGTATCCAGCCCTTGTCTAGTCTAGGCCTGCTTGAGTGTCTTTCCCTACTCTCTCTCACCCCCTTTACAAGCCTATCCACTGTCTCTCTCCTGTAAATAAAGGCCTATAATGTTAAAAAAAAGTTTCTCTTTGTTGACTTTATTGTGCTGCTGTGATAATATGCAGTTATAAACTGACGCAACGATCATCTTTCATCTTATCTTTTCTTCTGCCTTCGAGTAAGGGTGAAAATGTGGGTTAAGATGGATCCAAGTTTTGCTGGTGATGTGGAAACAGGGAATAATCTGGAAACTCAGTTTGGGTTGTCGGCTCAGTCCAGACTAGAGGTCGCCCACCACCAAGAAGCAGACTGGTATTGGACCGTAGATCATTTGATATCAGGCCATGGAGATTTTTTTTTCTATTTGATTACCCCTTTATTTAAATAACTGGGCATGAGCCTTAACGTGTGCCACAGCATCACAGCTCAGTTGTCTCTCTGCTCAGAAATCTCCGGACAGAAACTAATGCTCTACGTTGCTGTACATTGTGCTAGATTTTCAGCTTAACTGAAAGAATTGTGGGAGTCAATGCATAGCTTTAGTGTATCTTCCAAGATTTCTGAACAGAGAGAGAACTGAGCTCTGACACTGTAGGTTTTATTAAATTTGGTCATTGTCCATAGTGGTGTGATTGCAACAAAGGTTGAAATCCATTTTTCAAGTTTTATGTTCATGATTAATGATTTTTGAAAAGGACTTGTTGGCTGCAGTGTGTGAGGAGGGGGCCACATGTCTAGACTGACCTTATCCATCTATCCAGTATCTATTACAATTACCCCTTTTGGGGTTGAAGGGGGGGCTAGAGACTATCCCAGGTGACAGTGGGCGAGAGGCGGGGTGCACCCTAAACCGGTCGCCAGCCAATCGCCAGGCCACATAGAGATGAACCCATTCATGCTCACACTCACACCTAACAGCAATTTGGAGTCACCATCAACCTACTGAGCATGTTTTTGGTCTGTGGGAGGAAGACAGAGTGCCGGGAGGGAACCCATTCATGTCCAGGAAGAACATGGGGATTGAACCAGCAACCTTCTTGCTTCAAGGCACATGTACTACCTTATGTTCCACCTTGCTGACTAGGCTGACATTATGCATGTGCTAAATCTTTCAAAATAAATCAATATCCCTTTAACTGTTGAGCTTCTGTGGTGGAAGACATATCTTTCATGCTTTTGTTGACTTGGCAGCTGACTACCAGTTAGAACACATAAAACAGAACTATTCTGTGATCCTGTTAGCTTCTTCTCATCTCAGCGTCAAGGGAAAACTTTGTTCCCCAATTCGGTGTTTTTAGATTTTACACAGAACATCACTGAAGTCAGAAATTCTGCCCTGAACAAGCAGAATGAATCTGAATGCTTGAGCCAAAAACTAAAACACTAAGAGTTACAGTTGATGACTTTTGCCATCCAGTAGGTGGAAGGAGCAACCATGCTGCCGTCCCTCGAGTCTTGCTGCTCACATGGATAAAAACCAAGTCAATCTGATCCGTGAGTGAGTGCAACCGGCGCCAGATGTCCCCGAAGACAACCTGGCGCTCTACTACTGCTGCTGCAGAAGTCCCCAATCCTTCAATGAGCCAGAAACATGTCCTCACTTTACAAACTGTCTGGGACAGGTTTTCACAAGGACAGAGTCCAAAACACACACACACACAAACAGAAGCCGCTCTATCAGGGGGGTCAGGCTGCGTGTGTGAACAGACCTCAGATAAGGTTTCAGGCCTCTGACCACAGGCCCTGCCCCATGTTGGCGATAGACACTGACAGCATATGGCAACGCTTCAGTGTTTGAGTACAAACACAAGCGGCCTTTCAGCACGTCCATCCAAACTACGAACACATTTACCCTCCAGAGGGGCCAAGAAGTATTCGGGCTCTGAAAGACACTCATCTGCTGTTTCATTCATCTCTAAAGTAAGATACAGGAGTCCGGCAGAGGAAGTCAGGAATCAAGCCGATCACTGCCATAGTCTGTTCATATCCTTACATACATGTAGACACATTTTTATTTTATCTATCTTTCATATCTTTTACTCTGTATATACTGCACATACATGTTGTTGAACTACTGTTGAAGCACTTCTGGTTAGATGATATCTGAATTTCTTGCCTTGTACCTGTGACAAGTGCAATGACAATAAAATTAAATCTAAACCAAAATCTAAATATTCAAACTTACAAGTTATTTTGATTTTATAAAAATATGAAACAGAAGAAATAAAATAAAATAAAAAAATCCACCCACCCTACCCTGTGACTAATCTAAATCATGTCCCTCAGAGAGGGAGCTGTAATATTATTGTAGGTTATCAGTCTAACTGGTGTTTTTAGTGTCGGAGCATCCGTGGTGCAGTCTGATTGTGAGCTTGGCCAGAAACGAGAAGGTTGCAGGTTCAGGTCATGTGTCCTTGGGCAAGACATTTAACCCCTGTCTACAGTTACCTACTGTAAAATGTCCATACAGTAAATAACTGAGGGGGGTAATGGATCAAGAGAAAATTCAATGTTGCCTGGGAAAACTGACCACTAGCAGGCAAGATTTATTTTGGTAAATATTTGAAAATTTGAAACAAATGTTTCAGTAAAATTATTTTATAGGATAAAAATTGATGAATGTGATGTTTTTTGTTCATAAAATTATATCTTGCTCATCAGTGACTGGTAAAATAGTTCAAGATATAGCAATATAGTAATGTTTTTTTTGTTTATGTTGTAGTTATAATCAAAGCGTTGTTGGTGTAGGCTGTTGAAAATCAACTGTATGTGATGTCAGACCATCTTTTCTTTTTTTTAATTGTTCAAGTAGGGGGCAGACAAATATAAGAAATGTTTTCTTCTTGCTGCTCCCTTCCTATCATAGAGCTGTGTATTTGAAAATGTAGTGTGCACTTATGTACAAATTTTGTTCTCCACTTTCATGTAAGGAACAAATAAACTAAACTAAACTAAACTAAACTAAAATACAGCAAGTTTAAAACACATTGAAAAAAGTTATATATTTTTTTTGTGATACTGTAAATTAAAATACAGTAATTATGCTGTAAATTGAAACAAAGCAATGATACCTTAAATAAAAATACAGCGGTAAAACTATTATAGAAAATACAATCATAATGCTGTAAACTAAAACAGAGTAATACTTTTGTAAAGACATTTAACTCACTGGCGTCTTGTTGCCAGAAAGTTGCAGTAAAATTTACAACAACCTTTTCACAGTGTATGCATCAAAGTTTTGTGCACTTTTATACAGCATGTCCCTCAGTTAGGCTTCTCAGCCAATTAAGCAGTTATTTCAGAAAGAAGCATTTCTCTTTCCCCGCCGAGCTTCATCTCCCTGCTGCTGGTTGTGGAGTCGCTCCACAGGCTCACCTTTGCTCCGCTGTGGTTTACTCACTTTTTAATGAGCCCCACAAACAACCACAACACAAATGAGCCTTTGATTATCCCATGTTTCATATCAAGGACACAGCTAATTGAGGCCAACCTAAGCAGAGTGCGGGGCGATTTGTAATGTTGGTGTAGTGGAGCAGCGTGGACTCAGACCACTAAATCCCTGTGTGAAAACAAACAGCAGACATAAGATATGAAACCAGATAGCACGAGTCTTTCAGAGCAGCATCATACAAACACAGGCTTTTGACCCAAACGGATGCACAAACCCTTGATTGTGACCCTCAGGAACACTTCCTTCATTATCCTGAAAATAAGACCTCTTACTGACTCGTCCCCCTTACAAATACTAGAGACAAATGACAAGACATAGGAAGTATTGCAGTCCAATTGTGCTGTGGTGTTGAAATCCTAATTGTGATTGATTATTGATCAGCAGTGTGTGTGTTTACATGTGTTCCCTCCTCTGCAAGTTTGTCTGTGAATTAAAGCATCATTAAAAAAAAAGTGTCTATTTTGCAGGGACACTGTCTACAGCTTTGACATGGACCATGTACCGGGTTTTATCAATGTGGATTTTCTTTATCCAGGGCAAAAAGCAGCACTGCAATCAGCATCTTCTGCAATTAACCATTTGGCTTTAATTAAGATAAAAGTTAAATATATCACGTACACATGTGTCTTATGACACCACACTGTTTTAAGGTTATTAGACATGAATGACTTTTAATTTTAAAGATCTAATCAGTTTACCCTCCCATCCAAATGGTTGTTTGCTTAAAGTTCAAATAACATCCCTTGAAGAATATCTGAGAAAAATCTTTATCCTTTGGGAGGACTCCTTCAGGGAAAATGATATTCCAGCAGCATTGTACAGTACACAGGTATAAAAGAACACAGGATATAAAAAAGTAAAAAAAAAAAAGAAACAAAAAAAATAGTATATACATATACATGTATATGTTTTTACATGTATTAACTAAATCTAAATAATACGTTTTTAAAAATAACATTTTAAAATAAAATAAAATAAAATAAAAATAAATATATGGCTACTGGCTGGCTACTAATACTGCTCTTTCCCATCCTCTGTTGAGTTTTTTTTTCTTTTTCTCTTTTGTTTATTTTTGGGCATTTTATGCCTTTCTTGACAGAAGAGAGAGAGTGTGGATAGCCTTCTGAAAAGTGATGAGAGAGGGCAGGGGGAGGACATTTTGCAAATGGGCCACAGACTGGATTCAAACCCGGGCTGGCAGAAGCCCATACTGGACGATGGTCCCTTACCACCCTGCCAAACCAGCACCCCCACAATAATATCTTTATTGTGATATATATTTTTTTTGCAATGATAACCATGAAGTTAAAAATCAAACATGCATATGACAACTCTTCAAAGATAATTTAAGCCAACACCTATCTACACTTCTTTGTACTCTCCATCCCATCACCCCGGCTCCTCCTTTGTTAATTCTCCTCCTTCATGGCTCTTTCATACCCCGCCCAGCACCACCCAGCACCAAGGACCTCAGCTGTTGGTCGTTTGTATTCTTGCTCCCAAGCCCGGGACCGCGGGGAGCCCTGGCACAGTCCCGCACACACACACCACCGTCGCTCAAACAGCCTTCACCTTCCCTCATCTGGCATCCCTCAGGCAGAGACTGATACTGTGTTTTCTCTGCGTGTTTGTCGATGCACACCGCTCCAGCGACAGACTAATAGGACAGGGATTTTTCACTCCTCCTCATTTGGTATTTCGTCTATTATTTTCCCCATCCCTTCATTTCCCTTGCAGTAATGTGTCTGCTCTAATACGAGGTTTGCATTATTGATAAAGCTGCCACATTAGGCCTACCCCCATCTGTCTGGGCAGAGGGATGGAGGGACACAGAAGATAGATGGATGAGGGGTAAGAGGGATGGGGGGGAGCTAAAGAACGTGTGGAAAAGAGGAGGAAAGGTGTGAGACTCAAAACAGTCTGGATGGATGGACGGGTAACTGTAAAGATGGATGGAGTGACAGATGAATGGGTGAACAGAAGGCTGGATTGTCAGTTTGTCTGCCTCCCCTCAGGAAGCCAGACAGACCATGTAGACAGTGTTTACAGAGCATGGATCCGAGCCATATGGTGCCACTTCAGGAGGGGTTCTGAACACACACACACACACACTCACACACGGAGCACGCACACACACTTATTAGGTTTTGGACAGGACAGATTGGAGCATATGTGTGTAATATCTTGAATTGAGGGAACATTTTGGCAGAAGATGAAACGGTAGGGAAGTAAAAAGGTCAAGAGATCAGCTTGTTGTGAAGGTGACCTTTTCGAGACCATAGCTTTTGACATTAGATGGTGACCAAGAGGGATCATCCAAAGTTCTCTCAGATGGTCTCTTTCCAAAAACATATCATACTAGGACCACGCTCTTACGCCTTTGTCTGTGATCGGTATTTGTTTAGTCCGTGTGTCCTCCTGTTGTCCTTCAACCTGGATTTCCACAAACTCCGAAAGCGCAGCGTGGCATACATGCAGTCGCTTTGGTCTGACCAACAGCGTGTGACCTCACCCACTGGCAGCAGAAGCGCAGAGCTACGCAGTGCCGCAACAATAAACACAATCACGAGAGAATTATGACGTTGCGTGATAAAAGCTTCATATATATATATATATATATATATATATATATATATATATATATATATAGGAAGAGCAACATGTAAACAACTGGTTTTACAGCCGGCCTGCCTTTGAAAAGGACTTTTCCACTGATTACTGTTTACTCTGATTTCTGTGCCATTATCAGTCAGTCTGTCTTTATTTACATAGCACCAGTATATTACAAGTGTTATCTCAAGACACGACACTTTGCAAGAGAGCAGGCTGAAGACAAACTCTTCATTTTATACATACATATATATGAATATACACAAATATAAATAAATATATATATTTGTATATACAAATACATTCATCCAAAGATGTATCCATCCAGGCAGAGACAAAGGGACTAAAATTAAGAATTTTTGATCACAACAAACCCATGGACATCCAGATCATAAATCTTTCTTTATCACATTTGTCCCTGCCCAATATAGATTCGATCAATCAATCAATCAATCAATCAATCAATCAATCAATCAATCAATCTTTATGTGTACAGCACCATATTTTTCTGGTGCCACATCTCAAGGTAAGCCCCTTGAGATGTGGCATCTCATTTTCAAGAGGGTCCTCATGTCTGTATGACTGTAAAGATACTGTGGATGTACAACCAATAACAACCATGGATAGAGAGGTCAGTCTAATATTAACATTAACATCTATAATGAATATAATCTGGAGAGGACTGGTGTTGATTAATGTAGAAGCATCTAGCTGAGCTGCCATTAAAATAGGTTTAACTGGTCTAAAAGTATGAATTTATGTTAAATGGTGTCATTCCTGTTGATGGTTGATGCAGGATAGAGCACATGGAGTGGAGCAGGTCCACAGCAGCAGGTCATCCATGATTGTTTGTCAAGGTCACACTAATATATGTGTGCTGTCTGCAGGAACTACAGTGTATTTAATTTTGTTCATCTCTCTAGAGTAAATATCAAGAACTGTAACAATAATGAACACTATGGAATTAAAACACTTCAACACTCTATGTTCTTAGCTTATTAATGCCTTAAATGTCTTGTACTTACATTTTATTGTCATAACCTTTAACCCATAGATAAAGGAGAAAACACATCCTTTCATTAACTGTGATCAATTGTAGTGAAATCTCTTTCATTCCTATGATATACTATGATATTCCTATATATATCTGAAACATTCTGGAAACTCTGAGCGATTGTTTTCCTGTTTTGGGTCAATCTACTTGAGAGTGATTGAGGCAGAGTTGAGGCGGCTCCCGCTGAAGACTTGCTGCATATTTTAAGTGATCCAGCATGGCAAGACGCTGCTGGTATGTGCCAGGTACAGAGTGAGGCGCAGAAAGTGACTGATTGAAGAGACTGGGGGTGAATTGCTTTGAAGCACACAATGGGTGTGGACCACTATGCAGACAAAGTATGTGGACATTCGGGTAAGTCTCCTCCCCTCTGTCAGACTTGTGTCTCCGGAGGTTGTGGTTTCTTTAACTGAGAACCTGTCTCAAGCCTTGTTAACATTGTTTATTACTGTTCTTGGGCAAGTTCAGAGGATAGTGACCAATTCATCCCATGTTCTTCACTCAGAATATGACCTCCTGCCCTCGGGAAGACAATACAGAGTCCCTCACTGCAAACTTCACCGTTTCAAGAATTAATTTGTTCCAAACTCTAACAAACTCCTAAACGATGCTTGAATTAATGCCTTTTAGAAGGCATTAATTCTGTGCAATATTGTTATGAGATTGCTGGTGTTGCTGTGCCTGATGATGCGTTGTTGTGTGTTTGTGGCTTCGGGGGCATCTGTGGAGCAGATCCTGAGTCCACTACAAATTTTCCGGAGTCGGACAATAAAGTATATTTGATTGACTGATTGATTGATTAGGATCCCCATTAGCTTTGGCAATTGACTGCAGCTGCTCATCCTAGTGTCCATAACACATTTAAAACAAATTACATACTAATGATGCCCTGTGAAGCAATAATGTAGTGTAACGCCAAATGGGACAATAAAGTTTACCCTGACCTGACCTGACCTGATCCATTCAAAAATTAAATACAACCATACATTTAAAAAGTTAAGTATCTTACAACAAGCCTTTCTTTAGTCCAAGGCAACATCAAAATGTGCATTGACCTAAAAAATACCTGAAAAGCTTATAGTAAATAGTCAGTCTAAATAGTCAATAGCTAGACTGACGTTACACACATGTGCGAAACAAGTCCAGTCAGTAACAGTCGGACTTTTACAAAAACGTCCGACTGTCCTGCGTCATTGCAGTCAACGTCTCCTTATAACTGATTCACTTGAGTAGATCTCCATTACAAATGTTCCTGTGTTAACCATCTTCACTCCACCTCACTGCTATACAGTATATGCATATGATGTTACATGACAGGGTCAAACTGCCACATATAGCCTTATCATGCTATCATGGATGAGGAAAAACAGACTACGTATCAGCCTTGATGGAATCTTATCTGCCAATCCTGACTCACTACCTTTCAACCCAGAGTCAGAGATGATGCAGCGTTTCCTTCAGTTTTCACAAACAAACTCACATTTCAATATTGCCCCAAGAAACGAAGTATCAGTGTCTGGGTTACTCACCGAAGTCAGCAAGTTTGAGCTCTCCGGTGTCGCTGATGAGCAGGTTTTGTGGTTTCAGGTCACGGTGAAGGATGTACCTCTGGTGGATGTAGGACAGACCCCTCAGCAACTGGTACAAGAACAACTGCAAATATAAAAGAACAAGAGAGGACGCTCATTTAACATGAGTGTCTGAAATGTTACCACACTTCTGAACAAAAAAAACTACATCAATATCAGAGAGCTTTAGCCTCAATCAAAATGAGACAGACTGGATATCAGAGGTGGACACATTCTCGAATATTCTGTTTGTTTCTGTTGCACAAATTTCAGTTTGAGAGGACATTTAGTCAACTGTTGCACCAACATGAAGAGCAAACCATATCTCCTCATTGTGGTACGGCTCAGGGTGAAATTCGACATTGTTAAATTTTTCTCTGTTGTGTAATCTAGCCTTCTGCCACTAGTTGAGGCTATAGTTGCAGTGTTAGTTCCTGCCATCCGGCCCATTGATGCATTATGAGCCAGGAATACGCAACCGGCATCGAGTAATGACATTGTCAGCATGAAGCTGTTCTGAAGTATTCTTTGCCATATTTGCATTTAGGCAGCTTTGGATGGCTCTTGCTTATTAACCAGAGTGATGAGTCAACATATTCTGTGTGGATTTGTAGATGTTAATTTGTTAAAAGGCTGGTGCTGCTAGCAATGCTAACGTAAGCTGTGCTCTGCTTTAGCTTTTCTGTTGCAATGTACCACTTAATCCAAACCACAGTTGTCTCCCTTTTGGTTCAATTGCCTTGTTTGGTCCTTGTTTAGTTAGGATGGCTTTCACACCCATCCCTAACCAAACTCTGGTCTGCTTGGAAGCGAACTGAGACCCCCCGTTTTTTTTGGCGGACCAGAGTTTGGTTTATTGTTCCGCACCAGAGTTTGTGTGAGCTTTCACACCTTCCCAAATAAACAGAACTTTCAAAGTCTTTCATAAATGACAAAAGAACTGAAAAAAGCCACGTGTTTCCACACTGTAAAAGTTTAAAAGTATGCAGTAACAATGAATTTCTCAAATACAAATCATGTCGCCGTACAATAACAAACATGGTTTTGCCACCTGATCAAAAGTTCAAGATCACAGCCTTTAAAAGACAAAATCTGTGCAAAAATGTGGATTCCATTTCATTTTCTGTCAGGTATTCTCACTGCCATGACCTCCTGATGGGAAAGGCAGAAAAGCTTTCTGTCTTTGAATGTGGTAGGATTGTTGAGCTGCATGAGCAAGGCCTCTTACAACACGCCATCGCTACTGAGGTTGGATGCAGTGAGACAGTCATTTTGAATTTCACAAAGACCCTGATGATTATTGAACTAAAAAGTGAAGTGGCTGACCCCAAAAAAAATGTCAGAGGTTCCGACACAGGACAATCCTTGATCCAAATTGAGGCCATTACTGGTGCTGAGTGCAGCCCAATAAACATCAGATGACATCTGTGAGTGAAGGGCTTAAAAAACAAAATAACTTCTTCAAAGGCCTCGTCTCCTTCAGCACCACAAAACTGCCTGTTTGGAGTTTGCACGAGAGCACCAAACATGGGACATTGAAAGGTGGAAGAAAGTTTTATTCTCTGAGGAAAAAAAATGTAACCTTGATGGTCCTGATGGCTTCAACGTAACTGTCATGACAAGGAGATCCACCTGAGATGTTTTCTGCACAACACAGTGGAGGGGGTGCCATCATGATCTGGGGGCTTTTTCCTTCAATGGATCAATGGAGCTTCAGGTTGTGCCTCAAACGGCAGCTGGTTATGTGGAGATGTTGCAGGGGGCATCCCTCATGACTGAGGGCCCTCATCTGTGTGGTAATGACTGAGGGCCCTGATCTGTGTGGTAATGACTGAGGGCCCTCGTCTGTGTGGTAATGACTGAGGGCCCTCGTCTGTGAGGTAATGACTGAGGGCCATCATCTGTGTGGTAATGACTGAGGGCCCTCATATGTGTGGTAATGACTGAGGGCCCTCATCTGTGTGGTAATGACTGAGGGCCCTGATCTGTGTGGTAATGACTGAGGGCCATCATCTGTGTGGTAATGACTGAGGGCCCTCGTCTGTGTGGTAATGACTGAGGGCCCTCGTCTGTGAGGTAATGACTGAGGGCCATCATCTGTGTGGTAATGACTGAGGGCCCTCATATGTGTGGTAATGACTGAGGGCCCTCGTCTGTGAGGTAATGACTGAGGGCCATCATCTGTGTGGTAATGACTGAGGGCCCTGATCTGTGTGGTAATGACTGGGTTTTTCAACGAGACAACGCTGCAGTTCACAATGCTCGTCTGACAAAGGACTTCTTCAGGAGAATAACGTCACTCTTTTGGACCATCCTGATCTAAGTCCAACTGAGAACATTTGGGGATGGATGGTGAGGGAAGTTTACAAAAATGGACATCAGTTCCAGACAGGGGACGCCCTTCATGAAGCCATCTTCACCACTTGGAGCAACGTTCCCACTAGCCTCCTGGAAACACTCACATCAAGACAAAAACAATGTCTACTCTTCTTTTAAACAATGATAGTATTTACGAGTAGAATCCCTAAAGACTGCAGTATTTCACCAGCAAACACAATAACAGCAAACATCCATAAAACACTCATGAAAATGCATGACTGCACTTTTGCTGACACATCATATGAATAAAGATGAAATTACATTTACATTTTTACAGCCAATTTTCTTTCTGCAGAAATTAAACACAGCTAATTCACCTGCCCGGGGAGCTCTATACACACCCATATCCACAAACTCATTTAGATGTTATTATAATCATACCACAGGAATATGTGCTGCTGTCAACAGAGTAGACTTTCACATGTCAACACAATCCTAAAATACCAACAGAATCACAGCCCAAAGAACATGTTTTGTTTCTTCAGAGATCTGGTACTTCTTCACCCCCCCTGCAGACATGTCAATCAACAAATAATGAGGCTGGTGCGATCCAGCCTTCAACTTTATTCCAATCCCAGCGCTCTCCGCTCATTTCATTCCCCTCACTGATACCATAGTCTTGGCCAATTAAGCTGATTGAAGCACCGTGGAGTCTAATCAGAGAAAGGTCCTGTCTGGCATCTGGAGTCAACGGGTCAACAGTTTACTATTCCTGCACTCTGCGGGTGAGAGATGAACTGCAGAGCACAGAATTAGCATGGGAAATGTGTGTTTACTCATGTATATCAAAACACACTTCTGAGAAGCCCTCGTCTTGCTGGGAGAGCAACGGCACGGTAATAAAAGAGAGAAAAAACAGTTTTATTCTCTTCAGTCAGCTCTTCACCTCAAACATCAAACCCTCCTCAGAAGATTTCCCTCTTCCTATAGCAGCTCACTTCTATTTGCAATTCCGATATTTGTGGAAAAGTGAGGACCTGGGAGCAGTTTGTGAAGGACGACTCTGACGGAGTTTTGACAACAACAATAATGATGATGACAGTAAAAATATTCTGTCGTCAAGGTGTCAAGAATTTTCTAAACATTATGGAGGATTGAAAACGAAGTGTCTCTATTTTCACAATGAAAAGGATGCTTAAAACATATTCTTCTCTATCAGGGGTGTTCTAACCATTTTTGAGGGCCACATTCAGAAAAGGGGAGGACTGGGATGGAGGGATTTTTGGGACATGTCTTTACCTTCAGGATGAGAAAGACAGAGCTGTGATCATGGCTGAAAACCTTCCTAAGCAGCTGGATCTGCCTGATTCAATGTCTGTAATCAGGCAGAGCCATCTTGCTAAGCTCCAATCTACAACGATTGCGAGCGGGCCAAAGTGGCACGGCCCAATCAGAGTCCTTTAGAGCAGGAAGAGGAGCAAACTACGAGAGAGACGACAGCAGGAAGTGGCTGCTCGTACAGGGATTAGCATAGATGCTAACAGCCTCAGTAGCAGTTTTATCAGATCTGGACAGCATTACTTTATCAAAAGAAACAAAGAAAAAAGAAAAACTACAAACTACAAAGAGTAAGAAATCCCATGCTGCCCCCACTAAGTAAAGAAATACATTAGTAATTAAACTACAGAAAAACAAAACAATTAAATTAAATTCAATCCTAATATAACTAACAATATAATGAGAATAATCTAATCTAATCAAATACAACAATAAATAAACATAAATTTAAACCAAATAAGAAATATAAAAATAAATCGATATAAAAAAAAATAAATACAGTACATCTGCTTATCAGATTAATTTAAAAACTGACCACACATGTTCATCTTGAAAAAAAAAAAGTGAAAATATGACGTGAATGTACTTACTAACCATAAGAGTGAGCGAAGAAACAGAAAAAGAACAAAAGACTTTGGACATATCTTAAAAATGACAGCTGACATAACAGTTATGTATTGTTGACAATGTTTAACAACTTTCTCAAAAACTACTTTAATTTTTCTTATTGCTCCTCAAAAAAATGATAAAAGCCCTCTACTTAAAACAACACCTTATCTATTGGCTTGAAGGTCACTCTTTACTTTTCTATCTTTAAAAATGATCACCAACTTTTAACAAAGTTTAAAACAGAAAAATAATATTCTTCAAAAATATCAAAGAGAATATAATGATCATCTCGGGGTTTTTGAAAGAGCAGTTCGTTCTCTCCCTCCATGGTGTTATAATTGCTTTATCTTCATGTATGAATATGTAATTGTGACAACAGCAAACACAAGACAAAAAGTCACTAAACAAAAAACATAAATTAATAACATTAATTTTAGTCAGTCAATACATGACAGGGTGTCGTGATCAAAAGGGACAAATCTCCTGCTCCAACAAGCTGGATGAGTTTCTGTGAAAAGAAGAATTTGTCCGGGTCAGAGTCGTTGAGTCCTGTGATGCTCCTCTGACAAGATTGTGAGTAAAGGTGTCCAAAAATGCAGCTGAAACAAGTTGTGATTTAGAAAAACAAGGCTTTTCCTGGTGATGCTTTTCAGCAACATGTCACTGTGTGATTGGGAACTAAGGCCCCACTTACATAACAAGAATTTCTGACAAAAACTTCACCTTGTTAAAACTTTTGGTTTGTTAAACTGAACTCATAACTGCAAATGTCCATCTATTAACCCTATATATGATCAATCATTGCACTTATCATCCTCCCACCTACATGCACCTGTGCCCTTTGCTTCTTGTTTGTTGTCCTTTGTTTCTTGTTTTGTTTTGTTTTGTTTTTTTAAATCAGGTACATATTGTACATATTCTATTTCTATTTTAACCTGAATTTTAATGTTTAATTTTAAATTTTATTTAAAAGTTGAATTCCTGCTTTGTGTTTTCTGCTTCTGTTCTGTTTGTACATCTATATACACTCTGTGTGTTTCTAGTCTGTACTTAGAGAGTGAAGTACACGGGTGTCAAATTCCTTGCATGTCTAACATACGTGACCAATAACACTGATTCTGATTCTGAAACTCAGCTGTCCATGTGCATAATGATATTGTTTGACTTTGCAAATTTACTTTTTTCTACTTTGAGGACAAAGCCCACAAAATCTACAGAGATGCTGCAAGTGAGAATTTAAATAAATAAGATGTAATTGATTCAATGTCATGCTCAATGCTGCTCATTGATTCCCTTCTCACTTTCTTTGTGGTTTTCTGTG
Source organism: Cetoscarus ocellatus (assembly GCA_037902135.1). Classification (NCBI taxonomy): domain Eukaryota; kingdom Metazoa; phylum Chordata; class Actinopteri; order Labriformes; family Labridae; genus Cetoscarus; species Cetoscarus ocellatus. The sequence continues at coordinate 364,172 of JBAMNC010000633.1, read as the reverse complement.
TCAACAGTGTCAAAGACTGGGCTCTCCTGATATTCAGTGTATAACTGTGTCAACAAAGGAACATGAAGGGAGTCACGAGTGAAACTTAAATCCTATAAATAATAGCTGCTCACACACAGATTAGCATAGATGCTACCTTCTTTCTGTTTCATAAGACAAAGGTACTTCCACTCCTCTCTGACTTATATTATGAACCTTACTACTCTGCAGCAGCGCCCACCCTCTACATCACTTCATTAGCCAGAATTGAATGTGATTGACAGAAAATAGTCCAGTGACTTTCTACATGTGTTTGAAAGGTTCTGCCTGCCACAAACAATTTCAATTTGCTGTTAACTAGATGGAATAAAGATGACAACACTATATCCTGTACTGGATATACTGAATCTTCTCTCTGCTGTCAGGTAAGGTGTTAAAATCCTTGACTGAATCTCACAGACAGATGCTGCACGTTGTGCTGTTGATGTCATTTTATTGTAATCTCAAGTAACACATTGTTTAGACACACTGTTGTTTGTGCTGGCTGCCTCTCACCAGATGAGACAACATTGTTTTGAGAGGCACACACAAATAAGTGAGAGGCATGGATGAGGGATTTTTATAAGCACAAAGTAACATGCTGTCAACACCTCAGTGTAGCTGAAACCCGTCCTCCTCTGGAGCTGTTTCTCAATTTCCATCCCTATGGCAACATGTGACATTTCCTGTTGAGCTGAAAAAGCTGTTGTATTTGATACACGTTTCTCAGAGCTGCAAATTGAATAAATCTGGTAACAGCCTCGAGTCACTTCTTCAGGAAACATGTTTTTTTCTTTCCTTTGAAAAGGCCGATCAGCAAAATAAATACAGCACCCTAATAAACTGACCACACCCACCCATTAGTTTCATTGTAAGGTAAGAAAAGCACTATCTTACTGCAACTAAGCTTTTAACTCAAATTTAAAGGTCCTGCATTTTTGACTTGTGTTGTTTCTATTGTAGTGTCTCTTTGTGCCCTCTGCCAGAGGACATTTAAACGTTTCTAACAGCTGGATGAACTCCAACGTCCATCCCTCATCTAACTTAATCTGTTGGAGAAAATAACCTTGTCATCCTAAAGTTAAAAACAATCCCCCAGCAAATATTGTTCCAGTCCAATACTGCAATGAAATGATCTGATAAAGCCCATAAATCAGGATGAAAAGTTATTCCATTAGAGCGAAAAAGTCCTGCAGTATCTCTTTATGAGTTAAAGGGTCTGGGCTTAATCATGATGCATTATTAGTTCATAACTGCAGGAGAAACAAACCATGTGATCGCAGTTAAATCAGTCATTTACATAATCGATCAGTGGGAGAGGGACCCATCTGCATGAGCAACAATCCATCATCAGAACACCAATAAGCACGGCACCATTTTTTCTAATGATGAAATACTCACTGCCGATGCACCAAAGGGAAGCAGGACTCTCCATCAAGATAAGCATTATGAGAAATGTGCGGATTGTGTCGGCTCTCTGTTATCTATCAGCTGAATGGGCTGTAATTTGGCTCTTTTGTCTGATATTCAATATGCAGCAAAGCGTGAAGTCATGAATCAAAGTGACAGCAGGACACTGGGGTTCAGAAGTGCTTCACGAGAACTAAAACAAAGTAAAAACAGCAGATAACACAGGAGGAGAGGACAGATACTGGCTTTTAATCTGATGTTAATGCAGAACACACCAGAAGCTACAAGCTGAAGACACTCATGTGTGAAGGATGACTGATTAGGGACCAAAAAACACAGACTGCAGTCCCAGTGGTGAGGAAACATCAGCAATGACAGTGAGAACATTTGTCTACGGTTCCTGTTTGAAAAAACTCAGCAAAGGCAGACTCAGAATGCTTACATGTTTTTCTTTGAGTATAAAACCAACCAACCAACCAAACAAACAAACAAACAAATCCATCTTCCTAATGATGGTGTAAAGGACAGGCTGAACTTGAAAATGATTAAAAGTATAACATGTATATTCACATATTCTTTAATCTTTATTCAGACATTCAGGTTGTTTGATTTATATAACAGTAAGAAAGAAAAAAAATCCTTTCAAATGAGAATTATTTAAGATTCTAATGCTCCCTAAAAGAATAATAAGAGATTTTTATGTGTGACACTATGGCTTTCAGACCAAGCACATGTATGTGCTAGATGATGGCTGTGTGCCCTGCAGCTTTATGTCTGTCTCAATTCATAAAAGTCGCCTTCATAAGGAGTTTAAAGTTCAGAAGAACCTGCAACAAATCCACAAGTGACCTGATATACTGAACAACTATTTTGAGACAAGGCACAGCCTACATGTCCCTCCACCAGCAGAGTAATGATCAAACTACAGTCAAACTACTTGAATTTTTCCAAATACAGAAATAATACTTCATACCAAATAATGATTAGCCAAATGTATGAATGTTTAAGGATCATCCTGCAGATCAAGCTCATAATTTTGACTAAGAATGTTTTTATAGCTCAGTTTACCCACAACAACGACCACACCGTGTGGTATCATGAAGTAAACTTATCACGGAAACTGTGGCTTCTGTCTTTACAACATAAACAATCGGTATGAGCTGAATACTTACTCTAAAGATGAACTCTGATTCAGCTCCTCTGTTTTGTCCTTGAGTTTGTAAAACAGTGAATCTGGTCTGTATGATTATAAATGCTCATTAAATCAGCGAGGCTCTGTGTGATGAGAGCTGCTCACTGCAGACCAACGAATAAAAGCTGATAGTCTCCTCTGATCCTGAACACCCTGAAACATCCTGAGCTGGTTTTTCTTAGTCACATTCTTATTTCATCCAGTTTGATGACATGAGCTCAGGATTTATTCACCTGAATCAACAGGTACCGTTTGTTTCTCTGGTCCTCCAGTTCTCAGAGCAGATTCAGACTTGTTGACTCTCCATCTACAGAAGTTTCTCCTGTGAATCAACTTCATACAAGTATTCACAAGTAGTCAAAACGTTAATTTGGACACGTAGGCTGTGTCATCTCTCCAAATAGTGCTTAATCAAAGTGGTTTCGTAATGGTAAAGTAAGTGGACGTAAACAAAGTGTTTATACCGTGTGATGACCCCACGTTGTTTTTGCGGCTTGTTTTCTTCCAGAATTCTTTAATTACGTGAAACGTTTGACACCAGGTACATCAATGTATAGCATTAGCATCTGTCCTGAGTTTTTCTGAACTGAGAGAGAACTGAGCTGTGACACTGTGGCACATGTTCAGGCTCATGCCACACAACCAAAGGTGGACAGAATCGAAGTAGATTTACTTGAGTACTGTACTTAAGTGCATTTTTTTGAGTATCAGTACTTTACTTGAGTTTGTTTTTTTCTTTTAAACTTATGACCTTTGCTACGCTACATTTGAACGACAAATATTGTGCTTTTAACTCCACTACATTTCTATGAAGGGTATCGTTACTTTTAAGTATAGCTCTGAAGTCAGCCGATGAAATTTCTTTTTTCTTCTAAAATGTGATCTGTGTGCGATTTGTTCAAGTGGAGATGCCGTACCTGTACCTGCGAATGTGCATGATCTAACATTGCTCAGACAACGGTTCATCTTGGCAGTACTGATGGCTACGGCAGATACCACACCGATTCCACACCCACGGCCAAATCTGAAGTCTGATTCAATCATGTTTAAATAGGCATTTCTAAAGGCTTCGTAGCATATTTTACAAGCTTTTTATTCTCCAGCAGGTCAGAGCATTCAGTAAGTAAAAAAAAAATCGAACAACTTTCACTTGTATTGGAGAAATATTTGACCAGGAGTATCCATACTTTCACTCAAGTAATGGAGTTGAGTACTTTGTCCACCACTGCATACAACCCTACCTCAAAAAACCTAAATGTTCCTTTAAGCCACAAGTCTTTCCTAAAAAAACGTACTGTATGGCAATAGCAAAGCAAAACTCAGAAAATACTCATAAACATGGCCACATGGGTCATTGCCTGGTTAATATGCTAACATTGTTATTGGACTAAACTGAAAGTAAAGCTGGCATTTGTCAACATCAACATGATATTTGTTTGAAGAGTTGGCTCCGGCTGAAACCAAAAACCTTCAGATCATCAACTATATTCAAATCAGTATTTTGCTGAAATGAGCAGAAGTGGTGAATCAGTGAGGGAGAGCTAAAATGAAGCAGTGTTAAATGGAGTGAAAAGGTCCACCATCTGCGAACAGCCATGCAGAGAGCACTCATTTTTTCAGCTAAGCATCTGTACAGCCTCCTCCTTAATGGCCTGGACCAGGACACAGCATCAACCTGCATTATGACAGAGTCCACAGAGGACCATGAAGTTCCAGAAAAGCCTCAAATTGTCTTTGGCTGATGTTTTAATGAGCAGCTGTGTCGCACTGCAGGGCCTGTGTGTGTAAATATAAACCTACCGTAACGCCAGTACACGCACGACGAACCAACACAACAACCAGTGTTTTCAAAGCTTAATTTGTTTTCTGCTTGTTGGCATAGCAGTGCTCACTGAAGCCACAAAGAGCTGCATTTGAAAGATTTGGCTCAATGAGGCAGAGGGAGATGTGGAGAAAACTCCACGGCTGGTTGTGACAGGGTCAGAGGCCTATCAATCAAGAGAACGCTGAAAAAAGAATAAATATCACTCAGAAGTATCACTTAAATGGCTTATTGAGTCCACCTCATCCACAGTACGTTTCTCTACATCCCAGGAAAACAACAGTTGTGTCCCTATTATGTTCCTTTACCATTTTTGGCTTGCAAGGTGCTACCTGACACACCAGATGGACTGTTCAATATATTCCACTCGTCCATCTGGGAAAGAGCCCATAGAAAGCGTTTGGGGAAGGCAGAACCTTTCAGAAACATATCCAACAGGTGATTAGACGATCCCGTCAATCAACATTCATTACTGGCCAACCAAATAATACAGTAGGCTGGCACTACTGCCCTACAGAATGTGAGCCACTTCATAAAATAAACTTAGGTCAAAACATGTCAGAAGCAGAGTGAAAATACTCTTACTATAGAGAAGAAACGTCACAACAATTGCAAACGCCACAACAAATGCAAACACTACAACACGTCTGCATTAAGCTGCAACACGGCAACATTGAGCCACAACGGAAGTGAAATGCCAACTTTTATTTTGTGTCTTGCCTCAGTCCTGAGTCTATGACAAGCTGATAAAATCCATTCTTTCAACTGTGTTTCCAATAACAAGGAAGAGACAGGCAGAGCCCCCCGTAACTAGCTTAGCTCAAACATTGGGAGTCAATGACAAGTGTTAACCTGTCTCTGTCTACAGTCATACAATAAACTCTTCAGCAACTCCAGACAGTCCTGCGTGCTTGTTGTGACTCGTTTTTACCGTTTACCATTTTGTTTTATGTTACATTATCTTCTACTATTATCTTCATCTACTTGTAAACAGGGGCTATGTTCTGTTGACTGACTAACGAGCATGTTTTCAGTGGATATGTGATGTTTGCAAAAGAGTTAAGTCTTTTAAAGTGCTCTTTTAAGTGAAGATGAGAACCGATTCGCACTTGTGAACGAGGTACTTGTTTGCCTGGAGGCATTTTGCTCATAAGAATGCTCTCAGATGAATGGCTCACTCACAAGTGGTGGAGGGGTGGGGCATTTACTACAGAAAAAAATCAAACAATCAAAACATTCCCTTAACCATTTTTAAAGCAAACTGTTGACGTCATAACTGTTTGCGGTATAACGAATTTCACATATTATGAATAGGAACAAGATAGCAACATTAAAGTGAACTTAATAAAATCTGAAACACAAAATTATGTTTTGGTTCATTAAACTAATACTACATCTGTTTGTGGGCTTGCACCTTGTGCGGCCTGTCAGATTTTAGGGCTCTTATTGCCTGTCCCAACAGTAACTACATTTACTCCAGTATCCCGTTTGTACAGAGAACATATAAAAGCGAGATTCCGTCACAGATCATCGTCACATACTTGATCATCTTTGAACTGAGAAGACAGCAGATTACCAAGATTATTAAAGGGATAGGTTAATCAATCATTCAACCAGTCATTCAATCAATCTTTATTTGTTTAGTACCAATTCATAACAAGTTTTATCTCAAGGCACTTTACAGCAGAACAGGCTGGAGTCAAACTCTTCATTTAATAGATCCGCATATATGCATCGATACATATATAAAATAAACATATACGTATACTGTATACACACACACATATATCCGAACTCAACATGAATCCATCACCAGCACAGCACTGGGCCAACCAAACTACAGGAAGGTGTGTCTGTAGGTGGCTTACAGTAACAGAGGCAAAAAAAAACTGTTTGGCAGCTGGAGATCTTGAGCAGATCCAGTCTCATGATGAACAGCCATCTCACAAATCGTGCCGGGGATGTGAGCAAAGAAAGGGAGGTCATGAGTCACAGGAAGCACACAGGACCGTTTAGAGGAGCTGAAGGGTTTATCTGATGACTGAAGGCAGAGGCAGGCTAACGCTACCCATTGACTCCTGGTATTTGAGCTAAGCTAATTAGTAGTGGGCAAGCGCTGCCCAAACCACGCAGAGTCAAAATAATAGTGTTTATCTGCTTGTCATGGACTCTGGAGTGCGGCAGGACATGAAAAGAAAAAAAGTTGGCGTATCCCTTTAAGACCATGTAAACAAAGGCTACTCAAAGGCTCAAACATGTTCTATTGAGTCCATATTCCATGTATTTTTTGAGTTTTAATGCCTTCTAGTGTGTTCTAGATATCCCTTTCTTATGTATGTCTACACAAATGACAATAAAATATGTGGCACCTCTCCTTCACCTCCTGTGAACAGCAGCAGCCCATAACAACTGAGTTATGCCCCAAATTAGCTTTTTGCTGACTGAAGCTACGGATAAGAAATGAACGTGACCATCTTCGTGATTTTTATTTCTCATCTATGAACCTCTCATTTAGACCTTGGCTTCAAACTTGATTACAATCCCATGTACAGTTGAAATGGCTTCTTCGACTCACAGTAAAAGTTTTGTTTCTTGCTTTTGTGTTTTGTGTCAGACACCCCCTGCTCTGACCAGTGCTTGACATCGACATGACTCGGATGATTAATGTGCCATCAGCTGCTTCGCTTGTAATTTAATTGTGAGAGCAAATGTTGGCTGTACTTTGGCTTGTAGACACGCTTTGTGGGTGTCAGTTTCCAATTGATCTGCTGAGATGTCGCTGAGACACGGCCTTCAGCTGACTGCATATAATCTAATAAGTAGAGCACTTCAGCAGGGACTCAATGAGGTCAGACTCGGGGTGCTCCATTACTGCAGACAAGTACAGCGCAGGGCCAGGAGAGTTAATGGTGCTGCAGAAGACAGGTTTTAGTCATCAGTTTACCCTGGGTCATCTAGTTTAGGAAGAAAGTTTCAACATATTTATCTTTAAACAGATAAAACACACTCACATAGACACACGAGGGGAGCTCCTCACTCAGAGCCTGGTGGTTCATGACCAATAATTACTTTAGCAGAGAACGTCTGAGTGTCTCCCTCTGGATGTTAATTTGATCAAGCACCAGTGGAGTCACTAATAGCTTTTATGTAGCTGATTAGTAAATAGGAGGACAGCTGAGTGAGTGCACTTCCTCACAGTCAGTCATAAAACAGCACACATTAACCCTTCATGGTCTTAATTGAATCCTTGTTGAATCCATATGATTGACATTTGGTCATATTTTTATCATCTGTGATGTGTTTTACTTTTCTAAAAGGTTCATCCGGTTTCTCTTAAAGGGATAGTTCAGTATTTTTGAAGTTGGGTTGAAAGGGCTCCAGGAGTGCTGCACCTTTAAGGAGAATGAACTGAGACTACCAGAGAGGTAATGGGTAAAAACAAGCCATGAAACTATGTTGGGTAAAATGTATGATCGTCAGAATCATTTTAAAGGGCTTTATCAGGAAGGTTTGGGGGTGCAGGCTTGCGGGTAAAAGGTAAAGCTCTGTAATGGTGAACCCATGCATTAGTAGTAAAAGGAACTTCATCATCACTTATCACTCATGCTGACTCATTTTCATTCATTAATTTTCTATGCCGACTATCCCTTTCGGGGTTGCGGGGGTCTGGGACCTATCCCAGCTGTCATTGGGCGAGAGGCGGGGTACACCAGTCGATTGCAGGGCAACATATAGAGACAGACAACCATTCACGCTCACACTCATACCTAAGGGCAATTTAGAGTGACCAATTAACCTAATGAGCATGTTTTTAGTCTGTGGAAGGAAGCCGGAGTGCCTGGAGAGAACCCACACATGCACGGGAAGAACATGCAAAACTTCACACAGAAAGGCCCTGATGGACATGGGATTCGGACTAGCAACCTTCTTGCTGTGAGGTGCCACTGTGCAACCCTACTGTGGAAAATTCTGATTTAGATGTATTTAATTGTAATGAACTTCCCCCACTATTTTCCCTCAAGTTTTTTGGTGTGTTATTTTTCTTTTCTCAGGAGTGATGACCTTTCCCTAACATCCAGATATCAGGCCCTGAAATAAATCATAATACTCAGGGAAAAATTTTTACTTTAAGTCACAAAAGGCACAAGCACTACCTGCTGCGCCACCGTGCCACCCATTGTGACTCATATTGAGGAATAATAAAGTTTTTCACCCAGTGGTACATTTGATCAAACATAGCTTCGTGGCTCGTTTTTACGTTAAACTCACACAATTACATTACCCATTCACAGCAGTGTACCTCTCTGGTGGTCTCGGCTTGTTCTCCTTAAAGGTACAGTGCTGCTGGGAGCTCTTTAAGCCGCTTTACTGACTGTTGTCAAGTACCTGATACAACCCAGCTTCAAAAATATTGAACTATCCCTTTAATATAAACATACTTTAGCGATTGAGATACAAGTAAGAGGATCAATACCATCTTATAAGTATATATTGTGTCTTTCTGTCTTTCTATTTGTACAAGAGATATTGTATCAAAAACAAAGGATGACCAAGAAGCTCTGTGACATTGTACTTTTTGACCTTTTGACCTCAAACATCTAATCAGATCCATCATGTAAGATGCTGGTCATCGTGCACAGTTGCAGAAAATGTCACAAATCACTTCTTTTGTGATTTCTTATCCACAAAATTGAGTTCACAAGCACAGAAAGATGACTTTGACCTGTTGCCCATGACCTTGAAAATCAGCTGATTCTTAAGAAAAAGAGAACATTTGTGTGTAGGTTGGTGAAGATCCTTCCAAGAGCCAACACTGTGGTTTTTTAGATCTGTATTCCCTCCTGAGTGTTTTACATGTCTCTTTTGCGTGACAGGATATTTTTATGAAAAAGACAAAACGTTTGTGGTATAAGGACTTCTCCTTGTCCCATATTTATGCCTCAACCCCCCCTCAGCTGTAGAGGCATAAAAGAATATCAGACAGCTTAGGCTCATCTAAGAGCTCCTCTTCAACAGTGACTACCAGCACAAAGAAAGAGAAACACATTACACTGACTTACAGAACAGATTCTGACGGTCTGTTACCTGTATGTTTGACACTTTTTTCTGAAGGGCTGAGATACAAACTCTATTTAATACTGTTAAGTGATCTTTGAAGATACGAGGGACAGATTTATGCAGTGTTTCCAGGAGAAGACTGGGTGAGTATTCTCGAATGATCTTGCTTTCTGTTTGTGAGATATCATCAGGGCCAAAGATGATTGCTTAAACCTGACCTTTGACTCATATTTGTCATTTGAATTTACAATGCCGTCTTTTTATCAGTCTTTTCTTTCCTCAGTTTTCTTTGTTTTCATTTTCCACCTGCATTCTCATCTTCTAATAAAGCATTTATTTGTGCCAAGCAGGTGCTGTATAAATAGACTTGCCTTGCCTTGCTTTTCTGAGTTTTATAAATCCAGAGCACTGAGGTGCTTTTTATGTCAGCTTGCAGGTGAGAAATCTGTAAAGAAAGCACTTCCACTCGAAGCTGGATTTGCTCATTTCTCCACCTGCTCCACTTTGAAAGTCAGATGATAATTGGCCTGATCATGATGATTATTGTCACCTGCTCTTAGCTCAACTCAACCTCATAATGAAGCATTAGAGATGCTGCTCGGCTCAGTGAACATTTCAAACACAAGTCAATGCAAGGACAGAGATTTAAGTGTTCCAGTGTTTCCAGGTTGGTCTATAAATATCTAAACAATACCACAATAATAAGCTTCCATTTCTATTTTCATAGATTATTTCCACCACTGTAGTAATGCTGTTTAATTTCAGAGCAGACTTTATTACATGACTGCACAGGAACAAAGCCAAAGCTCTTCAACAGATAACTCGGGTATCTCAGCAGAAAGTAACAAAGTCAGCGTGAGCCAAGCAACACCTCGCTCTGCTCCCTCTGAATAATCCTAAATTATTCATGTGAATTTCAGCGAGCCTGCTGTCAGGAGAAAAAACGTGTATTACTTATGTAAATCCTCAGTGGCAAAAGGTGCACACTGTTATGTAACAGACGAAGCCTGAACTGTCACCTTCCTGCATGACGGGACCCAAAAAACACCCCCATAAACACCAACATCTGGTTCAACAGCAACAGCACATGGCCTCATTCACTCCATCAGCATTTGTTTATATCTGCTTATTAATATCACCAACACCTTCTTACTAACAGGAAAAACAGCACTGACAGTGTGCCCAAGAAACACTCTATCATACTCACCAGGTACAGAATTAGGAACACCTTGCTAATGCTGGCTTTGCCTTCAGACCGTGCTTAATTCTCCTGGCATAGATTCCACAAGGTCAGCTGCACATCCATGATGAGAACCCCATTCAACCTCATCCAAACTGGTGATCTTCTGGATTAAGATCTGGTGACTGTGTGGCCCACTGAAACTTATTGCCATGCTCAAGAAACCAGTTGGAGATGATTTCAGTTTTGTGACAGGGAGCGTTGTCCTGTTAGAGTAGGCATCAGTAGTATGGGTACACTGTGGTCATGAAGGGATGAACAAGATCAACAACAATATTAGGTAGGCTTTTAATGATGTCCAGTTAGTACTAAGGGGTCCAAGAATTATCCCCCACACTATAACCCTACCATTGACAGCCTGGACGGTTGATTCAATTTAGGATGGATCCATGCTTTCATGATACAGACCCGTCCATCTGAGGGCCCATTTACGCGACAGCAAAAAGCGGGGAGTTTTTGTTGTGTTTGTGGCTTCCATTTACATGAATGTTGCCCAAAGTGCATGAATCCACAAACTTTTGAAAGAGTGAAAAGTTTTGAAAACCTTTTCTTGTTCATCTGTGTGCAAACAGGGACCACCATTGTCAGGGAAAACTGTGACGTGTGGCGCATGATAAGTACTCTTAAAGGCAAAGGTTGCACACGCACCCAGGAACAACAACAACAACAACAGCTATGGCTGGCTACCGAGCAACATGTGTGCTTCTAACTGTGCTAGGTTTGTTATCACTCCTCTAACAAAATGTGGATTTGCTGCATCAATATTTCATTCATCATTTGTAAAATTCGTCAAGGACACTACAAAACTTACATCGCCAACTACTAGCCTGGCATGCATGCTACCGCGTTTTCAGTTGTTCTCATGAATCTGTCCGCTTTTGAAAACACAAAGGAAAAACCTTTCTGTTTCTGTTGACAACGCTGTCATGTATACGGGCCCTGAATGTCTCATCAGAAATCCAGACTCATCAGATCAGGCAACTATCTTCCAGGCTTCTGTTGTCCAATTTCGGTAAGGCTGTGTGAATGGCAGCCTCAGTTTCCTGTTCTCAGCTGACAGGAGTGGCATGTAGTGTAGTTTTAAGCTGCTGTAGTCGACCTGCTTCTAAATTTAATGCATTTTGCAAGTTTGCCTCTCTTTCATATCAAACCACCCTGCCTGTTCTCCGCTAACCTCTGCATTTTGGTCCAAAGAACTCCCACTCACTGGATGTTTTCTCTTTGTCTGACCATTCTCCGAGATCATTGAGTGCGAACATCCGTGTAGGTCAGCAGATTCTGAAATACTCACACCAGCCTGTGAGGCACCAACAACCATGCCAAGTTCAGAGTCACTAAAATCACCTTCCCTCCCAACTCTGTTGAATTTCAGTTGTCTTAACAATGTCTCGCGTAATTTTGCTGCCTTGTGATTGGCTGATGAGGTATTTGTGTAAACAAGCAGTTGAACAGGTGTACCTATGAATGTGGCCATGAAGTGTTCACAGGCAAGGCTCACCATCTTCAAAAGTACAGATGCAGCCATTCAAAACTTCCACACTTTCCCTGACAGGGTCTTAGTTGGCCTGTGGCAGGTCCTTGATGGAGCCTGCCCACCCTGAAAGTTTTTATTGTAAACTTCAGACCATATTTGTGTGATTTTAAAGACATAATTTCAGCTACATACAGCTCTATTTTCCTGGAAATACTTCTATTTTTTTATGTGTCCATAGTAGATTTTGTCATGTTCCCTTCACTAAAATGCATTTTTTGTATTTCAAATTGACAAGTGGGCCATACTGAGAGAGTAGGAGGGCCGGGCCACCAGTTGCCCACCCCCTGTTTTATAGGATATATAAATGAACACTTTGCTTAGCATGCAAAATGCCACAAATGAAGAACAAAAAAAAAAAAACAAAAAAAAAACAAAAGACTTGTTCAGACTCCCAGTGGCTGGAAGTTGGCTGGTAACTGGATGGACCTCAGCTGGCATTGGGCTGGGAGGGGAAAACTGAAGTGGCTGCATCCTTATCTTGGGGAGACACCCAGCAAATGTATGAATAAGTATGTTTTCAGATGAATTTCGGCACTTGGAAGTTGGCTAGAAACTGTCTGGCTGATGGCTGGGAGGGGAAAATTGCAGCAGCTGCATTTGTCCCTGCCGTCATGTGGGCTAATTATTGAATGACTGTGGGGCACAATGATGACCTTTATCACAGGTTTAACTCAACCTCTTTGCCCCTTTCTTGGAAAACTGAAGTAAGTCTTTTTTAAGCATTTCCCAAATTATGAATGTCATTGGACTCCAAAATATCCTGCCAGTAACCAACAGGTGAAATCACTGATCTAGTGTCCACATTTCATACTGCAGATAGCTGATCTTCTGTACTCATCTGTAACTTTGCAGAGGTAAAGAGACATTATAAAAGAAGCAAGACAAACTGTACCTTCACATTATCTGGATGGAGACCTCCAGGATGTTTGTCCATGTACTGACACAGGTCTGTGTGCTAAAAAAAGACAGACAGAGGTGTTAAGACAGTAACACGAGCATGTGTGAATCATATGAAGTCATAGGTCAGCCTTAAATTTTAAACTAGAAAATAACTGCAGTTTAACGTTGTGTTTAAATGAGACACGGCGCCATCCAAAGGTGATTATCCCTCAGAGAGAGTGCAGTGTTTAGATAGAAAATCAAACTTATTTTGTTATGGTGTCCACTTCTGGCCAAGCACTGCATCACCTTTCAATCCTGCCATCCAGATAAATCAGTCTGAATTGCAGCAGTGTTGCCCGTCTGAGACATGTTTATTTGAAGACAGTATTCTGTCCATCACTGACTCGTGAGCTGCATGTAGTGTGACGCCGGCCTGCCCTTCACCTCAGTGTTGTGTTAGTAGATTGAGGGCGGAGGAACCAGAGGGTCTGAAATCGCGGTGATATTTACAATCTCAACAGTCTCCCACAGCAACACCCACCAGAGAATTTCGTCAGCTGAATTATTCAGATGGCTGCTCCACCATAGTCATGCCTGTCCATCTTACTGGCTTTTGTAATCCATTCTCCTTCGTTCTTTTTTCAGGATGTTGGTGATTCTGCAACTCCATTGTGGAGTCCTTTTTTAACTATTTGGAAAAGTCTCAAAGGACATTGTGCGTGGAACATTACGTTGGTTTTGGGTTTGGCTAGCTGTTGCTTGTGTGACAACTAGAAATTGAAGTGTTGTTTGTAGTTAAGAGAAAGAGACAGAAAACATACCACTTCAGGCATAGTAGACACAGATGGGGTGGAAAAGAGCCAACAGAGCCTAATTTAAATCAACAAAATCTTAAAGCCCTTTTCAAAACATTCGACATCGGCCGCAGTTTTGCCAATATAACGCCAATATATTCTTAATTTCTCATAAAGCAGTAAAAGCTGTTCAATGTCCAAGTTGTGCAGAATGATGTCTTTACGCTGTTAGTCCAATAGATGGAGCTCTAACTCCATTCGATCAGCAGTCCCCTCCCCGCCGCTGTCTAATCAGTCACATACAGGAGTGGCACAGCCTGGCAACAATACAAGAGTGGGCTGAATGGAGCTTGCCAACAGGTATGTTAATAACAACATTGTGAAATTAACAGTGACTCAAAATGTCTCCCATTTCAGTTTAACTCTCTTACCATGTGTCGTGACAAGTAACGTGTGCTTTGTTGCATCAGTCCTGCTTTTCAATTACGTTACATTGGTAAAGTTGTGCTAACCTAGCTTAAGCTTCTCCCTGTCTATGTTAACAATGACATCGCTGTGGCAATGCTAACCTAGCATAGCATTAGCTAACAGCTTAAAAGCCAGCCAGTTACTGCAGAAATAACGTAAGTGCACAAATATTTGAGAGTGCAGAAAACGACCGTTCATCACTTCATCAGCGACGTGTTGAAGCACATTTAATGAGGAGCGATGTGAACACAGAGGGGACGGGGTTTATTCAGGGCAGGCCCGAAAAGTTAAAACGATTAACACTGAGTGACCACAGGCTGTAACAGCAACTCGCTGTGTGTGTTGTGGAGTAACATTAGCCTGTTATAAGTAACATTAGACTATTTGTGACCATCATGTAGTTAAAATATAACTCTACCAAAAATGATATGTTTTGGCATCTGAGAAAGGTGTCTCTGGTTTTTTATTTTGGTTCATATGAGTCATGACTTCATGGCAAAGAAAATAATGAAGTATGCGAAAATCTGATTTACCGTTAAAGGGCATCAGAGGACTAAGACTTAAATCTAAAGATAAATTCATCAGTACAGCTGGTAGCTATATCCAAGCATGCTCCATAGAAAGAAAAATGTACAATGCAAATTTCAAACAAAATACTCCACATTACATATTTCATCTATATGTTTACATTTTAAATAAGGTCATTTATTTTATTTTGCAGGAAATTACTGCAGTTTTGCACACTATTTTATTTTGTACTTGAAAGTTCTTTGTTCTTGTAAGTTGCACAGTAGAAAAATAAAAGAGGCTTGTGAAAAGAATGTTACTAAAGTGATTTTGTTTCATTTTTTTCTCACAATTACCTGTTTAAAACTCTTTTTAAATTTGTTCTACCTGTACTATAACCTGCCTCTAATTTTCATCAAGAAGAAGTACAAGATCAGATGTATTTCATAATTCATTTATAGAGTGACTCCTTTTTAAGGTTATATAACTAATTACCCAGAGGTTTAATGCTTTTCTGCATGTTTTTGTTCTTGAAAATTCCTCTCTGTTGTAAAGTTAAACAAATACTAAAGGACAAAGTATTGTAAAACAGTAAAATGTTCTGCCTGTAATTCATATATTCATTGTTGAAAGTGTTAAGGGACCAATTTTTTTTAATTCATTTTATATTTGTTTAATTAATCGGCTGAGTAACCAATAATTGGATTTTTTTCTGCCAAATATCGGCATCGGCATCGTTTTCAAAAAATCCATGTCAGTCAGGCCCTAATTATTGGTGAACTGTGAAATAAAAGTGTATATCAGTAATCTGCAAAATACTAAGGATCAACCCAATAAGGAAGGAAAACTATAAGACTATATTAGATTTGATTTGACAGAACTTCATTCATCCCTTTGGGAGACTCCCTTAGGGAAATTAAGATTCCACTAGCAGTTTTGTATAGCAGATTAAAAGATATATAAAAAAGATAGCTATAAACAAAAATATAAATAAAGATAAATATAGATAAAATATGTCTACAGGCTGGCTACTGCTTCTTCCCATCCTCAGTCTTCCTGTTACTCCTCCTCCCCCCAGGTGAGTTACTGATCACTCCCTTGTCTTTCTTACTGAAATGTGCAACAAATTAGGATCTGATTTGGCGTTTTTTTTGCTGGGTTTCATAGCTGAGAAGTGATCTTCATAAAATTAACAGATTCAAATATCTTCGTGATTGGCAGGCTGTGATTGTTTCAAATCAGGGGAATTGTTTTTTATGTCATATAAATGACCTGAAGCCACTAGATTAGATTTAGTAGTGATTCTGTATTGTCAAATAAATGTGTTTTGACGTCAGAAAAACAGGCATGAAGGGTATTTCTGTCCTGACAGGCATAAAACAACATTTATATTAAATTCCTCTTTGGTCTCTTTTCTCTCAGTCCTTGTTAAGTTGACCTTTTTGAGCTCCACTCATGTCTCCTCAAATCACTTCAGATCTTTTGACATGTGTAATATCGGCCAAAAGGGGGCACTGCACTGTTTCCACTCTTATTAAATGCAGCAGTGATGGAGAGCTGAGTAAGCGTGTTCTGTTTGAGAGATCTGGCCTCTCAGCATTTTGAGATTGAACACCAAGCAGAATATCAACGAGACTGTCAGAAGGGTTAACTGAGGATCTGGACTCCAGTTCAATGTTTGAGTTTTTCAAAGAGCTGAGATAAACTTTACAACTTCCACTACAGCTCATAGTGAAGCTGAGTCCAGAACAGAATTCAGTAATGATGTACTGAAAACACGCCCTGATGAAGTTTGTTTGGGTAAAACCTTTCATAAGTACCTCTTTAACACCAAATGACGGGACAAGAATTTGTTCTTCACCATCAAAAGGTCAATCAGATATATCACACAGCACTTACACAGACATGTAACACAGCTCTGTAACAAACTCAAGCAGGAATGAAGTTAAAACAGATTCATGAATCAGGGCAATCATTGAATAAACTGGCACTTTTTCAAGCTCTCCTGTGGTAACATGCTATTTTCAGAATATCCCATGGGGCACCTCAGAGGCTTCCTGCGGGCTACCAGGAGCTCACAGGCACCACGTTGATCACCCCTGTCTTAACGTCTTCAATCACGACTTATCCAATTTCCAATCACACATAACCAGGGAGATCAGACAGGATTTGCTGTGTTATTTTTTGTTTAAATAATATTTTAACTCCATCTTTTCCCAGATATTAAATCTAGATTCTTTTTGGGTTTACTTCAATATTTTCCTTCTTTTGACCGGCAGGTGTCTGAAGTATTTCTGACCTCCTGTGATGGATCTGCAAAAATACTCTCCACCCCTGATTCTTTCAGTTATTACCTCGCAGGCCACAGCATTTTCCGACCACAGCCTTTCTATTGGCTATAAATGCATCAGTAGAAGTCTCTGTTAGTCTCTTGTGTCCACAGCACTGCAGAGGACAGTTGTGGGGGTGTACTAAAACTGTGGATGTCCAATAAAACGGCTGACAGGCTCCATGTTCTGGGCATAGACGGAGGAGCCTCTGGAGCCTCTGGCTGCTTTTCTATGGCTCCGAGCAAAGAGTGGAAAAAGACTGAGCTGCATTTACATTCTCCAAGAGCCCAATAAACCAGAGAACGCCAATCAAAATATCCACAGCTCATGTTTCTGTGGGCAGAGTATTAAAAAGTGAAACCCAGTCTGCAGGAGGCTCTGAGGTCAAATCAATCAAAATAAACACACATGATGAAGAGCTGACCTCCATGACCTTTGAAACTGTGGCTTCTTTTCTTTTGAACACCAAAAACAGATTCTCAAACTAATTTCAGGCCAGGCCGTGTGCACACTCACCACATATTCAAAGACCAGAGTCAGGGTTTCCTTGGTGTGGATGATGTCATGGAGCAGTACGATATTGGCGTGCTTCAGGCCTTTGAGAAGAGACGCTGCAGAGACACATCAAAAACAGAGTTAATCACACATTCAGATGAGGGCTGACGTGAGGTTATCACAGCAAAAAACAAAGCAAAACTGGGGTAAAACACACATCCTTTGTTGGCTATCAGGCAGCACAGTGGTCTACAAAATGTCCCAGTAGCCATGTTTACATGTAGGGTTGAACGATTTTAGGAAAAGATCGAATTGCGAGATTCTGGCAGATATTGCGATTTCAATTTGATTTACCATTTTCTTCAAATCAAGCTTCAGTGCAATAATATTGTTTTTATTTTTATTGTAAAAAATTAAAGTGGCAGCTGCTAAATATGACTGAGACATGTACGTGATTCTCTTTATGAGAGCATGTTGACAAAGATTTTCTCTGTTATGAGGCCAAATTAATTAGAAATGTGGCTGTATGTTGTGATTAACACTCTGTTAGTACTTTAGTTTGTCTTTATATGAGGACTCTACAGCCGACAGTACGACTCCTCCTCTGTTATAAACACACACTTCTGTCCGTAACTCATCGTTCATCATGGAGGGACACATAATTTATCCCCCTCACTCTGGACGTCTTTATTTTCTGCTCTGAAATGAACCCAAATTGTGTTCTGCAGCATGTTTCTCCTGCTCTCTTTAGAGGAACTATAGGCAGAGAAAAGGCTCAGTAGCTGCTGAAGCAGCCGACTGAGAAAAAACTGTAGAGTGGGACCAGTGGGACCGTAAATTTGGACAAGCCCCTGTCCTTAACTGTGCATGTGTGAGTTGAGTAGAGAAGAGAGGAGAGAGTGAACCAGAAAGACTCATTCAGAATAAGTGTGTATATGAACATCCTTCGAAATAAACATTGGCATAAACCACCTCCTCTCATTCAGAATCTAAGGATCAAAATCTGATTGATATGTTTACATGACCTGTTTTTATTCTAATCAAGAGTTTAATCTGATTACTTGTGTCCATTGTGATTGTAGCAAAAAGAAAAGACTCCAAAGCACTCTCATTATGCAATTAAAATGTCTTTATTTTAACAGCATGGTCATGTCGACTTGAAAAACAAACTTTGGTGCGTTTTTGGCATCAAGCCTTCATCATTTCATCATTTAATAGTATACAGGGAGTGCCTTGGAGTCTTTTCTTTTTGCTTCAATGACTTTGTGAATCCCTTTCCAAAGAGCACCTCAAACAAACTCTTTCTTAAGTCCAGGAAGCACTCCTTTCCTTTTGTCTTTTAAAACAGCCATTGTGATGTTGGGGCCAGAATAGAAGTAGTGGGATTGGTAAATGCTGAAATTTAATCAGTCTTCTTCTGTTCATTACTGTTATTTCTTTCAAGTAACACTTCTCATAAGGATAAAGTATCCTTACATATTCAGAGAAGCCTCCATTATCTTCTTATATTGTTGAAAACAATCCAAAACAACTCAATAGCTATCACTGGCTAACATGTCTGAAGGACAGTTCTGCCCTCAGCTGAGCCCTGCCCACTAAAGTATAACATACATCAAACTACATGTAACAAATCTATCTACCTACAGATCTCCCTCTCTCTCTGTCGATATATATATATATATATATATATATATATATATATATATATATGTATATATATATATATATATATATATATATATATATATATATATATATATATATATATATATATATATATATATATATATATATATATATATATATATATATATATATATGTGTGTGTATTTCCCAGCCCTAATTCAGATACCAGAGGACTAGTTATGGTCTCCTTCTTCACACAGTCTTCATTAAAATGCATCAGAGGTCCTCTGAAGGCCTCACCACATACATACAGGGGATTAAAAGCAGATTACAACAAAAGAAGAAGACAAGCCAGGATTTACTGCATAAGCTTTGATGCTCATTAATCAACACATTTATGATGTAATGGACATGTTTAATAAGCCTATCAGTGCATTGATGTGTTGGAGATCAACAAACCATCCGTTAGTTCACTTAAAATCTCCTCTAAGAGTCTTCCTGATGGAGCTGGGACGGACCTCTAAAGACTTTCACATCAGCCTTCCTGCCTTGTTTGAGCCAGACCTCGAGTTTAATCTAGGTGGATTGTGCAAACAATAAAAAAGTGATTCAAAAAATCTGCAACTTCTGTGATCAGTAATTAGCGTGGCCTAGTTTTGTGTGGGAAAACCTGGAGCACATTTACACAGTAAAGAGCCAAATTTAGTAAAAATAAATAAAGTTAAAAAAAAAGTTAAAAAGCTCTGTAATTAGCGCAGCTCCATTAGATGAAGATCAGCCAAAGAAACACTTCTGAAGTTTCACTGTTACTTACTGATTATTTTTAGATTTTTTTTTTCACATTAAGGATATTAAAGTGCCTCAGCATGGTAATCTGTGAAAGATATGAACCTTATATATGGCTAGAAGACATCAATTTTTTAATCTCTAATTCATCACAAACACTTCAGGGCAATTAAGTATCACCAATGGACATAAGAAGCATGTTTTAGCCTGTGTGAGGAAACCAGAGTACGGACAGAAAATCCATGGATGCACGGGAGAACTCCACAAGGACAGGCCCTATACCCAACTAGGAAGCCAAACCAGCAACATTCTGGCACCACCAGCTGCACCACTGTGCAGCTCTACTTGACACATTTAAAATGTGAAATGCCCTTGATTAACATTAGGTAGTAACATGTGCCACAGTGTCACAGCTCAGTTCTCTCTGTTCAGAAAAACTCAGGACAGATGGCAATGCTATATATTGCTGTACATGGTGCCAGATTCTCCACTTAATCAAGAGAATTGTGGGAGAAAATATGGCACAAAAACAGTGTGGGGTCATCACATGCTACAAACAATTTGTTTACATCCAATTAATTTTCCATCACACGGCTGATTAATCACTATTTTGAGACACAGGTGGAAGGACACGTAGTCTGTGCCATGTCTCCAAATAGTGCCTGATCAAAGTGGCTTGGTAGTGGAATAGTCAGTGGATGTAAACAAACTGTTTGTTTTGTGTGATGATCCCACACTGTTTTGTGGCTTGTTTTCTCCCACAGTTCTGTTAATTAGGCAGAGTTTGGCACCGTGTACAGCAATGTATGGCATTAGCATCTATCCTGAATTTTTCTGAACAGAGAGAGAGCTGAGCTGTGACACTGTGGCACACGTTCAGGCTCATTGCTTGGACAACAACACAACCCCACTTCAAAAACCTGAACTGTGTCTTTAAAGATGGAAAACCATCATGAAACTCTGCATCTTCAACACCTGTCCACTTATTCAGCTCAAAGTGACCAGTAAACACAGTCACTAGTTAAACGTCAATACAACACAACACCCACACTGGGGGACTGGTTTTGCCCCCTTAGGGCCCCTGCTAAATGGATGACAACATACATACGTAGTTGCCAGGCCTGCTTATTATAAGTATATTTTTTTGAAAAGTTGCTTGTAAGTATTGGTGGGTTGCGTATTTTTGTTATTGTTCCAAAAGGGCAGTGGCTCATTTGGGTTTGTTGTAACCCAAAACCCAGGAGAAACATAAATGTAAATTTTACTGTAAAAACAGGGGCAAACATGATGTTTTCATCAAAAAGAAATCCTTATAACCAGAATTACATTTATTTCTACTGTAGCTGTTACTGTTTCTCCATAATAAAGCTGTAAATGGTCACCATAAAACTAAGATAAAAGCCTTACTATGTCAGTTTGGCGACAAAAATCAACATTAGACAGACAGTTTGGTGATAACAGAGTTATAAATAAGAGTAGCCCCTCCCTGTAAAAAGAAAAGGATGTTCTACCTCCACACAAAAGGATGTTGAATCATTTTGCATGTTCTCCCTGGCATGCATAAAACATGCTTCGTGTACATTACATTTTTTTAAAGAGTAATATATCACATTAGAAAAAAAAACTACCTGGAGGTTGCTTGTTTTGGACTTGTTTGTATCGACCTGGTAGCTTATTTCAGCAGAAAAAATATGGCAACACTGCATACATACATACATAGCTAGCTGACCACACTGATTGTCCTCTTTATTGATTTTTTCATCCTAAATCTGTTTACATGAGGGTTCATGATTCCCCATGTCTGTGAAATCACTTCCGTGAAACTGATGCTCAGATGGCAGGTGTTTGCTCTTATGGTCTAAATCATCCACTGTGTGTGGCTGAAGGACTTTATTTTCATTTGAGACTGACCACATGTCCACTGTCTAACACATTTTGGAAACTGGCGAAAGATCTGAAAAAATAGTCTAGATTGTTGGCAACCTCAGCAGAAAACTGCAAATCCCTATCTGGTAATAATGAAGAGAGATTTTCAGGCAAACAAATAGCTGAGAGAAAAACAGTCCTGGTGACAGTGGAGTGATTTCATCTGGGAGTCATTTCATTAGAGCAGAATGTGAGGGCTGAATAATAAGTTCAGTTTTTATTATCAGACATAAATGGGTTTTCAGACTGTTGCCAATTTGATTAATTTAGCAAACAAAAAGTTCTTTTCCAAGGGCAGGGAGGAGCTCTGACAGACAGATCCTCTGAGGAGAGGAGAGTGTTTGAGCCTCATGAATAAATTCATTGAGCACGAGAACCTAAAGGTTGTTAGAAAAATCAGACGAGGCAGGAGTCCTCAGCGTGAGCACGAGGTTACACATACCTCAAAGATCCTGTCACCGTTTGAAGATTACACTCCTCTCAAACATACACCAGCCTTATCTGTGGTAATGGGCTTGAGTGTGTAGTTTTGATAAGCATGCGCACACACACACACACACAGTGGATGTATGACTTTATTCAGCAGTGGTGTGTAATGCTGCTCACATTTCAGTGCCGGGAGCTCCCTCAGCTGTAATTGCTGAATTAGTTCAATTTTCAAAGTGCTTTAGTGATCCGCTCACAGGGAGAGGTGTGACCATGTGTGTGAGAGGGTGTGTGTGTGTGTTTGGGACCATCCCTCTCAGATTGGACCACACACAGATCAGAAAGAGTCATGATCTCATCTATATTCAAATTTCATCCACACAAGCACAAACTGACAGGACAAACAAGAAAGTGCTGCTAGAGTTTGTATAAAAGCTGACTGTGATGTCAGATGTGGCACTAAAAGCTTACTTAACTTGTGTTTTTGTTGTTTTCATGTCTTGACTCACTCCCGAGTCCATGACAAGCAGATAGACACCACTGTGTCGACTGTAGTGGATGTTGTTAGCCTGCCTCTGCCTACTGTCGTTAGATAAACTCTTAAGAAACTCTAAATGGCCCTGTGTGCTTGTTGCAACGTTTTCTTTCTTTTTTTTTTTTTTTTTTGCATGTTATGTTATCTATTTTAGACTAAGATTAGCACTTTATGTAATTTCCAAAAGAAATACATACAAAACTAAACCTTAAACCACAACGGACGTGCTTGTAAGTTGGACAACAAAACAAAGCCTCTGTTTATGAGTAGAGGAAGATTGGTACTAAGGATTATTGCCGGCAAGAAAGGAGGAGGATGATTTCTTTGGGGTATAGTTTCGTATGAATTTCTTTCAAAAATTACGTTGCTGAAGAGTCAGCAAAAGTCAAAAGAGTGATGTCTATCTGCTTGTCATGGACTCGGGAGTGTGGCAAGACACAGAAACAAAAAACAATGTTGGCATATCCCTTTATTTCGGTTTTATTTAGATATCTATTAAAACCACAAGCCTTACTGGTGTTCTGCTTCAACCTCTGGCTATGTTAGCTGGTGTTAGCGTTCATTTTAAGGAAATATGGTGAACTGACTTGAGCTTATACATATAGCTTTTCTAGTCTCTTTGACGACTAAAAGCAGCTTTACACCACATGTCACATCTACTCAGTCACACCCATTCACTCTCAGATTCACTCTCTGATGGTTGGAGTTTCCATGTATGTTGTCCATTAGTATCAACTAACACATTCACACCCGTTCATTCCCATTTACAGCCACTAACACAGCAGTGGGACCAACTTGGGGTAAACTGTCTTGCCTAAATACACATCGCTATTTGACAGCTAAAGCTGAGCTTGAGCCTGCAACCTTCAGATTACTGACCAACGCACTATAAGACTGCACCACTGACACCTCAAATATGTCTTCTGTTATATAAACATTCAAGACATACCTGATATTCTTGATCAAATCCTTTTCTACAATGTCCTGTTTACTCTTGTTAGTTTCAACATCTGTTGTAACCATAGCAACTATAGATGCAGGCAGCCATGGGTCACCAGTCAGCACAGCAACTTGTGAAACAGAAAACATATTCAATAAAAAAACATTTTTTCTCTCAGTGTGGACTGAGCCTCTGACAACAAAAGGTTAGGAATCACTGATGTCAAGCACATACTGTAATGTAAAACAGAGCTGGTAATAAATAAAGCATGTCAAGCCAGGATGAGCAGAAACCACAAACAGAGAAGCATCTTTAGTTTCTTCTTATCTAGTCTGCAACATCAGTTGTGTTACTCTGCACTTTTGCTTTCATCTTCTTTTATTAATAATGATATTGACAGGCCAGATTATGAAGTTAAAAAAGTAACATTAAATATGG
Organism: Cetoscarus ocellatus; assembly: GCA_037902135.1. NCBI lineage: Eukaryota > Metazoa > Chordata > Actinopteri > Labriformes > Labridae > Cetoscarus > Cetoscarus ocellatus. Next base: position 339,745 of record JBAMNC010000633.1, on the reverse strand, counting down.
ACAATTGTTAAAAAACTGTAGAGTCAGATATACAATGTCAATATAATCATGTGCCTGGAAAGATGTTAAAGCAGGGGTGGGCGGTCTGGCAGCCACACACGACCCTTCTGCTCACTCAACATGGCCGACGAGTCAATTCGAAATATCAAAAAAATGCATTTTAATGAAGGAAACATAACTAAACCTACCATGAAAACATTAGAACAGTGATATTTCCAAGAAAATAGAGCTGTATTTCTCTCTGTAATATTTGGCTTCACGGTGGCATAGCATGTAGTGCATGTGCCTCACAGCAAGAAGGTCACCAGTTCGATCCCCCTCAGTTTGCATGTTCTCCCCGGCATGCATGGGTTCTCTCCGGGCACTCTGGTTTCCTCCCACTGACCAAAAACATGCTTGAAATGCCCTTAGGTATAAGTGTGAGCGTGAGTGGTTGTCTGTCTCTCTATGTGGCAGTGGGTGTTCTAGGGGCGGGGCCACAGGAGCATTGGCCCCATCTGAAATCGAAGTGGCCCCCTGAAGTGGCCCTGTCCTGTCACTTATCTGTCATTTTGCTAAAGAATGACAATCAGATTATAGGTGAATGTTATTCTATACCCTACCGTTGGTGGCAGGAGTGTGCCAAATAGGCAGGTCCATGGTCAATAAAGCTGACAGAAGAAGACTATCATTTGGTTCAGAAAATGTAAGAATAAAAAGAAACATGAAATTGTGAAACATGTTATGAATACTATTTTATTTCTTTTGAAGTTGCTCACATCCGCAAATGTGAAACTGAAAATGAGTTTTAACGTCTACACCTTTTGTATTAAAATGCTTGAAAAAGGTGTGACTGGGTGTGCTTTATCATAAATGTGACTGCATGCATGTTGGACAAATACTTGGCCCCTCCGTGAGAATTGTGGCCCCTTGATGGCCCCTAATTTAGAAAAAATCCTAGATCTACCACTGCTCTATGGGCCTGCGATTGGCTCAGGGTGTACCCTGCTTCTTGCCCAATGTTAGCTGGGATAGGGGGAATAAATACTGGTTGGATGGTCGGATCTCTTTAAATTTCCCTCTTGTACATGACTAAATGTTTGTTAAAATAAAAAAGAAACTGTTAGTAAAATAAACATTAACAAATGGTAGCAATATGAAGTCATTCAACAATGCAGCCTCCTGTCACTCAGCATAAAATGACTGTGGCCCTCTTGGTTACCAAAGCTGCCCACCCCTGCACTAAAGGGTTTTGCCTCCTTTCAAATAGGACAGCACCACAGACAGGGAAGGATATTGTGGGGTGGGGCGGTGGGGCGGGGAGCTGACATGGAAAAAAAACAAAAACAGACTTGATTGAAATCCAGCCTGTTCACCTCGGACTACAGCCCTGCACACATGAAGTGCTTCTCGATTCACACATCACTCATACCAGCATCACTCTGTCTCTCTCGGACAGATGTTTACATTCATCTTTATTTTCATTTATTGCTCCTTTTTTTCTGTAATTGTGGTGTGCAAACCATTTAATAAAGAAGTGTTCAACTGAGACCTGCCTTTATTTGACAAACTGTGTCACAGTAAACTGGTCATGCAGGTGGGATGAGCTGTTTTACAGAAATGGTGCAGAGGGACCCACATTGCTTATATTTTATCTCCTGAGCTTTTCTACCCTGGAAAACAAGCCTACAGAGAAACTATATTGTGGTTTGACCGAAGAATAAGAGAGTTCTTCATTCTGTAGCCGGAGGGACTCTCTCTTCAGTCTTAAAGTTAAAGCTGGAGAAGCCCTGAGGAGAGGAGTAACAAAGTAACCTGCAGACAAGTTTTCCAAGTTTGATCTAAACCACTTCTCTTCCTGTGTTTACGACTAAAAAGGCTTTTTCTGTATTTTTTCCATTTCCTGGACGGAAACAGAGACTTTCTTTCAGTTCAATTTGAAATATGGGTAGACTGTAGTCCATCATGTCTGAGCTAAAATGGATGAATGGGTTACTTTATGAATTCCAGAGGAGAAAATGTTTTATAACTGCTGCTTCTTAATGTATCATTTAATTAAAAGAAGAGAATAGTAGTCTTTCATTGCCTTTTAGCTGTCGGTCACTTTGACATAGTCAGATGTATCAAGGACTGAGACAGTAAAAGGGATGTCGCTCACATGAGGAGGTGAATGGGTCACGTACTAAACTGCTGATTGTGCAGAATAATCAACAGGTTTTTCAGAATTTCAACCTCAAAAACCTCTTCTGAGCTGACAAGGCTCTTCTTGTAAGAAGAAAATCTGTGATAGTGGACCACTCTAGTCTGTCATCCAGCTGTAGGCCCAGACTTGTAGACCTTGACCATCTTCTCTTCAGTCTCACTAATGCTAACATCTTGTTTTTCCTGAGGTCCATCATGAGCCTGTCCCATCCTTTGATTACCCCGCATTCAGCTGCAGCAGATTCTTGGGTGCACTGCTCACAAGCTCCCCAACAAGCCTATTGCTCCTCACCCTTTCCTTCCTAAATATACCCTCTGATTGGACTGTTGTAAAAGGTGCTCTGATCCTACACACCAGAGGAGGGGGTCTGTGAAGAGCACTCAAGACCCCCCAGGATTCCTCAGAGATTTTTTTGTGATTGTTGCTGCAAAAAATGTCTGTTTTGCAACACGTTTTTGGGAAAGTTGCAGCAATAGTTATTAGTATCAGTGACATTAAAAGAACAGAGTATTTTCAGATTCATTCCAGCTTCTGTTTCTAGTGTTTTCAGTGTTTTCTAGTGTTATCCTTTCCAAAAGATTTAAATTACAGTGATTCTGTTACAAAATGTGCTTTATTTTCACCAGATATCAGTGTTTTCCCAAGAATTTCCTGTTAAAGTTCCTGGTGCTTCTGGGGGGTAGGACAAGGAGGGTGCTGTCACCCTCAACAACCTTTTATTCCTTGTTTTTATGCTTCATCAAAAGGAAAATGGTCAAAGATTGATATCACTCCTGCTTGTTCAACTGTTGCTCTTGCAGGATCTGTCCAGCAGTAGGGCTCTGCAGGTTGACTGAGGGGGGAAGGCTGGATAGAGATCAGTTGATATAAGAAATATTTTGATTAATAGGCCTGTCTTTAAAAAGGAAATTTAAATATAAGATGAGAAAAGACATGTGTTTACTTCTTTAGGTACAAGGCTTAGCCTTAAAGAGATAGTGTGTGGTTGTTGTAGTGGTGTTGTGTGAGCTACAAGGCATGAGCCTGAACATGTGCCACAGTGTCACAGCTCAGTTCTCTCTCTGTTCAGAAAAACTTGGGACAGACACTAATGCTATACATTAGTGTACATGATGCCAACCGTTTGTGTAATAAAAAGAATTGTGGCTACAAACAGTTTGTTCACATCTGTTTAAAGGAAAAATTCAACATTTTTGTTGTTTTCGTGTCTTGCCTCACTCCCGAGTCCATGATAAGCAGATAAACACACTTCTTTCCACTGTGTGTCCAGTAACAAGGAAGAGACAGGCAAAGCTCACCCACCGCTAATTAGTTTAGCTCAAATGCTGGGAGTCAACCGGTGGTGCTAACCTGCCTCTGCCCACAGTCGTCAGAGAAACTCGTTTTTTACCTTTTTCATGTTACGTTGTCTTCTACTACCATCGTATTATCTTCTGCGACTCCTAAACAGAGGCTTGTTTTGTTGACCTAAATCCACGGTGGTTTTTGCAAGAAATGTGATGTTCATGAATGCATCGAGTCTTTTGAACAGCTCCTTTAAGTGAATGAGAACCAATTTGCAGTTCTGAATGAGGCATTGCTTGCAATAGGCTTTTAAAAAAAGGGGGTTTGCCTGCCAACCAACTTCTCTCACCTCCCAGAAAAATCAGACCCCACCTCTACCACAAAAACCTAGGGGAAACAAGGATATCTGGTAAAAGTAAAGCTCATTTCACCACAGAATCATTGTATTTTTCATCTGATTTTAATAAGCATTACCAAACACTAGAAACAGTTGGAATCATCAGTAAACTCGGACTTATTTAGGTCTCAAATATTGCAACTTTAGCACCGGATAATCTGGCAGTTTTTGCATAATGACAAAAATTCCTGCAAAATCCTGGAGGGTCTGATCCTTTTGACAACTGCACATTTTGGGAAAGATATGCATGTAGCTTGTGGTAAAAATAGACAAGTCTCCTTTTGTCAAGGTTTTCAGCACTGCAGTCAGCGTGAGGACTGCAGCTCATGCCGGCAGTCTGAAAGCTGTGACTCAAAGCTCTTTTCCCGGTAAAATGCATCCAGGCTCATAAAACCAGCACTGGCATAAAGCGTAGATAAGAATTGAATGTTTTGGTTCACAAATGTTGCATATTTTTCTTGTTTTCTTTCTGCTTAAAGGTGCAGTGTGTAGAATTTGGCATTTGAGTGACATCTATCGTTCAGATTCTAGAATGAAACCAAAACGTCACATCGCTGAGCACCGGAAGCCTGTGAAGACCAAAAGGGATCGTGAACACGGCATCATTTACTAAAGTGACAAGGTTTGTAACCATTATATTTAAGCCCAGAGTAAGCACAGAGTAACAACTGTCTCTATATCCACCGCCGTCCTCTCTCATCTTCTTTGCCTGCATTCCAGGTAGATTTCAGAACCGTCGGACAGATTCACGTTTCGTTCTTTTTGTCCCTAAAATCCACCCATAGACAACATGGCGAATTGTTATGTTGGTCTACATGAACGCGGCCCGTGGTAATGTACATTTTTTTAAGCTTTTTCGAACTAAATAAAAATAAAACAAACATTTTATGGGGGTGATTGTACTCCTATTTTGACGGAATTTACATGCAAATAGAAACATTATATCCTATATTCACCATTTCTGTTCGGCAAAATGCTGTCAAACTCTACACACTGAATCTTTAAATACAAATAAAATCTCAAATTAAGATCAAGCTTGTGGTAATTTGTCCCAAAGACTCCACTATCTCAGCTTAGCTGACCCACATTGATATCTGAGCAGAGTCAACGTCTTGGCATGTCTTACCTTCTCTTATTGCAGTGAAAGGTGTTCCCTCCTCCTCCTGCAGACGGATCACCTTCAGAGCCACCAGTTTCCCGTTCACCCTGAAAACCACACAGAGGACAGACAGACAGGGTGCTATAATCTCCAGGTTTTATTTGTTATTTTGACAGGAAAAAATAAAATCAGAGGCTGCAGAACAGCGAGCTTTGTTAAGTGAGTGAAATGTAATTTAGTGGCAGTGGAGTGAGACTCGGGTACAAGGCCACAGGATTACAACTGAATGAGGCTCACCAATCAGAGCTGCTGGTGTGTAGGAGTGACACCAACACCATTACTGTGTTCATTTACAGTGTGTGAACTTTCCATTTTATAGAATTTAATTAGCAAAACCAAGAGGCAAATCCCCAAACCATATACACAGAAACATGACGACTGAATTTATGAAATATAGTCGACTGTACAGTGATTAGAAGTCACTATGCGTGTGTTCAATTTTCAGCTCTTTGGAGTGGATAAAATATATTTAAATAAAAATGTAATTACTGTTCCAGTCAATGAATTCACTCAAGAACAACACTGCTGCAGGGTAATTGAATGTTCTTGACTGCTCCTATAAAAGGGAGTGGATGGATCAGACAGTGAGTGTGTTTGCACATGAATGTGATAAAAGGGAGTAGTGATGGAATATAATAATATCATCTGACAGGTTTTCAAAAGCTTCAGTGGGAAAGACGGCTTATATGCAAGATCCTGTCAATAAATAAAGTTTCCCTCTTAAAATACACAATTAAAACAGCAAGCCCATGACTTTCTTCAACGCAGCTTCTCCTCCTTTAGGTGCACTCATGCTGCTGGGGCTGTGTCATCGGACTGGTTACAGTAAAAATCATAAACAATATTTTGGCAGTGTATTTTAGGATTAGAGTGGTGGTTTGTTCATTGTACCATTTCTTGTCTGGTTTAAAAAAATTCTTACCAATAATGTGACAAATCATGGTAGAAACTAATGTACAGAGTTTTCTCTCTAGAAGTAAGTGTAGCAGATAGAGCAACCTGGAACCTGCATTTCTTAGAATAACAACTTAATATCACTTTTGGGTTGCTTCTGTTAGTGCATGTACGATGTATAGCATTGTATTAAATTTGTGTTACACTGATAAAAAAGACAAATAAACTACTAATAGTTAAATTTAATTAGGGCTGAGCAATATATACTATTTTAACACTGCATGTGTAATAATCAAATTGCAGGACATGTCAAGTCCTGCAACAGAGTTTTTTGATTGAGGCCAAAGCCACAAATTTGCTCATTTCCAACAATTTACAAAAAAAGTCTGTCTGATATCTTCAGCCTGTGGGCTTTCTCACAGTACAGGCCATGAAGCATGCATGAATGTTTTACAAGCCACAGACGACACTCATCAGAGATACAGTGATGTCACTTGATTTTTTTTTCCATTGTCAGCTCTCTCTTAAACATCTTTCTTTGTTTTTTGTTTGAAGAACCAAGAGACAAGAAACTTTTTCAAAAAATAGTCTTTAGTGCAACAATAATAAATAATTGTATCATTTATTTTATTATTAATAAAATCTAATAAAAACATGCAACATTTCCTGTTGGTTACGAGAAAAAAGAGAAAAAAGAGAAATTGACTGTACAACTCCTTACTGGGGGGGGGCTAACAAGAAGACAGAGGACGGAAAGGAGCAGTAACCAGCCAGTAGCCATATATTTTAATTTGTTTATTATTTATTTATTTATTTATTTATTCATTCATTTTAATATGCACGATGTTTTTACTTCTTTTAATTTTGACATCCTGTGCTCTTTTTTACCTGTTTACTACTATTCAATGCTACTGGAATCTTAATTTCCCTAAGGGTGTCTTCCCAAGGAATTAATAAAGTTCTATCTATCCAATCTAACAAAACTCAAGATCTGATAAAACATTTTTGCAAATGGAAAGAAAACATTTTTTCTGGAAAAATTATATTAAAGAAATCACAATGTACATCCCAGGAATGCAAAATTCCAATATGACCTCCAATACTGTTCCACCCTATTAACATTTACATTTATTTTACTAATAAAACCCCCCAGTTCTAAAATATATTCTTGCTGTACAACATCTGCAGTAAATGGAATTAATTTTATTACACAATAGATATTTGCTTGAGGAATTTTCTGGAAGAGAGCCCGATTAAATATGCTTGATAAATAATGGGTGAAAGCTGGGTGTGTTTGCCTTATTTTTCTTTATCCAAAATGACCCCCGTCTTCAGTGCCCTGTCATCATGACTACTGAGTAGTAAGGAGACCCCTCAAACCAGATCATTACTGGTTCATCTGTGTGCACATTAATAAACATACAGTTTTGACATGCATGTTTTACTTACTTGCTCTTTCCTTTGTAAACTGTAGCGTATGAACCTTCTCCAAGTTTCTCCAGCTTTTCATAGGAATCTGCCTTTCCAAACTTGGGGCTCGTCGGCTGAGGAGAGAGACAGAGAGAGATGAAAGAGGCAACAGTAAAAGGATGAAATCAGTAACCCAGAAAAGTGAAACTCTCAGAGGATTTTACAAAAGACATTTCAACTGAGTGCAGGATATTAAAATCTCCGCACTGCATCATCTGAGAGGTAGATTGTCAATGAGGCAGAGGAGAGAGGATTTCCAAGAGCTCTTCATGAGAGAGCTCTGAAAACTACTCATCTTTTAATCACCAGACCAAAACTTGTTCACACTTCTCACTGGCTACAGTTTGCCAAGGAGAGACACCGCTAACAACTAAGATGTCTTCACTTTTAAAGTTTGTCAGGCTCAGTTCTGTTCAGGAGCAAAGATGCACCATTGTTTCATTGTTTCATTGGTTTGGTTTGGTTTTACACAACGCACTTTGTCAAGAGGACCAAAGCCTGTCCAACACAGTGTAATATAGCCACAGTCACCAGTTTGAGTTTTAGCTTTGGTCTTTGTTTCTGCCATCCGGCCAATCATTGCACATCACCAGGCCTCAAGTTAAAACATTGTTTAGCTCGAAGCAGTTCAGAAGTAATGAGCCACAAAATCAGTACAAAGCTGCATTTTGCATATTAACAGAGTGATGTGTAACCATATTACACGTGGATTTGTAGAAGTCATTCTGTTAAGAAGAGCCAAGGCGAGCAGTGCTAGAAATGTTAGCCTCTGCTTCATATTGTTGGTGAACGCTACATTAGCGTGTTTGTTTTTGTGATATTCAGCCATTTTCAGGCCACGGCGCTCAGCTTTATGTTTTGCTTATCATGTTTGGTTCTGATGGTTTTCACCACAAACCACAAACCAAACTCTAGTTCTTTCGGAGGCAGACTGAGACCCCTGTTTTCTGGTAGACCAGAGTTTGGTTCTTCAGCCTGCACCTCAGTCGGTGTGAGCTTTAACACCGTACGTAATTAAACCGACATTAAAAAAGGTGAACCAGAATTTGTTTGGTCTGGACCAAAAACATTAGGTGTGAAGCAACCCAAGATAGAATGAGGTCGAAAAAGCAGCCCAGATCATGATGCTCATGTCAGTAACGTTGAAGCTATCAGGACTGTCGAGGTGACAATATTTTCTCCTCAGAGAATAAAACTTTCTTCCACCTCTCAATGTCCATGTTTGGTGCTCCCTTGCAAAGTCCAAATGGGCAATTTAGAGACGTGGGCTTTGAAGACATTTTTTGCTTTTGAAGCCCCTCCCTCACAGACACTGTCTGATGGTTATTGGGCTGCAGTCAGCACCAGTAATGGCTTTAATTTTGGGTCAAGAATCATCCCATTTGTCCCAACATTGTCTTGATGGACAGCCAATCAGATCCTCCAGCTCAGGGCCAGTGAAATTTTTTTGGGTCTACCACTTGATCTTTTTGTCCCATAACCCTCAGGATCTTTGAAGGAATTCAAAATGGCTGTCTTACTGCGTCCAACCTCAGCAGCAACGGCGCGCTGCGGGAGGCCTTGCTTATGCAGCTCAACAATCTGACTGCGTTCAGAGAGGGAAAGCTTTTCTGAATTTGCCATCAGGGGGGCATGACAGTGTGAATACCTGACTGAAAATGACACTGAATCCACATTATTGCACAGATTTTGTCTTTTAAAGGCTGTGGACTTAAACTTTTGATCAGCTGACAAAAGCATGTTTGAGTATAAACACAGTTTTCAATAAATTCCCTGCTCAAACTTTGTCTCTCACTTACATTTCATCTTTTTGCATTTTGAAGCTCAACTTAGAACCTTCTTAAGATCCAACTGTGCAAAATGCAAATTCTGGCAGTTTTTCAACTGGTCTGAAGATTTTGATTGGGAGTGTATCTACCCACTAGCATTGCTAATCTTTCCAAATGCATACCCAAATATCTGTTTAAATCCAAGATAACCTTTAAGAAATATGTTCCAACATCACAACACAACCTTGGATATGGTTTAAAAACATTTTCAGTCTTTCCTGTATCTGCACTCTCTTTTTATTGTTTATCCCTTGCAGCTGGAAAAAGCACTGAATTTCAGAGAGCTTCTCTAAACAAATTAGCCGTCCCCATGGGATCCAGCAGGAAGTGTAACTCTATCTGTGAAAGTACTCAGTTGGACGGTAAGATATTCTGCTCCTGGTGGCTTTTACAGCCGCTCACAGAGACTCGTGTTCCTTCGCTCTGCATGACGCTGAGATTAAAATACAAAGAGATTTCCTTCTCATGCATTTTTCATCTGCATATTAAGTCTTATTTTCTGTCCAAAACATTCTGTAGTCAACAATTTAAGCTGGCTAATATTTGCATAAATGTGTGCATGAATCAAATCAAAATGAAATGCACAATTCTTCTGTTATGGGCATTGCTCCTATGAAGGGTAACTCTGCCAAATGTAAATTAAGAAATAAGACGGTCACACTGAGACATTCTGAATCAGAGTCATATAAATATTGATGGTGAATGGGTAAAACTAAAGTAAGAGGCAGTAAAGCAGTTGTACTTTCTTTGACACCCTCTTCTCAGTGATCCACCCTGAGGCTGCATGGCAGAGAAGGCTTGATAAGAACATGAATGTCTTCTTTTCTGAATAATCATTCCAACAATTGATATGAAAGCTTCAGCAGGATTATTAGTCCAGTGGTCACTCTGTCTGCTCATGTTGAAAGAAAAGGCTGGATGCTGGTCTTCTTTTCCAGAACATCTTTTGCTGAGTACACAGAATAGCTTTCAAAGGGCACTTTCAGCACATTTATAATGACTAAAACATCAGTTTGAGTTGAGATTTGACCTAAAATTCATTGGAGCATATTAAAGCCATTCAATATGAGAGAAAGTTATAATTTTTCTGACCAGTTCTGATTGGACAAGAGGCTTTTGGGAGCACCAGTATACGGTATAACACCACTGGAACTTTCCACGCGCACCTCCTCTGCTCTGTTCTCTAAACAGTAAGCAAAGGGTCCCAAAGTTACAGATGCAGCCACTTAAAACTTCCCTACCTTCCCTGATAGAGGCTGATCCTTGGCAGGCTTTAGTTTCAAGTTTGCTCTCTGTTCATTTGTCAGCTACTCTAATCAGCAAGGAAAAGGTGGAGGCTGTTAAATCTTGTGAGGAAAGCATCATTACAAGGAGAGACACTTTACAAATGCATAAATGGGTTTGTTTTCAGTCCCAATTCAAGCACAACCCTGGAGAGGTGCTGGGAGACTTTCAGTGGCTGGTAATTGGCTGGTAACAGGCTGGATGTTGGCAGGCAGCTCGCTGGGAGGGGAAAGTTGAAGCGGCTGGATCTGTATGTCAGTGTGGTTAAAAACAGTGCATGACATACGCCAAAGCATGTACCAACAACTGAAATAAAAGCAAAGAAATATTACTTTTTATTGTTTCATTAGTTTGTTATCAAACATTATAGTTCCTGTTTTTCAAGAAGAAAGACATCCTTTATTCACCCCTCATGGGGGAGTTTAATTCTTTACACTGTGTTGTTGAATTGTGCAACACAAACGCTGGCTGAAATACACATGCACATGCAAACAGGTCCTATGATCATGCGTAAATGGAGAGATGTCCTGCTGCTCCTGAAGAAGTGCTACCGAACAGTTTTGGGGTGAAGTGCCTTGCTCGCGGGCACTTCGGCAGTGCCCAGGAAGTCAGCTGCCACCTCTCCAGCTACCAAACCAACTTCCAAACATGGTTCGGTCGGGACTTGAATCAGCCACCCTTTGGTCCCCAAAGTCCTGACTGACTGAACTACTGCCGCCCCTATTCTGTATTTATTGGTCAAAAAATTTGAGAAATATCTGTCATGAAGGAAATTTCTCAACAGAAAACAAGTGCTGAGTGTATTTTAATATCTATCTATCTATCTATCTATCTATCTATCTATCTATCTATCTATTTTTTTTTTCATGCATTAATGTGTATTGTGAAAGATTTTGATCTGGAAAGTGTACAAAAAATGACATAAAACATGCAAAAAGAGACCTTCACAACCTTCTCCTACTTTTCTCAATCAACAGAGCTTGTTAGTTTAGCCTACAGAATAAAGACGATGAAGAAAATACTTTTAAACAGGGTGGTGGCCCATGAACAAGAAATCCATTTCTTTACAGACTTAAAACTACAGTAAGTCACAGGCAGCCCCAAACTGTGCTGACACGAGTGTTCAGTTGACTTTTAGCACCACGTTTCATGGTCAGATGTCAAATTGAGAAATAAATGAAAAATAATAGAGCAATCACCTTTTTCAGTAAAGATGTATGATTCAGAGAACTGACATAGATGAGATGAAACAAAAGGACCATGCGGGGCCCAATTTACACATTTCCGTAATCATTCCTGACAAAATTCATTAGTGTCTCACAGCGATCCTGGCAGGCAATCAGTCAGGCCTCATATCACACTTATTAAATCTTTTTTTCTGCTCATTCATTAGGCCTTTCAAATTTGGGGCTGAATTAAAAAGGAATCCAAACATGATTTAACCTGAAAATCTCATTCAAATGATGACAAAAAGCTTGTTGGTTCTATAAAGTCTCCAATTAACAGCAGAAAACAGGCGGAGAAAATGTGTTTCTGATGGAGAAAACATAAAAGGAACTCCTCGTCTGACAACAAATCCTCAATAGAGATGTGATTTTGGGGCCCTGACAGCATTTATAGCCAAAAAAGCAAATTTAACAGTACAGTCTTATTCCAGTACAGCACAACATTTAAGCTTTAAACTGATGAGTACTACAATGGTATCAAATTACAACAATACCATGCTGTTTTATTAATCAGTGTTTAAGTCTGTAAGAATTAATCTATGTGCATGTCATAGACTCCAAGTTTGATTATTAAATTTCTTGGTTGAAAATCTTGACTGTGATTAGTTGGCCAAGCTTTTTTAAAGTTTGGTGTTTCCACATAACAAACAGCAGTCACACAGGGCCAAAAACATGTTTTAAGGCATGGAAACTTACACCTGTGTAATGCCCTTTAATAATATTCAGTCCTGGAGGTTGCTGCATGAAAACATCACAGCGTGACAGTCAGTCTAAATTATATTGAAACACCCAGGAAGTCTATTTTAGCTGTATGTGACCTAATCAAACAAATAATCTGATACTATTGTTGAGAACCAAAACAATGGGCTGTTACGTCCAGAATCACATCGTTGATACCTGCATTCACCTTTAAGCCTGTCAACCCTGAATCAAATAGAGATGCAAGTAACGACTATTTCTATTGTGAACTAATGATTAACTATTGTGCTGACTGGTCAATAAGTCAAGTGCTCCTTTTTGTTTGCTTTTGTGCACTATTGCCTTCTGGGTCTTATTATACTCTGCAAGGTTAACATAATAATAATAATAATTATTATTTACCGCCTACAATTGAAAATGCTCTTTCAAACCAAAAACATGCAGTTTTAATTTCAAATAAAGCCATTAAATTCTCATTTGCCAAACAAAACTATTGTTAATGTATCATGGATGATTTTGTTTAAATGTGAGGCCTGGTAACCACAGTTAGCATATGAATGTGATTAGAAATTGCTTAAATGTAAAAGACTTTACTGTTTGTAGCTCGTTTTCTTGTTTTGAATCGCAGCGTTTTTCGCATCTACAGTGATCCTCATCCAAATCACCTGATGTAATAACTGAAAATTGAGTGACACACATCTCAAAACCAGATCTAATATTTTTGTGAACTAAAAAAAAGTGTAAGTAAAAGACAATCAGACTTTGGTAAACTGCAGCAGCAGGAGACGGAGAGGAGAACAATGTCTGTGAAAATGAAGAAATGGGATGTAAAGTAGTAGAAAAAAACACTACATTGCCTGTATACAGAAAGAGATCTGTTTTCATCATAAGCTCGGATAAAACGCAGAAAAAAGGCAAAATAAAAAGTAAAAAATAAGTCAAAAAAGTGCCTTTAGGGCTGGATGACTTTTGTTAGATGATCTGTGTGTGTGTTTTCATTTAAGATATTTTATACAAAAACACAAAGACCTGATCAGAAGTCCATTGGTGAACTGTCACTGTGAGGGCGGTCTCATCCATGCATGTGCTTGTGCATGTGCAAGCATGCTGACCAAAGCACAGGTCCCCCGAGTATGCTCAAGCCGGGGAGGTGAACCGCAGTCAAGCAGGTCACAGAGCGCTCAGAATATGCAAATGGTCTGGACTTTAGGGGGGAATCGCTCCCGAGCAGGGAGGAAAGGCTAGTATGTGTGCCCTGAAAGTGAAGTCTTGTTGGCGGAAAAAAAGAAGCAGGATGAATATTTAGTTGCTTTTGTTTGAGCAGCAATCAGCTCGATTTCCACAGTGCTGTGTTTGGGGTAAGCTGTATTATGGAGATGATGTTAGCTCTTAAACTAGCTTTATCTTTATCGATGGAGGATGTGATGTGACTTTAACTCCTTTATTGTTGCAGATAACATTGCACAGCAGCTGGATCAGCCTGATTTACTGTCAATAGTTAAAGAGATTCATCTGGAAAAAGCTCCAATATACAATGATTGTGAGCAGCCCAAAGTGGTACAGCCCAGTCAGAGTGCTTCAGAGGTGGGTGCTATGAGTAAGACGACAGCAGGAAGTGACTGTATGTATAGAGATTAGCATAGATGCTAACAGCTTTAGTAGCAGTTTCATTAGATCTGGACTGTATTTCTGTATTAAATGAAAAACAAATATCAAGAAAACAAACTTCTCTATAGTGAGAATAATTTTCTTTCATTTCGACCTGTTTTGACAAGAGTTTGTTTTCATGTTCTGTGGTGGAGTTGCACCGACACAAGTCATTATCTGATTGGCCTTTAATAAATGTGATTGATGGAACGATCATCCAATCACCTGCTGGATATGCTTCTGAATGGGTCTGCCCTCACCAAACACTGTCTATGGGCTCTTTCTCAGATGAACTAGTGAAATACACTGAATGCTCCTTCTGGTGTGTCAGATTAGTTAGCAGAGAGGATGAAGAGAAATGAAGTTCTGTTAAGTTATGTAGTCACAGTTTGCTGACATGGTTCTCAACAAAGATGGTAAGAGGCATAAAGCGATTCACTCCACTGGAAAATCAGTCCCAGAAATCAATGTTATGTCCACACATTGCACTTAAACTTGGGATGAACTTGTTTACAACCACAATGCTACAATTAAACCTATAATTGACCATTTATGTCATGGAATTTTGTCAACTACGTGGACCAGATGTTGCTTCCCTATAATCAAGTAGTATTTAATAACTCCAAATCTATCTACTGCTGCACTGAAGGACCTGCAAATATTATAGCTCTGATTATTATGAACAAAATAAAAATTAACCATCTGTACTCCCATCTTATCTCAGAGCTCCAAGCTGTGTTTCTATGACAACGCAGGCACGATTGTTGACTGCTTCTCACACACTGTTTATCATCTCAGGCAGAGGTGACTTCCTACCAAGTCTTCTATCAGCAGCTCTGTTGCTGCACTGACTTCTCCTGTTGTCACTTCTTTTCTGTGATTTTTGGGAGGTACTTCTAAGATTATTTTTTTGGAGAACAAAGCCAGTCAGTCAGCCATTGCGAGTGTGCACGGCTTCTTTGAGTCACAGTGATGCTGTGTGCCCCGCTGTGATGTAGTGAACCATCTGCATGATGTACAATCTGTGCAGCAAAGGAATCTGGACAGGGTGATGATGTCTCAGACTGTTACAACGTGGTTACTCACTTACTGAGGATAATAATCTTAGAGCAGTGCTTGTTAACCCTCTTCAGCGTCAAATTAAACAAAAGAAGAAGATAAATACTTCATTTACAAAATGTTTGACACCTACATGAGCATCTTTAACTGACATTACTTACTTTTAGGAGGACATATGCTTTTTCAAGTTTGCATGCCCTTTACTGTGTTACACATATGTTGCCTTCACATGTTAGTGTGCCTCTATATGCAAGACAACAAGGTCTGCAGCATCTGGACTTTCCGTTCTTCTCCAGTGAACATAACAAGTGGCTGCCTGAAATGGCTGATTCCACCAGACCATGACATAGACCTTTCCTATTTTTTGATGGCCTGCTGTGACAGAAGTTTAAGGACACAAGCTCAAAACAGCAAGCCAAGTGCAGAGCATAGGCAACAGAACAATTCCAGAACTGTTAAAACACGGCTTTGACCCCAACTGACCAGTTACTAAGGATGGATATTGGTATGATTTTACTGAAACCAAAGCCAGTACGGATTATGAACAAAGAAGAAGAAGGAGAAGGTATACTTTTATTAATCCCTCGTGGGGAAATTCAATTCTTTACACTCAACATGTTAAACACACATAGGCTGAAATGCACATACACAAACAGGTCCTACTATCATGCACTAATGGAGAGATGTCAGAGTGATGGCTTGCTGCTCCTGAAGAAGCACTACCAAGCAGTTTTGGGTATGTGTGCCTTGCTCAAGGGCACGTCAGTAGTGCCACTGAAGTCAGTTGGCACCTCTCCAGCTCCAAACCAACCTCCAAACATGGTTCGGTCAGTACTTAAATTGGCCACCCTCTGGTCCCAACTCAAGTCCTTCCAGACTGATCTACTGCCACGCCAAAGATCTGTGAATTTATATCTTTATCAATGTCTTATGGATTTTTAATTTGACAAAGGATTTCTGTAGTAACAAGTCAGATATATGGCACTGTTGACATTTCATGCTCTGCTTCGTGAATGAATTCTTCTGCAAGTTTCTGGTGTTTTGCCAGACATCATATATGAGACTGGATGTAGAGCTGTTAGTGTCATTTTCTGTAAAATTAAGCCACAATTTTGACCACTTATGACAGACATGTAACCTTGCCACACCAGATAGACTGTTTAATAGATTTCACTAGTCCATCTGGGAAAGAGCCCATAGAAAGTGTTCTTTCCAGAAGCACGTCCAGCAGGTGATTGGACAATCAATCCACATTTATTACGGGCCAATCAGATAACGTCGTAGGCGGGAGCTACTGTGCGACAGAATGTGAGCCACTTTCTAAAACAAACTCTCATAAAAATATGTCAGAAGTGGAGTGAAAATATTCTTACTATAGAGAAGTTTGTGAAGTTGGTATTTGTTTTTCATTTAATAAAGAAATGTGGTCATGATCTGATAAAACTGCTACTGAAGCTGTTAGCATCTATGCTAATCCCTGTACATGCAGTCACTTCCTGCTGTCGTCTCACTCGTAGCTCATTCCTCTTCCTGCTCTAAAGCACTCCCTGATTTGGCCGTCCTGCTTTGGGCAGCTCACAGTTGTTGTAGACTGGAGCTTGGCAAGATGGATCTGCCTGATTACAGATATTGAATCAGGATGATCCAGCTGCTGAGCAAGTTTATCAGCTATGATCACATCTCTGACTTCCTTGTTATTGTTTCTGCTGACTTCTACAGCTGAGAGTTGGATGTTTTGATTTGCAAGACATTAAAACAAAATGGAAGACAGTGGTAAGAAATCATTTTTAAGCCTGAAGAAACTAATTGCATCTATTCCTTCAGGTAGTTGTAATGGATTCTCTGCTGGAATTGGTTTTGGATTCACATCCCTCCTGATTACCACAGAGTCAACCAATCAAAACAGACTGGGCTCACATGGGGCCTTAAAGTGGCTAACAGAGCATCTTAGACAGACAGAGAATAAAGCTGGAAGAGGGGTACTCAGTATGTGAAGAGCAGATCTTTTTTTGAACATAAGCGATGTGAACATACTTAAGCAGTCATGAAAATCGAATACGTGGAGCAGAGTTCAGGTATTTATGACCAATATCAGTTTACTAGAGCAAATAAAATGTAATTTGTTGAGATTGATTTTAGAAATGGATGTTCTGATCTTTTCTGCTTGTATTTGGATGATTTGAATTTACTGTGGAGAGAGGAAAGAAATACAGAAAAGAGACCACAGACCAGATTTTTTTTGGAGGAGGGTGGGTGTTCTGCATTTATGTGATAGTGGAGAGAGAGAAAGAGTATGAGCTTGTGAAAGGGGTGAGAAGAAAGAGCAGGGGAGAGCACAAACAGGGCCTTCGGCGGGAGTCAAACCCGGACACTGAAGTGTCAAACCAATACTCCCCACATTTAAACTCGGGCTGCTTGTATAGAAAAAAGCAACTGTATATGAGGTGGACAGACCAAACCCCCGGGCCAGTAATGCCCAAAATCAGTCAAAGTTAAGTCACTTAAGTCACACCAACCTAATGTCAGTCGAGTTCCATCCAGTTACCAGCCAACTTCGATCCACTGGGAGTCTAAGAGGAATTATTTTTGGGGTTTGTTTTTGTTCTAAATTTCTCCAAAGTTGCATTTTCCATGCTAAACAAATTTCCTTTTATATGTCATATAAAATATAAGTGGTAGGGGGTACATGTTTATCATGTAATTGCGGGATCCACCAGATCTAATTACAACCATCAGGGTGGGCAGGTCGGAGCACTTTCCTGTCAAGGACTAGCCAAGACTCTGCCAAGGAAAGTGGGAAAATTAAAGTAGCTCACAATACTGTATTGATAAAGCCGTCTGTATCTATTATCTGCTTAAACATGTCACCCATAAACAAGCAGGTGAAGAGAACTGTCCAAGACTCAACAACGCTTTTTTTAAAACTTCAAATCAATGCTTCCTGGTCCTTTATACGCACTGCGATGCTTATCATACTGTGTGTGCCAACATAAATATGAGCCCACATTGCAAGTAAGGTTTGTCAGAAACTGATTTAAGACACAGTGTTAGAGTTTGTGCTCCTAGTATTTATGCAAATCCACACTAATCTTCTTCAAACTCCTGCTTAGTGCAGATATGGGAGTTGAAACAATCTTCAAATGTTCAGGAAAAGAAATTTCAAAAACAGCTTTTCTCAAAAGATGAAATAATTCCCTCAAAGTCTTTCCAGTCTTGTTTTGAAGTCTGATTTAATATTATAAGACTTTATTTTGCTTCTCCAGATGATTTATGTCTTCTCCTCATAATAACTTTGCCTAACCCCCCATGTTAAATAGATTTATAGTATGTGAGTTATGTACTAAATATAGACTTAAACTAGGATCCACCCAGACCCAAATATTCAACCAATCACATGGCAGATACATAATGCATTCAGGCACATAGACAAAGCAACCTGCTGAAATGCAAACGGAGCCTCAGAATGAGGAAGACATTCAGTGCCCATTCAAGTGACTTGAATGGGCACTGTTGTTGAAGACGTGGTGGTCAGAGTACTTAAGAAACTGCTGATCCACTGGATTTTCATGCACAGTCATCTCTACAGTTTACAGAGAATGGTTGAAAAATGAGAAAATATCCAATGAGCCGCTGTCCTCTGGGCAAAAATGCCTTGTTAATGCCTGAGGTTGGGGGAGAATGGCCAGGGTAGTTCAAGATGATAGAGGAGGAACTCCAATGACCTCTCCTTACAACCAAAGTGTGCAGAAGAAAATTTGCTTGCACAACACATCTAATCTTGAAGCAGATAAGGAGAAGACCACACCGAGTGCCACTCCTGTCAGATAATAAAAGAAATAAAAAAACAAGACACTAAGGCTAGAATTTCCCCCGGCTGGTGGTGGTGTAATGTGTGGGAGACATTTTTTGGTGCACTTTGGCCCCTTAAGTACCATCTGAGGAGTGGTTAAATGCCACATCCTACCTGAGTATTGTTCCTTACCATGTCTATCCCTTTACAGTCACAGTGTACCCATCCTCTGATGGAGACTTCCAGCAGCATGTTGTAAAACCACAAAAATGGTTTCTTGAACACAGCAAAAGCACACAGCACTTGAAGGGCCTCCACAGTCCAAAGTGACTTTGAGATTGTAATGGTGAATTCATATCATGGATGTTCAGGTGACCATGAATTCAAGGAATTCCAGGTTTACCAAAGTTCTTGTTCAGTATGATGATTTTGAACTTTGAAAACTATGAAGTGTGTTTCCTGATGGTTGTCCAGAAATATAAATTAGAGGCACTCACTGATAGACGTCAACAAGTTTTTTGGCATTATACTCTGGCGAGGATCAGAAATATAGTAGTGTTAAATATTAATTACTCTTAATGTAAAAGGTCTTCACTTCAAAGCTTCAGTGAGACACTGAGGAAGTGGAGCCATATTGTTTTTGACTTCTCTCTTTCTCTCTATGCAGAAAAGGATAACTTTTCCATAATACTTTTGTTAACTTTGTAGAGGTAACCAGTTAACCGTTACTGAGTTGTCCTGTGGCTTTTTGTTGGGTTGGAGCACGAATGAGGAACGTATCTGAGGATCAAACTCAAGCTTTACTCAGAGGCAATAATTATCTGTGGGTCACATTTATTAGCACAACTAGCAACCTCCACTGCCAGAATTGTGCTGGGAAGCATGACAGCTAACAGGGTGATTGGATTTCATTCAAACCAGTGTACCAGCTCTTTTGCTGCATTTGAACCCCTATAATAGTTGTATTTATTTTCATCTTTGTTTTGTACATTTTGTGACCATCCCCAAGAGTTGGTTTTTGGATGATGATGAAGCCACATTTTGCAGGATAACAAATGTGCTCTTTAAATCAAGGTAAATGCTTTTTAGGTATAATAATGTGCCTGCATGAAATTTAGTTCTTCAAGCTTTTATCATTTTAAATATCCAATTCTTGTGTTAAGATGTTAATCATAGCGCAATTTGTGTTACTGCATTTCAGCAACTAGGTAGTTACTACTACTATCTGACTTAAAAAAGCTAATAATACCTGTAGGACTCATGCTTTGCTCTGTTTCTATATGTAAAGAATCTGAGTTGCCCTGTGGTGATGAAAAAATGAGCTGTCCTGCTTATAAATTGGCAGAGATGGACTGATGGCGTCTGCAAACACTGTTGCCTTCTTAGCTGGAAGTGAAAGACGATGTGTATCTTGAGGATAAGACCACATATATCAAAGAAATAACCTTAAATTATGCAAGCCCACAATCACTAGATTTCATGTGACATGAAAGCTCTCAATTTCACATAATTTTTTTGTAATTAAAATTATTATTACCATAAATGTCTCGCCCCTCACATCCCAAACAGCAGAATTATTAATCCATACACATCAAAAATACATAAAACCTCATAAATGTGTTGATATTTATCTTGGCAGTGGTGTAAGGAGAGAGATTCTCCACTATTATGGAGTGTAAACATCACGTGGTGGTGCTCTGGCCAAGGCTGTGCTGTTTAAAGTGATAAATAATGCCCCTGGTGATAAGGGTTCAAAGGGTCTAAAGCTTACATCTAAATCAAACTTTTCTTTTGTTTTCATGGGATGTAACCCCATTTCAACTGAGTTATTGTGTAGGAATAAAAAGCAAAAAGCCAATGCTGCAGCTCCGAACAGTGGTCAATGTGTGGAGTGAGAAATAAACATCACAGGCGGCTGCGCAAACAAGATGCAGTATTCCGAAACTGTGGTATTAGAATTTATAATGCAAACAGAGCTTTGAGTACCACAGCTTCTTTGTGTCACACAACAGCAGAACAAAATCTGATCACAAAACCCGACATTCAAGTCCATGAAAACACAACAAGTGATTGATTCGACGATGACAATACATAAAGGATTACTTACAGAACTGGGGCTGGAGTGTCGTCGCAGTTTGGGCGACTCCTTGCCGGAGGACGAGCTCTTGGCGTTGATGCAGGCATTGTTCTCGGAGTGGACTCTCTTCACCTGGCTGGCCGGCTTTTCAAACGGGTCGAAGCCGCTCTGCGTGCGCTGCACTCTCACTTTCTTGTCTTCAGGGATGGTGTCCAGGGGCTTGATGACCGAGTCTGTTCCCTGGCAGCTGCGTGTGGACATCTTTGTGACACATATCTGTCACAGAAAGGAAGAAGAAGAGAGGAGAGGGAAGATAAAAGTGAGCATTAAAGAAGAAAATCCATCTGTGATTACCAGTGTTCAGCCAAAACCAGCAGTGCCCCCTCCTCACAGAACCAGTCTGTTTTTCATCTCTCTGTCAGTCGGGGTCTCTTCCCTCCCTGCAGAGCCTCGCTGCCACCTCTCTGCTTGGATGAGAGCCTTTTTATCTCCATCTCTCTTTTCTCTGATCAAAACAGCCTCAGCCTCTGTCTGCGGCTCTCACACACACACAAAGACATACACTCAGCAACTGTTTCTGTTCCTGCACATTCACACCATCCTACCTTATCTCTGACACACATCTACACTTCCATACTACTGTGCCGACGTGCTCCACATTGTCTCGTACCAGCCCGACGGACACACACGCAGCCCTCCACACTCCTCATCTATTTTCAAACACAAAGCTTCTTACCAGCTCCACCGTGGACTGTGCGCACCGGACACAAAAGATGCAGGCAGCATGACATGTTTGCCACAGCTCCCAGCAGATTAAATATTTAGGTCTGGGCTCCCCTGCAGGAAGAACTTCTAATTACTCTAATACACAAGGAGGAGTCGTGTTTCAGCGCTCTGGTTGTTCTTTAACGGGATCAGGCCGGGTTTCACTGGATGCAGCAAAACATTTCCCACAACACACACTCCCTTCTCTCTTCTATGCTAATGTGGAAACTTCCTCAGTGACTCAAAAGTGTATTGATTGTGTACTTTATGTTTCCAGGTTTTCTTGTATATAAACCAAACTGCTGATCCGTTTAGGGATGTGGGAGGTTGGGGCCTAACCTTGCACAACAGCTGGATCAGACTGATTCATTGTCTGTAATCAGGCAGATCCATCTTGCCAAGCTCCAATCTACAATGACTGTAAGCAGCCAAAAGCAGGACAGCCCAATCGGAGTCCTTTAGAGCAGGAAGAGGAACAAGCTATGAGCGAGATGACAGCAGGAAGTGACCACATTTTGACCACATTTCTTTAATAAATGAAAAACAAATATCAACACTACAAACGTCTTTAGTGAGGATATGTGCACTCCACTTTCCACATGTTTTGATGAGTAAGTTTTACAAAGTGGTTCACGTTCTGTAGCGCAGTAGCTCCCGCTTACGACATTATCTGATCGACCCATAATAAATGTTGATTGGTGGAAAGATCGTCTAATCACCTGCCAAATATGCTCCTACAAGGCCCTCCCCAAACACTTTCTATGGGCTAATTCCCAGATGGACTAGTGAAATATACTAAATGGTCCATCTGGTGTGTCAGGTTAGCTGGAGCCTATCACAACTGACGTAGCCTGAAACTAAAGTCTTATTTCCACGACCAGATTTCAAACAAAAACAGAACATTTCAGCTGCTCTTTTACATCACAACAGCTCTTCAGGGTGCCTTACAAACACAAGATTTGGAGCAAACCCTTGAAAATTGGCTTGTTTCTGTACCTGTCATGCAGAATGGAGTGTTTTGAAAGCAAACTCTTGACACATGCTCACACCCGTTTTAGGTGATTAGGTGGTGCAGGGATGAAAGATTTTTGTGAACCAGACACACCAGATGGAATGTTCAGTATATTTCTCTAGTCCATCTGGGAAAGAGCCCATAGAGACTTCTGGGAAGGGCAGAACCTTTCAGAAGCATACCCGGCAGGTGATTGGACGGTTGTTCCATCAATCAACATTTAATACAGGCCAAGAAGATACTGTCATAGGAGGGCACTACTGTGTTACAGAATGTGAGCCACATTGGGACATTGGAGAAAGATGAGGCAGGCTGTAGATGCTTTGGCTGATGATTTTCTGCTGTAGTGATTGGTTGATATGTCTGTATCTGTGTCTGTAATTGATTCATGTGTTTAATTTTGTAAATAGGCTGCTGCCTGTCTTGGCCAGGAGGCTCTTGCAACTGAGATTTTAGCTTAAATGAGGTTTTCTAGGTAAATAAAGTTCATTATAAAGTTGCCTGGATTACATAATATCATTATTACTGCCACAAATGCTGCTGCTTATGCTACTACAGGAGTATAATGGGTTAACTTGTAACCCTGTTTTTGCCATTAAAAAATATGAACTTTAGCTGCATTACAGCTATGATGTTACACATAATGTTACGGTATCCATTTAAAATGGCAAATCACGAACATTTTTGCAAGAGCACTTTGTCTCAAAATGCTGCTTTTACTAGAAAAAAAAGTTCTTATAGGTGGAGCTTTATTTTATGCCAGTGTTAATTTTGACAGCACTTTCAATTTAGTTTTAGTTAAAGTCGTTGCCTCAATATCTTTAAGTTGTAGTCAGAATTTAGTCATCTAAACTGTCTTAATTTAAGTCTAGTTTTAGCTGATAAAAATTCACAACATTTTAGTCGACAAAATTTACTGTAAATTTAGTCGACTAAAATATGAAGTGTAAAGTGTAAGGCATTTTTTATGTTTCCTTGAACTTCTGAAGTCACGTTTTACACTTGGATAAAATGAAACATCTAATAATCCTTTACTGAATGCTAGTAAAGTTTGAATGTATAAATGAACAGAAACAAATTGAACTTTTGTGTGAAATGCAGTCACCTTTATTTAGGCTACCTGGCAGAGCATCTCAGTTACAATACCAGAACTGACAACAAACAGTGAACCTGCTCTACATGAATATATCAATTCATAAAGAGAGGAGCTCTGATTGGATCGCTCCACAACTTATCCCACCACCACCAAGCTAAGGCAGTTGTGATTGGATGTCCCTCTGAACTCATCCAACCTTTCCACACAACCACAGTAGCTGTGATTGGATATATTCTAACTTGTCTCTACTTTCTACATGACCAAATTAGCTCTGATTGGATTAAGTCTCTGTCAAATTTTTTAGTCTATTTTTTATTTGTTGATGAAAATGTCAGTTAATGTAGTTTTAGTTTTTGTCCATGTGCACTTGTTTTTATTAGTTACTGCCTAGTTTTCGTCAGGAAAAAAAAGGCTATTGACGAAAACTATGATGAAAATAATCAGTCAACAAAATTAACTCTGTTTTATGCCAACGTCTCTCTTTTTTAACTCCAGACTGACATTGTCAAAGTGTCTTAGATCAGGATAAGGTTTATCTTATGCAGTCATGGGGGCATGAAAGCACTTATACTGCATGTAAACATGCTCCCTGGTATCCTGGTTATGATCTGAGTTCTGTGCTGTAAATTAAAAAATCACATTGTGGTTATAGAGGAACATCTATTCATGCTTGGAAAATCCTGGATGTATTAGGAGTACTAAAACACAGATACTGTGTAAAGTAAACACTTTATCCACGTTTGTGACAGGTCAAGAGCAACTTGAAAGAGATGAATTAATCTCAAGATGCAAAATAAAGAGAGCTATACTCTCTAGAAGTCCTGATGTTGTGGACTTTTTGTCTTGTGCTGTATCACACAGAGGAGACATGCTTGACACTCTAAAGGGAGTGTTATGAGTGTTTATGAGAACGTAAAACTTGAAAAAGCAAAAATATGGCTCTTTAAGAAACCGTTTTCTCAGTAGCAAATGAAACAGTGCACACAATATTCTGCCAAACATGAATAAAATTATTCACAGGAAATGATAGTTACATTCAAATGCCTGCTTGTCTACCACAGACCATTGGGGTGAGTTTTTGCACCCTTAAGGAACACATTAAAAACCTTTGAAAAAAGCATAATCACACTTTGTTCAAGCTTCTCATACAAACTGGTGTTTGATCTGTGTGATAGACATGGTGCATTTACTATTATTGGTTATTTGTGCATCCCAAGATTTCCCAAAAGTCATAAAATCAAAGTATTTCAGCAGAAGAAGCAGAAAATGAGCAGAAAAGGGGCCAAGAGATTTATGGAAGATGTTCGAGACACAAAACTGAAATGTGTGGTTTGGTGAAGGAGCAGTCAAGCTGTCACAAACATGAAGCTGGAGCATATCCAACATTTCCTCAGTGACAACATGTGACATCTGGAACAGCAAGGAACTTAAAAAAGCAGCATTTCGGACCTATCATACTACAGGGCATCAATAGTTGATGAGAGGGAGCAGAAGCAATGTGTTCAACAAGGTTTCTGTTCAAACTGCTCCACATCAGGGAATCATCCGAGGATAAAGGGACATGACAGACGGATTCAGAGGTCACTGAAGAACAGGGAACAGACAGACAGAGCAACTTAGTTCTGCAGGCCGAGCTGTGATTGGTTTAGAATTGTGTCGTGACCGGGGAGGACTGCCTCATGTTTGACTGTAGGATTTGCAGAAGCATCGAAATATATCTGCTTATATTTATAAAGAATACATGAGAACCTGATCAAAATGAATGCCTGTAGTCACTGATAGAGTCACCCCAAGCAACATCAACATACTGTATCAAGCCTTCACTCCTCTTCTTCTTTGTTCATCTGCTGCCCCTGCTGCTCCGTCATACTCTTATATGACCTGTGGTATAATCCCCCAAACCTTGTTTTCAGTCCTTTTGGTCAAAAATATGACTCCAGTGCTGAAAGTCAGAAATCTGCACTGAGCTGAATGGGCTACAGCAGCAGAAGACCACAGCAGGCTCCACTCCTGTCAGCTAAGAACAGGACACTGAGGCTGCAGTTCCAACAGGCACATCAACAATGCCAAAAAAAAAAAAAGATTGCAAATATGTTTATGATGCATGTACCCTTTATTATACACTGAATCAAAAAAAGTGTTGTGAACTTTTAGGCATGACATTTCTTTTTTCCAGGTTGGTCCAATTTGGTTTAACTTTTTACCTGTTGCTTGAAGCTGCCAGATGGACTCAATTGTTAAAGAAAAGAAAAACTAGCTCACAAATGGAGGATATTTTGGCATTCGATTGTCTCAAATCTGTGATAAGGAAATATTGATGCACCTATATATTATTACATTTTGTGGCACAACACTGTATCAATATTTTACTGACATCCTGATATATATTTTTTGTAATTTAGTAATTTACACTTTTTCTTGATTTGTTTGTTATTGATTTATTTGTATTTTGGTTCAGCCTCCAGAGTCTAGTTGACAGCAGAAAATTCATGGCATTTGGCTAATGTCATGGCAAGTCGTCTCTCTCCATATAAATGAAATGAAAAATGAAGGATCTAGAACCAAATACTGCCTTTGTGGGTTTCTTCCATTGCAAAAAAACAAAACAATAACATAACACAGGCTAGCAAGTCAGGAGACAATAATAAGCATGTGCAGGCAGTCTGCAGCATACCAAGAAGTCTGAAGGCTGTGAAGATGTGCACATTATTTTAAACCCAGAACACAAAGGTGGGAGTTGACTCCACATCACTAATGGAAAAAAAAAAACAAAACCAAAAAACTGATACAACAGTTTCTGCAACTATCAGCAAGCGACAGCTTAGCTAAAGTTTGTGTGAACCAAGGTCAGACATCTGGCTGTGATTAGCTTTGGGTACCTCCTGGAAGATAAACACTGTAACACTAATGAAAACAACCTTACTGGGTTTTTAGCTTCAGTATAATTAATGCAATGGGTTATATGTGATATGTGAAATAAAACATTGCAACAGTAAAATTATCCTCAGCACTCTCCCTCTAGCTGTTATATTTATTAATATCATTTTTGACCCTGGGACACACAGTAAAAGTTTTTACATGTTGCGGGGATTGTGTTTTAAATAATACTGAAGAGAAACTGTATTTTTAATTTATTTAAACATTTACAATATTTAGAATAATGTGGCCTCTTAATGCTACAAAAAAATTGAGAGAAAAAAGCCACGATGTGTTCCCCTGTTTGTAGTCCTGCGTTATGTCATGATATATAAAATTAGCAATCATATATGGTGATATGTGTCATATGACTAGATTCTTGCCAATACACACCCCTATTAAACAGAATGTACATTCTTCAAATGTTACCGCTACAGCATGCGAGTCATGAAAATGCTGCAAAGAAAGCAAATGCAAAAAAAAATCGCAGTGTTTTTAAATTACTTCATTAAGCCTTACTGCACCCATTTTTCGGAGGACAAATTGAAAGCAGAATTCTTTTGTAAATTATCTACTAATTTTTTTTTTTTTTTTTTTCATCAATGTATTTATTTTGCTCAAACTTTTCTGTTTAGATTGTTTAACCAACCAAAACCATTGTCCTACCTCCAGCTTGAATCAAGACTCCCTTATTGAGGTGTTCGTAATGAATGATGGTAACAGATGGGTTTAGTCGAGTGTTGTGAGGTGCGGTGAGGTGTGTGTTCATTAGCAGGCTTTGTGCCGTGAATTATGTTCAGAATATGATCCCTCAGTTAGCTGCATTGTTGCTCCCGGCTTCAGTTATGAAACACACGTGTGCTCAGATACAAAAGACCATTTGCACGCTCTCTGAAGGCTTCAAACTCGTCTATTCACAGACATAATAAAGCATTCTGCCTCTTCTCACTCCAGTCCGTTCGTACAGCAGCCTGTTCAGCCACCACACACTTCAGAACATAAAGCTGTAGGTTTTTTCCTCGATGAACTTCCTTAAACTTATTTCTAGAGTTTGAGGTATTACCTTTATGTAATATATTTTGGCCATCTTGAATTAACCAGGCAAACCAGATGGACTGTTCAATATATTTTACTGGTCTATCTGGGCAAGAGCACATAGAAAGTGTTTGGAGAGGGCAGAACCTTTCAGAAGCAAATCCGGCAGGTGATTGGACAATTGTTCCATCAATCCACACTCATTACAGGCCAATCAGATCATGCAGGTAGGAGCTACTGCACTACAGCACATGAGCCACTTCGTAAAACAAACTCTCATCAAAACATGTCGAAAGTTGAGTGAAGACATCCTTACTCCAGAGAAGTTTATGGGGTTTTTGTTTTGGTTTAATAAAGAAATTTGGTCCCAGTCTGATTAAACTGGTACTGAAACAGTTAGCATCTATGCTAATCCCTGAATGTGCAGTCACTTCCTTCTGTCATCTCGCTTGTAGCTCATTCCTCTTCCTGCTCAGATTAGACCAAACTGCTTTGGGCCAATCAGAATTATTGTAATTTGGTCTCATGTGGTGCCTTTATATGGGATCATGTTTTCTGCTAGCAACAACAGATTATGTCTTAATCTAACAAAGTTTGTGGTGGCTTACGAAAGGACCACAAATTATCATTTCCAAGCTACTCACTGGTCACCCTCTCACAACAAAGCTCAAGCCCAGTGGAGCAAACTTTCAGGATCCAAAACAAGATGTATAAGGGGGAGTTTAAGATGCTTGCCTGTTATGGCTAAAAACTTTCAGTAGACAGCATTGTTCTCTCTGCTGGCTTAATTCTGACAGGAACTTCAGCTACAAATATGTGGAGTAAATTTATTTAACTTTGTTTCTTCCGTCAAGTAATGGCGCACCGCTTGTGAAAATAAGGGCTAATGCCAACACCAATGTCCGTTCATTCATGATCTATACCACTTATCCCTTTTGGGGTTGTTGGGGTTGGAGCCTGTCACAGCTGACATTGGGCGAGAGGCAGGGTACATCCTGGACTGGTTGCAAGCCAATCACAGAGCCACATAGAGAGACAGACAACCATTCACGTTCACACTCATACCTAAGAGCAATATGGAGTCACTAATTAACCTAACAGGCATATTTTTGGACTGTGGTAGGAAGCCGGAGTGCCTGGAGAGAACCCACACATGCACAGGGAAGGAGATGCAAACTTCACACAGAAAGGCCCTGATCCAAGCGGGGATCTAACTAGCAACCCTCTTACTGTGAGGAATGTGCACTACCTGCTGTGCCACCCTGCCGCCCCGATACCAATGTGACAATAATAATTTCAACAGATACTGATGCCGATTATGCTTTTCCTACTACCTCTTTTGGTGTCATTCACCCACTACACAACATCTCTCTCCTGTTTGATTATGAAAACAGAACAGTTTGTCCAACAGGTCATTTTTTAGCCCTGCAAGAATATTTTTTTTTTCCTCTAAATTAGCAGTTAGGTGAGTCAGATGTCAGCACTGCACCAAGTAAACATCTGAAACTGATATCTTTTCCCACCACACAAGGGACAATATTGGCTGATAATGATGTTAAACCAATGCCGATGTGCATCCCTAATGTCAAGCTAACAACTCTCTGAGTTATCCAGGGTCTTTCTGGCTCACAAGTCTACGGCCCAATGTCAGTCTAATGATAGGCCAAGCCCCTCATGACCTTCACAGGGACAACCAATATAGAAAATAGATAGAAACAAACTGCTGTGGCTTAGCTCTCTGAATTGATCATTCTAAGAGTGACCAGTGAGAACTACATATGCAAGAAGACAACAGAAGAAACAGAGTTTTGATTCTTCCAAAAGTCGTGAACACATTTTCAGGAAAATATGTTTATTCTCCTTTGGCCATTTACTCGTCCATGTTTCTTTTTCCTTTTTCTTTTCAGATAAACACCCTCACTCAATAAAAGAGCAATAATGATGGGGAAGTCAAGTCACTGGTTGGCAGCAGCCTGTGGATTCAAGGAGCATCTGGCTTTCCGGTGTCACCAGGATTAGAACGCCCCACCAAGACAGGAAAACCCCGCCGCGGATGCAATTACACCAAATCGATTCTGGTTGAAGGACAGCCTCTTTAATCACTTCCACCCCCCTTTACCAGCACACACATAAACAAACGGAGATAAACCACATTGTTGTCCTATCTATAATTTATTCTGTATTGCTGCAGCGACCCCATCTCCCCACAGGGATCATTTCAGATCTATCTTATCTCTGAGATGTCATGCAGTAATGGAAAAGGTAGGTTGGGACACAGTGGGCAGGCCCAGGCTAATGTAATATCTCCAGAGGAGTAGTTACTGATGACATTAGTCTGAAGAATGACAAGAACCACACAGGCCATAAAAGACCAATCAGCCATAGAGCCTACTTATGTGCTCTGCTAACTCACGGCTATCAGCCATGTTAACTCGACCACAGTCAGGGCTCGCCCGCTGAGTTTACGCATTTCCATTTTGCTGAGACAAAGCAGAGCTATCAGCTTGCCTGGCCTGGTCATTCAGGGCTCAAGGCGACTGTGAGATGATACACCAGAGGAGAGACTGGAAAAAAACACCTCATCCTTCTCCCATCCTTGCTGTCTGCAGCACAAGCCTTTGTTTCTTGAATGGCAGACGTGCGTATATGTGTGTCAGTGTGTCTGTGTGTGTCAGTGTGTGTGTGTGTGAGTGTGCTAAATATAGCTGGAGCCTCCTCAAGTACAGCAGATTTGGTGTGATGCTTTTGGTCAGTGTCTGCTGACAGAGAGAAGAGTAAAGAAATGATGGACTAATACAGTTTTGACTCACACCTGAACAGGATCTGATCGAGGAATAAGCTGATGTGTCAGAATGAGGATATTTCACCGACAGTCACATCTGGTTCATCCCTGACTGATGCACTGTATTTACCAAAAAAGCTAAAAACGAGTATATGGTCTGCCAAGTGAGCTCAGTGCTTCTTTAAACTGCCGTTAGGACAAGAGTGTAGATACTTTATGCATTGGAGAACATAAAAACACAAAGCAGAGATATTCCTTCCTGGAACCACCAAAAACATAACTCAAAAGAGCAATTTGTAGGCTAAATTGATCTTCACATAAATTCAAAACTAGTGCACCTTGATTTATAATGGTTTCAAAAGAAAAAAGCAATAAAAAAAGATGAAAAAGTGTCGGACACACAGCTAAAACCCCTTTTTTTCCATTGTTGTGTCATGATACGTCCAAAAAGGGTTGTGTTCTCTGATGCTGGTTAAACTCAATGTACAGTAGTCGGTCCTTAAGAGTTTTGTATCATATTCATATTGTTTAAACATTCTTCCACTCCATTACATTTTGATAAGATGGTCACTATACTGTTTGTTTCTGTTGCATAAATTCGGGTTTGAGAAATCGTATAGGCGTTTCATCCACACTGAAGAATGACAAGAACCACAGGAGCCAGAAAACACACAATTAATCCCTGAGTGGATAAATCTGAAAATGCAGGCTGAGTGTTTTCATGTGGACAATGAATACAGCATCAGAAACGTTGATGTTGTAGCCCCATCTCTCTCTCAAAACACATCTGGAACCCTAACAACATCAGAAACAATGATGGAATACAGTTTTGTGTTCGTGCTGCAGAAGCTACTGAGCTTGCTGTGGCTTCAACAGCAAATTCTTCTTCACAGAGAACAGCAGACGCCAGTGTTTCCTCACATTTCTCATGATGTATGTTCATGCTTCATGTCTTCTTCTCTGGTTTAGATGTGTGTCTGCAGCAGTGTTACAGCACCACTTACAGGCCTGGCATATGTACTACAGTGTTTTCAGTGTTTTTGTGTGGACCTTCACATCTACTGAAACAATGCTGTCTTTACAGAGCACATTTTCAATATGTAAATGATTTTGTCTCAGAACTCTGTTATTTCAGACCAAGTACTGATGCTCCTGGTTAAATCTGTCCATCAGTTTTCGAAGAGAAGCAGTATCAATGACTGAAGTAGATCATACATCACCAGAAACCAAGTTTACAATGAACTGCCAACAGAGCTTAGTCCCGAGTACGCCCTCTTGCCTTGAATACTGGCAAAATTTTAATGTACAACATACTGATAATGTTTATCTCCAGCTAATTTATAATACTTATAATACACTGATATGTTCTTTGGTGAGAAGAATGATGAAGTGCTGAGCAGAGCGAGCTGTAACACCCAAAGCATTGCATTTTAAATTTACATGGTTTTACACATAAAACGAGAGAAAATCTGACTTCCATTCTTCCATAAACAACTGATTCATTTCATAAAAACACTTTGTTTTCTTAGATCTTCCCACAGTTTGAGCTCTGGGAGAACAGAAAGCTAACGTTGATGCTCTTGCCTTGCATGCAGAGATGGTCCATTGATCAGCCAGGAGTAAATGTGCTTTAAATCTAATCCTTGTTGCATTAAAAGCATCAGAAGCCTGCTCCTCTCACACCCTCTCTGATTGGACGGCTCCTTTACTCTGTTTTATCACTTCTCTTCCTCTTAAGCACTTGGACAGTTTTCACACTATCACCTGTGCAAGTGTCACAGCAGTCTGGCATGGTGGCGTAGCAAATTAGTGCTTATGCCTCACAACAAGATGGTTGGTGCTCCCCATGTTGGTCGGGGTGTTGCTGTGTTCTTCCTGTGCCTGTGTGGCTTTTCTCCAAAACCTGTCCATTAGCAGTGTAAATTTTCTTGACTAATTGCTGTTGTCATAGTTTTCGTCAACAACCTTTTTTTCGACTAACGAAAACTAGACAGTAACTAATAAAAAAAAGTGCACATGGACAAAAATTAAAACTAAATTTCAATGATATTTTCATCATCAAATAAAAAAACTAGACTAAAATGTTTGACAGAGACTTAATCCAATCAGACCTAATTTGGTCATGTAGAAAGTAGAGACAGGTTAGGAATATATCCAATCACAGCTACTTTGGTTGTGTGAAAAGGTTGGATGAGTTAAGAGGGACATCCAATCACAACTGTCTTAGCTTCATGGTGGTGGGATAAGTTGGGGAGCGATCCAATCAGAGCTACTCTCTTTATGAATTGATATATTCATGTAGAGCAGGTTCACTGTTTGTTGTCAGTTCTGGTATTGTAACTGAGATGCTCTGCCAGGTAGCCTAAATAAAGGTGACTGCATTTCACACAAAAGTTCAATTTGTTTCTGCTCATTTATACATTCAGACTTTGCTATCATTCAGTAAAGGGTTATTAGATGTTTCATTTTATCCAAGTGTAAAACGTGACTTCAGAAATTAAAGGAAACATAAAAATGCCTTACCCTTTACACTTCATATTTTAGTCGACTAAATTTAGAGTAGATATTGTCGAGTAAAATGTTGTGAAATTTCATCAATGAAAACTAGACTAAAATTAAAACAATTTAGATGACTAAATTCTGAGTAAAACAAAAAAATATTTTAGACAAAAGACTATAACTAAAACTAAATTAAAAAGTGCTGTCACAATTAACACTGCTTAGTAGGTTAATCTGTGATCCTACACTGCCCTTAGGTGTGTGTGAGTGTGTGAATGGTTGTCTGTCTCTACATGCTGGCCCTGTGGTTGTCTGTCATTGTCCAGGATGTCCCCCGCCTTTGGCCAAAGGTTGACTAAGCATATAGATAATGGATGGACGTCTCAGAGTACATCTGAAATACGACCAGCCTGTACCTCCAACATCTTCAAAATCTTGTCATTTATTTGGAGGCCTGGCTGATTGAGATGAGGACTTATGTCTCCAAACAAGGAAGCATGGATGTGTTTTACTTAGCTGTGGGTTTTAATACACTTGAGGTAAAATTTTAGGATAAAATATCATTAGTTTTGGCAGAGACAGACCGTAGATTCCTGCATCCTTGAGTCCCGTTGGCTTCTTGTCAGAGCCAATGTGACTCCTCAGTGCAAGTCACTTCCATTAAGTGCTGGAGCAGAGTAAAATATGGAAATGTAGTTTTGTTCCTCCGTCACTGTGGCTATTTATCATTTTGAGCACCAGCCTTGAGATATTATGGATGAGAGTTTTAATTATCGTATGTGGTGGAATAAAATATGGCAAAAGTCGGCAGATGCCCCAGATAGTGTCTCCTGCTGTTAAGCAATGAGCACACTGAGCAGAGAAGAGAAAACATGGCTGAAAGGAGGAGTCCTAACGATACTTTTGGGTCACTTTAATAAAACTGTGCATCAAGTGTTCATCAACAAATGAGAGCTTAATGCACTCTTTAGAGAAGCTGAAATAAGACATTTAAATTCTCCTTGTATAAGAAAAATAGGTTGTCTGTTGACTTTGTAACATGGTGGTAAAATCACATCAAATCTTTCCTTACTCATCGCATAAAAGTTGTTTTTTTTTTGTATATTTTTTTTTGCAGGGTGGGCTGTTTGTAGAAAGTACACATCAGCTTCAGCACTGAGTTAATTTGTCAGGCTTGATTCAAAGATGTTGGTTGTGAAGAACATCTTAAACATAACCCTTCAAACCGAGTAAATTTATAAATTTAGAGCTGAATCAATTAAAAAAAAAAATAGAGATGGGTCAAAACAATACATTTTTGAAATTATCATTGGTAAAAGTTAAGTATACATAACATCCAACTGTCATCTCAAATTTTAACGTTGCCTAGCTGTAAGGCAGCACTCATATAGTAGAGTGAAGGGTGTTTGCCAATAAAAAACAAGTGAGCAAGAGATATGTGCAGATCATTGGCATGTGATCTAAGACAGATCAGTCATGTCTCCTATATCCTAACGTCATGTCATCGTAAGGATTGGTCAGTGAGTCAGCTTTCATCGCCTCAGAAAAGCCTCAGTCTGTATATGACAGTAAACTACAAACATACACCAGAAACCAGAGGAAGCCAGGGTGCCTGGAGAGAACCCATGCATGCACGGGGAGAACATGCAAACTCATCACAGAAAGGTCCTGACCAACCACTGGGATTGAGACCAGCAACCCTCAGCACTATCTGCTGTCCCAAGTCTATGTATGTGTAAATAAATTCAAAAGGAATCTTAAAGAAAAGACAGAGTTGTAACTTAACAAATTTTTGGTGCCAAAAGTCTTTGGTAATAAAAAGTCATCATGTTTAAACACAAATAGCCTTTTTAATGATTATGTTCATAATATTCATATTTTCAAACACTGATTATAAGGCACTGGACAGTAAATTCCAGGTTTTGTCAAAATGAAAACTATAAAACATTGAAATAGTCAAACCTACTTGTTCTCTTATTATAAATGTAGCTGTGATATCAATCAATCAATCTTTATTTGTATAGTGCCAATTCATTAGAAGTGTTATCTCAATTTATTTTACAATAAGGCTGAAGCCATACTCTTCATTTTATAGATACCCAAATATGCTTATACATACATCCAGAGATGTATCCATCCAGGCAGAGACAAGGGGACTAAAAATAAGAATTTATGATAGCGACAACCTTATGGACGCCCAGATCATACATCTGTCCTCTTCACATTTGTCTCTGCTCTATATATGTTCATTAAAGGTAAGCCCTGTGACATGTAGTATCTCATTTTCAAGAGGGTTTTCATGTCTATATGGTTGTCAGGATAGTTACTATGGAGGTATAAACAATAACAACCACATATAGAGAGGTCATTCTAACATTGACATCTATAATGATTATTAACTGGAGAGGAATGATGGTTAATATAACTGGTTAAACTGCCATTAAAATGGATTTAACTGGTCTGAAAGTATCATTTTTTGTTAAATTATGTCATTTCTGTTGATAGTTTATGTTGGATAAAGCACTTGGAGTTGAGCAGGTCCATTTGCTGACCAGTTCAGGGTGCATCGTCCAGTGTCAGTTGCAGGCTCCTTAAATGTTTCATAACAATATCCTATTGTGACAGGTTTTATAATATTGGCAAATGTGAAAAATTAATGCAAAGAGTGGATATTGTATTGTAATGTGATGAAGCTGGTGATTTACACTCCTAACCCTGCTGATAGTTTTTTGTTTTAAGCTATCAGCGTTGCATCATTTTGCTTTCTAGACCAGAGCAAAGCCAATCAGAGAGCAAAGACAACAATAACACAACATGTGTGTTTAAAGTCAGTCCAGTACAGAACTTATATGTTATGGTGGAGAAGAAACATCGGTCTTTACAGTGATGTAGCCAGTGTGTCAGTTTTAATCTTTGTCCATCGAGGTTCTTTTGATGCCTTGTAACCTTTTTTTAAACTGGTTTCATTGATTGGCTTAAATTTAAAATGGAAGAAACTTGTCTTACTGGAGTCTACCAGAAAAGACATTTCATCCAACATTTCCCTGAGTAACAATCCATATAACTGCTTTTTTATGCACACCCAAGATAACTTTCCAATACCTCCCAAGTGTTTCTTTGTATCCTTCTCCAAAAAAGCTGAAAAGTTTAAACTCAGTGACCAGCGCAGGCAGCCAGCCTCGTCCTCCAGAGTGAAGGAGGACTGTGAGGTCCAGCAGACTTCTCGGAGGAGGAGAAAAGGTTCCGGCCAGTTAGTGACTCAGCCAGGCCTTCAACATCCCTCTACATCCTGATTAGTCCGGCTGGCCGGTGCCTTTGATTGGGATTCAGGAGAAAAGAAAGGGCCGCCACATAAATGACTAAATTGGCTGGCGTCCCAGCACTTATGGCTGCAGGAGAGCACACAGTCACTCAGGAGAATTGTGGTGACGTAGCCTGCTCCTTCTATCATCCTCCACCCTGATGACTCCTCTACGCCCAGCTCTATAAGCCTCCACCCTCCTGTTCAACAACACAGTCATATAATGCAGCGAAACCTGAGCCATGAGCACAGTTTTTAAGTGCAAAAGCATCAATCTCTCCATCTTGTTTCACTGGAAAGGCTGTTTTCTTTCTCCACCTTTCCAAGGGGCACCACTGAACTTCCAGATAAAACTTAGATTTTCTTTTGTGATTTTTAATTAATTCTTTCACAAAAAAGATTCTGAGCTGCAGGACATAAATCCAAAATGCCGTGGTGATCCAGATATGGGAAACCAGTTCACTTGCCATGTTCAATATACCATTTATCATCTTTGACATGTTGGCCAGCAGAAATGGGACAGCTTATGGATACGGCAACATGTGGTAGTCCTGTAGATGTTTTACAGTGTAAACTCACTGGTGATTAGAGGTACCTCTTTTAGGGGTATCTCAAAATCTCCAGTTCCACCACATCCAAAAGGTGCCTATTGGATTGAGATGTGGTGACTGTGGAAGCCACTTGAGTCCAGTAAAATCAATGCAATGTTCAAGAAACCAGTCTGGGATGATCCAAGCTTTGTGACATAGTGCATTATCCTGTTGGAAGTCAGGAGGAAGTAGAGTAGAAGACTGTGGTCATAAAGGGACAGAAATGGTCTGGAAAATCCGGAGTCTGGTTGTGGCATTTACATGACCCATATTTGGTGCTAAGGGGCCCAAAGTGTGGCAAGAAAATATCCCCAAGACCATCAAACCGGTAGCAGCAGCAGCCTGAACTGTTGATGGAGGCAGGATAGATGCTTTCCATTTTTCATTGTTTGTGCCAAATTCTGACCCTACCATCTGTTCAAGTCTTCTTTTGTCCAGTTTTTGGTGATCCAAACTGCAGCCTTGGCCTTCTTAGCTGACCTGGTACTCTGCTGCCCTAGTCCATCTGCTTCAAGAGTCAAGCTGTGTGCATCTAGAAATTTTTGTCTGATTACCTTGGTTGCAACTAGTGTTATTCGAGTTACTTCTAATGACAAAAGCATCAGCACTCGCAATGAATACTTTGACTTTTATCAAAGTTCATGCAGCAGCAATAAAATGGATGCATTGTAGCCTGAGGCTTTTAGCATTTATGTTGATGAAAGCTTTGTTTTGTTGCTGCTGCATAAACTTTAATAAAAGTCAAAGACTTCATTGTGAGTGCTAATGCTTCTGTCATTTGGGTTTTATATATCTTTTGAGTCAGCACCAACGGCAAGTAGGCTGTTTTTGAGATGAGCACAGGATTACCTCAAATGTAATTTGTGCTACTTGCTTTTCTATCATCACAACACTGGCCGGTCTCATCTGACCTCTGGCATCATCAAGACATCAATTTCCATTGCAACTGCAACCCAAAGGATATTATCTTTTTTCAAGCCATTCTCTGTGAAACCTAGATGGTTGTGCATAAAAATCCCAGTAGATCAGCAGTTTCTGAAATATTCAAACTAGCATGTCTGTCACCAACAATCATACAATGTTCAAAGTTACTTAGATCACCTTTCTTCCCCATTCTGAAGACATGGTGCATTATTCTGCTGAGATCCAGCAGGTTGTCTTGAACATGTCTACATACCTGGATGCATTAAGGTAGTGATGTGACTGGCTGATTGGCTATTTGTGCTAATATGCAGTTGAATTAGTGGACCTCATAAACTGGCCAGGAAGTGAATCAGTGGAGCTCAAAAGTGAGAGAGGAGTTTAATCAAACTGTTTTACCCTGACCTGTCCTTCAGTGGGGTACACAACTTCCAACAGTTGGATCTCTGCTTCTGATCAAAATCAGCAAAGGATCAGGGCCGTCCCGACTTGAAATGGTAAATATTCACTATGTTCAATATTTACGACCAGAAGTCCTGAGGTGTGTGGGGGTGTACCGAGGACACCCAAGCACATCCTCTGTATTATGTCACTGGAGCACAGCAAAGCCAATCAGGGAGCAAGCTGGCAGAAGCAGAAAGCAAACATAGCCATGGCAACGAGAGTAAAGGTAAAGCAGAAAGTCAGACGGTGTCAAAATGGAGGTCCAACTTGTTAGTTTTCTCAAAAAACACTAGCGTCTGAACACCTTAAACTGCAAATTATATAAAACAAACTGGTGAGGAGAGGAGCAGGACAGAATCACAACCACCAAGGGTGTTTTTGGAAGCTAATTGCTAGCCAGATTTAGCCTCCTGCCGTTGTCCGACATGTTTGTTTACAATGAAGCGGCATTTGATCATGCAAGAACAGAAGCTGTAAGAGCAGAGATGCTGCCTTCTTGGTAAATGTATGAATTAGTTTGTGGTGTCCTGTGTCTCTCTCTTTGCGGTTCACCACACACTTCAGGAGCAAAACTGATAAATCTGACATTATATGTCTTCATGCATGGCTCTCTCGCTGTTTCAACGAGATTTTAACAATCTTTATGTGTGGACCAGGACTTAGAGCGACAATAATGACCAATTTACACATTCATGTCATCTAATGGCATCACATAAAATTACTAAAAAATTATCCTGAGCCCAAGAAAACCAGCAGCCAGAGTACTTATGACTATAATATGCTTCATTTAGAGCCACAAAAGCATGATTATGAAAAAAATGAAAAAAAAAAAAAGTGAACTGACTTTGTACTTTTTTTTATCTGGGAGTAAATGATCACATCTTCCAGTAGAACATTTTTTATGTGGTGATGTATCTTGTGGGAAAAGCCTAACTGATGGACAGTCAGCTGTAGGGTAACTTGTTGTTACTTCACAACACTGTGCTCTGCATGAGCTGTATTTTGATGGTTTGACAGCAGACGGGTCTTTGTACTCTTTGTGGTCACAGAAAGCCGACCAAACAACCAAATGGACAACATTACAGGGGATGGCTATCTCTGTTCAGTTTGTAGAGAACCTCAGCCTCAATACCAAAGACAAATCTCAAGGCACACAAACATTTTATTATTAATATTAATATTCATTCTTTTTGTAAAGAGATCGTGTACAATGTTAAACATACACGTTTCTATGTTCCATGTTTTGATGCATTGTCACCAGAGTTAGCTTGAAGGTAGTTTACATCTGCAGTCCTTCGGAAGGTCACAATTAAAACAATTTTTCTATTAGTGCATCATTTTCTGTACTTCGTGCTCATGCCCAGGACACTCAAAAATGAGATTTAAATGGTAAATGTACTTGAGCTTATACAGTGCTTGACTACTCAAAGCAGCTTTACAACACAGGTCACATCCACCCATTTATAACCATTTGCTCTCACATTCACCCACTTAACCGCACAACTTTTAAGTTCTTTAGGCATTTCATCCACACAAATACAGCGTTTCAGGGGAAAATATTTCCATCTCTGTGTGGACATGGCCTGAAGTGAGAAACCCATTACAACCCAGAGGGTGGGATGTGTGGATCTCCAGGTTCAAGAGTCCACATCACTCTCCTGCTGTAACACAACAGTGCTAGCATAAAACCAATATAAAAAAACAGCCTTAACTGGATGTAAATTTCAGAGCTAATTGGGCATTGAGTGCTGATTCATTAGGGTAACAGCCACTTAAGCTAACACCTTCATAGGTACTTGATGTAAATCATCCTGTGTACCACTGACTCTGTCTCAGGGAAACTGAAATGAATGAAACCACTGCATCTGCTGTCAGAGGCCCGGAAATCTGAACTGTGCTCTGAAGGGTTATCAAGTTCAGCCTCAAGTTTTTCTGCTTGTGACTTTTGACCAAGACAAGAAAATCACAGCGTTGGGTTTAACCTGCATTTGGAAGAAACAGAGGAATCCTTACTTACAAGGTATGTAAGACAAACGAGGGATTTGACTCCAGTTAACTTTAGTCTCTAAGTACAGACAAGAGGATATTTCTATATTCAAAGAGAAGTAGAAAAACATAATAAGTTGACAATAGGACAGGGTAGACAGTAAAGCAATGGTAAGAAGTGCAAACAAAATTTTACTCTTTCACTTTGGAAAAAGACTGAAGTAAATATGAAAGACTGGTCATTTTTAATCATTACACAAATTGATTTCCTCACTAAATGAGATGTTTGGTGTCATTGAAGTTATTATTATTGCTGGAGTTGCTACATATTTGAAGAGTTGATTTTTTAATCAAGATACTTATATGACCTGAAAAAGTAAATACATGTGTGCTTAAAAGATGACTGTTATGCAAGATACTGCACATTCTTATACAGTGTACTAAAATTTAGCCATACAATACCAGTCATCTCATGTATTGACTCCTGCTTCCACTCACAAGGAGCATAAACAAGACCAGATGCAAAAAATATATTGCAAAATCAAAATGTAATAAAGAAATGTAAGGAGAGGTGCTGCTTCAGCCTCTGACTGTAGTGGCCAGTGGTGCTCATGGGATGGTAGGTTTTACATAATGAGGAGAGACTCTGGATTTTAAATGAACAACCTATGTACAGTTTAATAAACAGTTCATAGCACTTGTTGCCAAGCATGGTCATTCATCACTTTGTGGATCTAGTAAGTTAACAGCAAACTGCCCCCCTGAGACTTGAAACTGTTGCTCATAGCATGAAGTCTACTTGGAATCACATCTCACCTCAGATGGACCAAAGCCTGTCAAATGTTGTGTAATCCAGCCTCCTGCTACCAGTTAAGGCTGCGGTTGTGGTGTTAGTTCCTGCCATCCAGCCCATCAATTCATCATGAGCCAGAAATACACATCCAACATCGAGTAATAACAGTGTTCAACACGAAGCAGTTCATAAATATTCTTTGCCATAAAATGAAGATAAATCTGCTTTATGGTACTTGCATATTGACTTGAGTGTTGTGTCAACATATTACGTGTGGATTTTCAGACATTGACCTTTAAGAGGACCGGGGGCCGATGGTGTACGCAATGTTAATGCTAGCTGTGCTCTGCATTAGCCTTTCTGTTGTGATACTCGGCCAAATTCAAGCCACAATATTCTCTTTTTTGGCTCACTTGCCTTGTTTGGTCCTTGTTTGGTTTAAGAAGCTTTTACAACCACCCCGAACGCAAGTCTGGTCCACTTGGAAGCAAACTGAGACCACTGATTTTTGGCAGACCAGAGTTCTTGTGAGCTTTTACACTAACCCACACAAAGTGAACTTTACAGGAAAGGGAACGATAGTTTGGTTGGTTCAGGCCAAACTTGTTAGATGTGAAAGCACCCTAAGAGTCCATCCACATCCTGAATTAATATCAGATCTGTGCATGTGGATTCTAAGTTATAATCCTTACTGTTTAGTTTGGATGAAGCTCTAGCTTGGAGTGCATATACAGGTGACTAAAAAGTCCTTATCTCTATTTATTTGTTGGTTCAAAACAGATGCGTCTGACATGCATCAACGACCAACTCAGTATTGTCTTTTGTTGTGGTCTGCCAGTTAGCATAAAGTATCGTTAATCTACATGTGGTGATGGGTCCGTTTTGGAGTTTCTGAACAACTGATAAAGCTAAGAAATAAGAACTGGTCTTTTGGCACTCAAATGGCTCTTCATGTGGCACTTCTTGGACTTTTTTATATCTTTTGAAAATGAAAAACATGGACCAAAGGGTGTATATATTAAAAAGATGACCAGTTCCTCACAAATTCCACCGCGTAGCTTGATTGCACAGACCTCACACTGAAGCTATCCGTCTCTGTCACCGCTGTGATGAAGGAAAAAGTACAACCAGAGAAAAATTCAGTGTTTTACCTTGTGCTCATGCACCCCTCCACCTGTGCTCTGGACATAGTTGTAAGGATATCTGACTCTGCACACAGCGTGAAACTGAAGAGAAGCTTAACTTTCCGAAGTGGAGGGATTCAACTCAGAGTTAAGAACTAATAAAATATCTCTCGGTAAATAACAGAAACATAAGATCAGCTTGGACTGATGGCTGACACAACACACAAAGTGACTAATGCTGCCACCTTATATTCGATATTCCACTATCTGTTAGAGCACGAGGGAAATCCAAACTCAATGTGAAAATAAGCACTTAAATATAAAATATACTGCAGAACAGCACATTACGTGCCTGGAGCAGTGAACCACCTGATCCAGAGGAGGGCGCTCCCAGCACAATCGAATTGGCCAGTGTTCTCCTGACCTCAACAACAGCCTCATCAAGTCTGCCAGAAACCAACAGACATAAAAGACACCTTAAGGAGATGGAGGTACAGCAAAGGCACTCTGAGCAGACAACAACAACACCAAAACATTTCAGGGGCAACGTGTGGAAGCACTTTGGGCTCCTCTATGTGCAAAGTAACTGATCCACTATGACAAATCTGCAGGCCCATTTGTTGGCTTTTCACCCATCCAAGTCCAGCAGTGCCTTGTCAAATGCTCAGCCCAGTACTTCCAAGTCCTCCTGGGCAGGCTTCCCTCGCCAGAGGCAAGGAAGAAGGCTGTCACAGACAAGATTGCAAGTTTCATATGCAAGAACATGTGGCCCACCAATGTGGCCTCGGTTAAAATGATCAAATGGAAATGCCTCGTATGTGACACACTGATAAGCGGTTATCAATGTAGATGCTCGTAAACTGATTGGGTTTGATTTGGGGGAAAGTGACAGCCCTAGTAAGAACCCTATTTATACAGCTTTTCCTCCGTGCTCAGAAGGTGAAGTGGTTTAATTAGATACCTTCTTGAGTGGTGCCTTGTAGCCACCTGGGTTCTTAATGTCATTGTTAAGCAGCTGATGAAAACAGAGTGAGCATA
The DNA here is from genome assembly GCA_037902135.1 of Cetoscarus ocellatus. Taxonomy (NCBI): domain Eukaryota; kingdom Metazoa; phylum Chordata; class Actinopteri; order Labriformes; family Labridae; genus Cetoscarus; species Cetoscarus ocellatus. The sequence continues at coordinate 296,446 of JBAMNC010000633.1, read as the reverse complement.
GTGAAAGTCTCTTTATTGGGGTTTAGAAACAAGTCCATGGCTTAGCCGTGCCACAGTGAGTTTTGCTATTCACAAAATTAGTGTTTGTTTGTAGTTGTTGTCTCCCCCCTGCTCCCCCACAAAGGACAGTCCATGACTTTATTGTACTACACAAAATTGGGCTCTGGTACCAAGAAGGATTTGGACTGCAGGTATCACTGTTAACTGTGAAGAAAAGCATATAAAGAGGCACTGCTAACTCTTAAGCACCTAGCCAACTGGCTGATTCACCCCCTTTTATTTCTATTGCCAGCAGTTTCACTGCACAAAGCATGCAGACTCCTCAATGCAAGACAATAAGTGAACAACAAGGCAATGTATGTTAATAAACCACAGTAAGCCTGTGAGGTACATGGATGATGTGTGTGCTGTTATTTGTGACAGATGGGGGTAAGTGAGTTCTGATTGCATGTAATCACGTCAGACATGGCTCATGTAGCAAAGTCCTGGCAACTTCAGGCGCTCTCACACCTAACATGTTCGGTTGGTCTGGATCAAACAAACTCTCTTTCACTTTTTTGAAAAATATGGTTGATATGGAGGGTGTGAAAGCTAGCACGAAATCTGGTGTGGACCAAAGAATCAAACTCCAGTTCACCTGAAAACAAGGCGTCTTAGTTTAGTGGACTGGAGTTTGGTTTGCAGTGAGTGTGAAAGCCATTCAAAGCAAACAAGGAGTTCACCTTTAATAACAAACAGAGAGGGCCAAACCTTTGCATTGCTTGTACTGCCAGCCCCCAGACCAATGCTACAAGTCCATGTGGAATATGACTTAACATTGCTCCAGTCGATACGCAAGTACCACCTGATTATCTTCATTTTATTTACTCCATGCCAAACGATGCTATTGCCCAAATCTGGCAGGATGTGTATTTCCAGGTCATAGTGCAACAATAGACTGTATGGCAGGAACGAAGGTCGCAGCTACAGCCCCAACTAGTGGTGACTAGGTTACACTTCATTTAACAGGCTTAGGTCTGCCTGAAAAAGTAAATCAAACCAAGTGAAAAATCTATCAATGTAGCAAAACTGAGACTGAATTTAGGTGTGAAAGTGACCTTAGTAATCAAATGTCAACGTAGGGCACAAATGATGTTTTAAGCCACCCTACACATAGAGGGTTGCATGGCTAGGGTATCTCTAGCCCTCAGGTGACTGGTTTACACCTGTAAACCAAAATAAAGTATAAGAGATCAAAACAAAGTGAGGGAAAAGCTCTGATTTTGGATAACTCAAGTCTTTCATTTTTACACTGCCAAAGAGCCTTTGTCGTCTCTAAGTTTAGAGGGCTGGACTCTTTATCCGTCCCTGAATCATGACAGCACTTATCCTCTCTCAAACACACGTCACCCAGATACTCAACTCCTCCTGTTTCCTTCCGTATTCTATTTCTTTCCTAACAAGTCAGGCCTGCTGTCTCTCTGACGAGCTGCATATGGCCCTGCAGAAATCCTCGCCGCACGTCTCCGAGACACTGCCACAGATGGTGAACGGCCTGTCCCCGTCTCTTCTCCTCGTCCTCCCCACAGTGCCCACATTTCTCCCCTCTGGGCTGGGAGGAAAAAAACATAAGCTTGTTACAAATTCCCCCTGAAGTGGAACGACATATTGGAGAGAGAGAGCTAAAAATGCTGCAGCAGAGCATCACATCCGTTGGAGCAGTAAACATCAGCACCCATTTCAGCACCACCACAACGGAAATGCTACTTATTAGCACAGAGGGGGGACTGATGCTGCCGGTTGTGGTGGAAGAAGAGGAGAGGGAAGGAGAGGGAAGGAGAGAGTCTTCCGTCGGTGCTGACGTGGTTTCAGACACTTTGTTGCAAAAACTGCAGATAAAGCTGAAAAGAAACACGCACACACACACACACACACTTGCAGCTCCCTTTTCCCGGTACTTCCTTCCTCTCCCCAGAGTCTCTCGTCACATCCTCAGCTCTGGGATGCACACAGAAGCAGGTGGGCCGTCCACTTCTGAGCTGTCATGCTAGCGGGAGAGCTCGTCATCACCCCCCTAAACAAAAATAGCAACACACACCCTTGCACACACCATGCATGTTTGAATCTACAGCCCGTATCTGCTGTGTGAATGCAAACATGCATGCACATCTGCACTTCGCCTCGTACAGTATTACATGTGTAAGGCATGTCTAGGGAATACTATTCACGCTAAACCACGTACACACACTCACTGACAGCAGCGGTGAATCCAAAACAAGGCGACAAGGCAAAGGGGGGTACTGACAATGGATGCGGGACAAAAAAAGCACCAATCTGAGTCTCCCTCTTACCTTCCAGGAGGAATCAGCTCACCTGGATGCCTCTGAGGAGCAGACAGAACGCATTCAGGCCAATCTCTCCCTGCAAACCAGCTCAAAACATCCTCCTCCCTCCCTCCCTCTCTCTCTCTCACTCTCTCTCGTCCCTCTCTTCCGCTCCCTCGCAAGCTGGAAATGATGCGATTGTACTATGAGCGGAGGGGGGAGTGAAATCTGAGGCAGAGGATGCGTTTGTGTGTGGCCGGCAGCCCAGAGAGAGATGGTTAGCTCTTGGATCATAAGGGACCGGTTGGAGGGGAGGGGGGGAGTGGGATTGGGAGGTGTGATGCAGCAGATGGGAGAAAGAAAAGTCCACCCCCCCTCGAGGACATCCTGAAAGCCACACAGGACCCCCATTCGACTGAAATGGTACAGCCCAGAGGAGTTTAAGGAAGCAAACAGTGTAGCAGTGAAGCTACAGCTGCAGCGTGAATCTGAGCCGAGCTAAGCTAAGTGAGGATAAGCTACTTTGGAGCAGCCTTGGTTTTATCAGCACTGCTCCACTGAAGCATCTCAGATGATATTTGAAACCTTGCACAGCAGGATGCAGACGGATAACCCCACCTTGGAATAACACCAACCTATTTTTAAAGGCTGGAAAACTGTCTTACCAAAACATGACCAGAGACAGGAGTGGGTACCCTGCAGCAACTCCTTGGCAGCTTGTTTTAACCTGACAGCATCCTAAAGAGAAGAAAAACCTGCAAGTCTATCTACAGCACTTTCATAAAGGCTGTGCCAAACATTATTTATACACTCACGGGCTCTTTCCTTAAGAACTCTACAATTGGAAGAGGTTCAACAAAGTGTTGGACACATAGCAGAGATTTTGGTCCAAACTTGACATGATAGCATCACAAGGCTGCTGCAAATATGTCAGCTGCACATCCATGATGTTTGTTTGTTGTTCCTCCATCCTGCAGGTTTGCTGTAGGATTGATATCTGGTGACTATGGAGGCTATTGAATTGAAGTAAAGTTAACTCATTGTATGTTCAAGAAACCAGTTGAGATGAACTGAGCTTTAAGACATGGCACATTTTCCTGTTGACAGTAGCCATCAGAAGATAGATCATAAACTGTAAATGGACTTGACTTTACGGGTTAATTTACACACCATCAAAAATGGCCTAAAACCGAGACTTTTTGTTGCCTGAATCCACAAACTTTTGAAACTGGGGTCCAGAGTGAAAAGTTTTGAAAATGTTTTTGTTCTCGTTTCTGTGTAAAAAAGAATCAGCGTTGTCAAGGAAAGCAGTGACGTACAGCACATGTGCAGTACTCTTTCAGAATAAAGGTTGCACGCACACCTAGGAACAACAACAACAACAACAACAACAACAACAGCCATGGCCGACTTCCAACAACATGTATGCTGATAACTGTGCTAGGTTTGTTATCGCTCCTTAAATAAAGTGTGGATTTGCTGCATCAATACTGTGACCAGCGGAGACATATTTGTTACATTCGCCAAGGACACTACAAACTTACATCACCTACTACTGGCCTGTCATGCAAGCTACTGGGTTTTCAGTCGTTCTCGCGGATCCGTGTGAATGTGTATCATTATCACACCGTCTCTGTCTGAATGCAGAACCCTTTTTGAAATCACAAAGGAAAAAACTTTTCCATTTCTAGTGACAACATTGCCATGTGAACTGGCCCTTATGAAGCACTTTTCTGGTCCTTCTGACTACTCAAATCCTTCTTACACCGCAGGTCACTCTACCCATCCACTCTCACTTTCAATCACTGACAACTGAAGTTGTCCTCGGCCTTTCAAACCTATTTTTAGCCACTCATGCACCAGTTGGAGCAACTTAAGAGCTAAAGGTCTTGCCTAAGGATACATCACTGTGTGACCACTAGACCCACTGATTGTAGGTAAAATGTTCCACAAGACTTAGCCACTGATGCCCAAGTTGGACAGGGTCAGCAACAATACTCAGGTCAGCAATGAAGCTTAAACAGTGCTAAAATTGGAACTTAGTTGCTCAACGGAGCTAAACATCGTAGCTTTCTTTCTAGAATAGTAATGCATATAGTGATGCTGCTTGATATTAACTTCTTTGTGCTCCAGTGCACCTCTCAACTCTTTCATTTGGTACTGCTGATGAGCCTTTAGACATGAATCACTGAGGTAAGGATATAAAATGTGATCATAGTTTAAAGCTCTGCTGCTTCCTCAGCTATATTATGAACACTGAGCTTCACTATGTATTTTTGACGTCCTTTCCTGCCCCGGTGTAAGTGTTAATAACCACGTTCCAGATATTTTTTCTGATAATATGAAGGTTGCAAGAGTGAAAGCTAATGACACAATGGAAAAACAGAGCAAAGCATTACAGCAATGGTTGATGTAAAACCACTGCATCCTGAAACCTCTAGCAGTATTTCTCGACTACCACAGCTTCACAGTCCAATCACGGCCATCATGCACAGGAGTCACTTATTAGTCAGCTAGAGGGCAGAAGTTGTGTCTGACCTTAGGCCCAGTGGTTCAAGCCATTAATGTTCACCTTCCAGCAGCAAGAGCAAAAAGACAAGGGATTCTGGCTTGTGGACCTCAGGTTATCGAGTCTGCCTCCACTCCTTCAATCAAAATTAGGAGTACACTCTTATGGACCATGGCCTTGATGGTCCTCGATGAGGCCTGCCCTCACTGAAAGTTTTACATGGTAGATTTTAGGCAACATTTGTGGGTCAAAATTCCTCTCTGTTGATTTGGCAGTTACTCTAATGACCAAAGACAAGGCTGAAGCCATAAGGAAGCACCATCACAGGGAGACACCCTGCAGATGCATGAATGGGCAAGTTTCAGAGGAATCTAGGCACTTAAAATTTGGCTGGAAGTTGGCAGGCCGCAGGCAGGGAGGGGAAAATTGAAGCAGCTGGATCTGTAAAGTTACAAGATGGTAAAGTCAGGGTAGCTGAAGATTGTCTGACTTCCCTGTTGGAAATTCCGACCAATCAGGGCATTCCTAGTGACAAATCTAACTTTCAACTCAACGAATCTGACTTCCAAGATCAACTGGACTGCAGCATTAAGTAGCAGTGCGTGTGTTTGAGTGCGTGTGTGTGTGTGTGTCAATTTGAAGACCTATTTCCTCACTTTGTCATTTCCGTCGGTCCACAGAGAAGAAGCTGCCTCCTAAATCATGTCCTGCACTGTCACACTAAAGCACTAATCATCAGATAGAGAAGACTTTTCCTTTGTTCACGTTCTCATACACCCCACCCCACCCCCCACCCCACCTCTTTCTCTGAGCCACAGACGACCTTGACTGACAGGCTTGTTGCTACAGGAACCGCTGTGCGTCTATTGTGTTTTCGTGAAGCAGGAAAGTGTGAAATTCACAATATGACGGCTCAGATTGGATCTAAACCAGAGTCAATTTCCAGGCAGACAGAATCATTTCAGACCATATCAGCTGCACTGAGATTATTTGCATTTTAACAGGATTTAACCCAACACACACATGCACACGCACACTGTAACACACACACACCCTCACAGACACACACAGCGTCTAAATGCGTGCAGAACAGTGAGGTGGAAAAAGGCCTGAAGGTCATTCATTATTAAGAGTTACACACAAACCCCCCAAACTGCTCCAGAAACACACAAACATTCATTCATACAAACACTGTGCAGCACGGGGGGACCTACTGGAGGTCAAAGATGAGACAGAGCAGACAGAAAATAAGCATCTCAAAAATGTGTCATGAGAACAGGAAGAGAAACCAGACAAAGAAGTTTCAGGACCAACGAAGGAACAGGAATTAAAACAGACAAGACGAAACAAGACAATGTGGCTAAAAAATCTGTGACATGTAGACAGATTTACTTCAGGGAAGCGATCAATACGATTCATTTAACCACCTGGCACTTTTATTTTGAATTACAAATTCATTTAATTAGAAAAAAAACATGTTCAGGAAAAGTTATTCAAATACATTAACATATGTTTTATTAGTAAAAGCTAATCATATTGTATAAAATCTTAATGAGTTAATGTTATTTAAACACATAACAATTCCTAATTAAAGTAAAGTAAACTAAAGGTCTTCTAATTCCTAAAACATCTTGACAAGTTAAACTTCTGTGAATACATACAAATTATTTACTAACTAAAGATTTTCAAATGCTCTATTAAATTATCACAGTTATTTAAATAGGTAAAAGCTGTACTAGTAAAAGTAATTAAAATACATATGATTATTTAAATACTGTTTCACTTTTTTCAGTGTGAGTTTGTCCCTAAAAATTACAAATATTAATAAATTGTAATTAATTACTGTTTGATTTTTTTTTGCCAAAAAGGCTATCTCTCTCTCAATAATAATAACAACAAAATGATAAAATCTGACACAAAATAAACAAAAAAAAGACCATTTTAGGGACTTTTCTCCAGCAAAGGAGGAAAAAGGAGAACGATGCATTGATGAAAGTAAGTAAGAGGGAAAAAAAGGAGCAAAAAGACAAACTTAAAAGAAGGAAAGAAAAAAAAAAGCAAGATGGGTGGTGGAGGGGAAAGAGGAAAGGATGGCCAGAAGGATGGATGCATGGATGGATGCTGAAGAAAGAGAGAATGAAAGAAAGGAGAAATTAGGGGACAAGGAGAAACAGTCGGATGGACCAATAGAAGGATGAAAGATGGACAGATGTAACGACTTAAGGATGAATGGATGGAAGACAGAACAAAAGAAAGGAAAGACAGATGGATGGATGGATGGATGGATGGATGATGCTGCCCTCCTACAACAGTGTTACTCTGGATGCATGTGACTGACGTGCGTGCAGCCTCGACTGCATCGTCCTGCCGTCACAGCTCTGTCTCCACACGAACATCTCCTCCATGCAGAGCTTCAACAGACAGTTTCTGAAGAACAACAGTAGTTTTCCCAACAAGTGACCGGGTTCCCTGGAAAACTCTTCTTGTCTGGGACATATTTGGACGTATGTTCCTGCTGAAATAAAGTCAGTATGTCTCTCTGTCGTTCTATTTGCCTGACTATTCAGCACCTCTCAGAAAAAACAGGCTAGCCTCCTGTTGTGAAGCTTTTCAGTCAGTGATTTAAAGTGAGACTGAGAGGGCTGATTTGACTGCATGCTCACCAAAACGGAGACATGCACTGCTGATGCAACTCAAGTCAAGTGAGTCCAGTGTGATCCTGCTGCTAAATCCCCCTCAGCATCCGTCCAAAGGATCCTGATTGTGCATATTTCCCCCAACGTGAATGTAGAAGGCCTGATAACCAGGTGTGAACACTGTTTCCCTGGGGACTCATTCAGTTGTTTTTCTTCCCTTTTCGTCATCAGATTCTGCTGGTGTTGCTTGGTTCTTAACACAAGTCTACAGGAGATACTGTGGTCCTTCCTGGACTGGAGAGAATGCAGCTCTCTGCATTAAAACTGTTCGGCATCCACTTGTTTTCTTAACTGAAATGTTCAAATATACAAAGGTTTACAAATGGGATGATTCAAATATCATAGAATTGCATCAAAGTTGTATAAAAGCATGACAATCAGGCGTTTCTCCGTCAAACGAGAGGGTTAGAAATCATTGCTTGTTTGTATGCAATAAAGCATTTTAGACTGAATAAATGTGGATTTCTGCAAACACTAATTCGGTGATAATGCCTCAGCTTCAATGTGTGGCCTTGTCAAACTTAATTCTCCCACAAAACATTCATGTTTAACTGTTTTAAGTTCTACCTGCAGTGTCAGAGCACCAACAGTGTTTAACTTGAGCTGCTTGAAGTCAGAGAGGTCTTGGTACTTAGAGTCTTTAATTAAAAATGCTCTGAGTCACAGAGGGTGAGATTGAGGAGGAGGTGCGCAAACACAACATCCACAGAGCAAACAGGATCAGACCGCAGACATGTCGTCTCATTAAACAGTGGTCAGCATGGCAGCAATGTCACATTGATTTATCCATCAGAAGTTAGATTCTGCCGAATTTGGAGGATTGTTGCAGACCCCGAGCCCTGAAGAAGACAAAGGATTAAAGACTTAAGCAGGTTCAGGTTCTCTGAAACTACACTATTAAGAGACTCAGTGACAAAAAAGTAGTATAAAATCAAAACACTGATTTTTTTTTGTTTTTTATATGAATCAGTACGTCTCTGAACTGTTTCAAGAAAAAAAGAATCTTTTAGTTTAGTTTGGCAAAAGACAAGCAGGAAACACAAGCGAACAGAAGCAGATGTCAGACAGCTGAAGATTTTAAGTAACAGAGACAGAAGGACGACCACTGCTGATCTTCAGAGATGAATGCTTCCAGATCAGAGACTGAGAAAGTCTCCAGAAAGACCATAAGCAGACGACTGATAGCTGCTAAAAAGACATCATTGAGGCCTGAAAACATCCATAAACGCCTCAGATTAGTTAGAGAGCACAAACAGTGGACTGTTCATGAGTGGAAGAAGGTACTCCGGACAGACAAGTCGAAGTTCTAACTCTTGGGTCAGCATCATCGTGTTTTGCTGCAGAAAAGCGAGAGAACATTTTGATGCTGTATACGTTACACCCACAGTGAAATGCTTCAGTATCTCACTGAGGCAGGGCATCCCATTTGTAGAAACAGCGTGAGCAAATTAGTAAAGATGAAGATGGACGATAACAAGAATGTCTACCACCACATCTCAGTGCATGGAGGAAACCCTTCTGGACTGAATCTGATTGGTCGTGGGGTCATAAACCAACAAAACAATGACGCCAAGCTATGTTATGAACCAGTGCTATACAAATAAAGATTGATTGATTGATAAAAATTAGTTGTTTTCATGGTTCAATATAATGCAGATGAGCTAAAATGTAAACAACTTCATTCATTGGCTTGTTGCAAATACAAGGGCTGTGCATCTTGACTAGTCTCGTGATTCACTTCAGTTATGACTTTCAGTCAACAGTCTGACTCAATCCAATGTCCTACTGAAACACAATACCATCATTGACGATCTACATGACTGCATGAATACTTTTTAACAAAAACAAGCAGCTGGATAAATATGCTCCTTTTTATCTTTTGGAAAGTGTTTGGAAATCAATTTCAAGAAGAATGTAAGTCATTACACACCAAAATAAATTCATTTTATTGATCTCTGGCCTCCTTATTCTTGATTTTTTTTTCTCTTGAAAAACTAACACTGCAGTCCATCACAGCCTCTGCTAGGTGAACTGTTTTTCGTCTCAGCATCAATGTAGAATCATCTACAACTACATCACGATGCATTGATCAATTATTCACATCTCCGCTAACACATAATGAGAATTGCCATCAAGAGGCAAACAGATGAAACAGGATTCAGCTACTGAATTTTGATGACCTTAAAACATTAATCTTCTAGAAGGTCTCATCTCACACATACCCCATGTCCTCACACTGGCTCCCAAGGCTTTGCTTTTCATTAACTTGCTGACACACCATCTTTTAATCTTGACATATATTTCCATGAACATCAGTCTGTTCCTGCAGAGCTTGGTTTATGGTAAATACCAGACTGACGTCCTCCTGCAGACTTCAGCAGCAAACACTCCTCTGGCTGTGTGGCCACTCTGACTCTTATTAAGGCTTCTCATGGAAATAATGAATAATTTTGTTTATCTTTACTCCTTGGCACAAGTTCATTCATAAGCGAGTGTTGATTTTATATCACTGTCATCTAAAATGAATAGAGAGGCACAGAGACATGTGATCCTTTGTCCTCACTCAGCTCAGTGCAGCTGCAAACAGACCTACATCCTCTGCGTAATAGGATTCATCCTGCTGAGTCACATGATCTCAATGCTGAGTCACATGATCTCACTCATGACCTCAAATAACTGATGAATTTCTCTGACCTGGATATTCCAACACTGATCTACTTTAAATCTACCTGTGGGTCACAATCTGGGCCACACATTCAGAGCTTTATGCAACAGATTTATTCTTTTATTACTAACTTAAACATTTATTTTAAGGAGTTTAAAGAAGCAGCACAAAAACAGTCTCAACACCTTCAATCAGCACCACAAAGACTTGAACTGTCGCCTCCTCCTGCCATCATTTGAAGTTTTAGTCCACAAGATTTAGGAATTTCCATTCACTAAAACTCATTTTGATGCTTCAATATTTAGACTCTGTGCCCCCGGGGGTCCTGATGGGGATTAAATCTGACAGATAAAACGTGCAGGATAATCACTCTCTCACAGGGAGCTGTGACTTCATTTTTATTTTTTGTTATTTAAACAAAGTGACTCTGAGGTTGAAGCTGTTTGTCTGAGCCGTGACAACATACAACAGGGATTATGATTGTTAAGCTCTACTTTAAACATGTTTACTCTGCTGTAAACTCTATAACTATATGTGGCTAAATTCCTTAAATGCAGACATCTTGACGTGATTAAGGCGGGAGGCCAAATTCAATGTTGTCAAAATGTTTGATGATACGTCAGTAACATTTTAAAGTTTTATTATCAGCTTTGTAAAGATTTTACGTTGTTGTTATACACCCTACTGTAGTTCTGTCTTTATTGCTTTCATTCAGTCCAAGCTCTAGAAAAAAATAAATAAATAAAACATACCTAATATAAATGAAAGTTAGTTGGGGGTTGACAAAGGGTCAATTATTGAACGTTATTTTGTGGAACTTCTTTAAACTCATTTTGTTCAATAATTGTAAACAATTTTTCGGAAATAAATGAACGAGTATTAGAGTGTGATGCATTATTTTCCTCTGATATTTATAGGAGCACAATATAAAAAGAAAGAAAATGTAAATAAAAACAAACATGTTTGACCCCTTTATGGGAAAGAACAGGGGTGGGCAACTTTGGTAACCAAAACTGCCGAGTTAATTTTATCCAATTCGAGCTGCATTGCTGAAATTGAAACAATAAACTTCTGCCTTTCAGATTACTTGTAATTGTTTATGTTTTGTTTACTGACAGTTTAGTTTTTATTTTAATATAAGGGGAATTTTGAAGAGCTAATTACAGCTCTATTTTCTTAGAAATGTTGCTATTTTAATGTTTTCATGGTAGATTTTTCACATTTCCTCCATTAAAATACATTTTTAATGTTTTATGTTGAGAGAGTAGTAGGGCGGCATGTGACCCGGGCCACCAGTTGCCCAGCCCTGAGTTAGAGCCTAAAGGCTGGCAGAGCGGATTGATAATATTATTTAAGAACAAAAGGGGCAGTGGTAGCCTGGTGGCCATAATAGATGTTAGTTAGATGTTAATATTACAATGACCTCTCTATCCATGGTTGTTATCTGTACCTCTATAATAAATATCTTGAAAATAAGATGCTCCATCTCATCTCAAGTCCACTGATTCTGTATTTGTAATCACATTGATGGATTGAAGATTGTATCTACTGGCTTAAAAGAGGGTAAAATAAGGTAAAAATCATTAAAAATTGAAAGAGTGTATCAGTTTAGATTTTTGGGTGTAATTATAGATGAAAACCTCACATGGAAATCTCATGTAGATTAAGTTAATACCAAGGTGTCAAAGAATATTTCTGTTATGAACAAAGGGAAACACATCTTAGACCACAAGACAATGCAAATTTTGTATTGCTCGCTTATTTTGCCTTATTTAGTTATTGTGTTGAAATTTGTTGGAACACGTACACAACTAATATCAAGCCATTGTTTATTTTACAGAAAAGAGCAGTATGTATAATAAATAAAGTGGAGGCAAGAGAACACACCAACAAACTTTTAATCAAGTCAGGATTAAGTAAACTTAAAGACATTGTCGTGTTACAGACATTATTAGTTATGTTCAAGGTAAAGGCAGAACATTGCCAGAAAATAAATAACATTTTTATTTTGCTTTTAGTTCAGAAAATAAGGATCATAGAAGTAAATTTGATTTTAAACATCCATTTGCACGTACTACTCTAAAACAAATGTGTATTTCAGTGTGTGGTTTTAATTATGGAATTCTTTAACACTTGACTTAAAAGCCTGTTCCAGTATTCGTCAGTTCAAGAGAATGTATAAAGACAAAATGATAAGAAAATATGAAGTTGATAGGTAAAAGCTCTTCTGTTGCTTTGTATGTTATTGTTGTTGATGGTGAGTTGTTGTGCATGTTTGTTTTTTTTGTTTTGTTTTTTTTTCTGCTTTTTCAAAAAGCAGTGGTTGTAAAATATCTGACAGACAGGCCATCTAATTATTTCTTGTTTTATTATTTTGAGAAAGGAGCTTTTCGATCATGGAATGGGACATGTGGCAGAATTTAAAATTGTACATCATGTGGACTTTTATTTTCATGACACGGTGTAAATAAACACAAAAAATTAACTTCTTGTTTAACGCTCTGTGAATTTGGACAGCTCTATCTCTGAGCAGATCCTCAGGTACACAGCATGTTGCCCTCACTCCATGAAGGACAGAAGGTTCCTCACTTTATTAACAACAACCTTGTTTTTAGTCAACAAGGTCAGACAAACCTGCCAGAGAGGCTGAAATCCTCACACTAGTTAAAGCTGAACTATGAGCGCAGAGAGAGATCAGAGAGGCGGGGTCTGCCTCAGGTGTCTATTAAAATGAGCCTGACACACACACTCACACACAGCACAGTCCGCCTCCCGCTGCCTGCATGCTTTAATGACTGAACCCCCACATGGCGGACACATGAAGTTCGAAACACAAACACAGAGACGTGTTGGGGGGAGTTTGGAGCTGCTCACCTTGACTCTTCCTTGTTAGTTAAAAAACACAAACACAACAAAGTGGCACCTACCTCCTGGAGAAAAGAGCTGATTGACTGGCAAGGACAGAAGCGAATGACGCCGCAGAAGCACCAGATCCAGTTAACGCCAGCCATGACGGACAACAGAGTGACCCGGAGAGGCTGAGGCACCCAGCTGCTGCTCTCAGCGCTCCAGCTGTTTGTGAGTGTGCGTGTGGGCGCGTGCATGTGTGGTTGTGCATGTGGACAAATGTTCAGTGATATTCACACCCGGTGCTGGCCTAAATCCTCCATCGACTCAGATAACACATCTGTGCACTGTCCGTCCCCGCCCCCTGTCTGTATGAGGATTTAGGATGGTGCTGATGCCTCTGGCGGCTCTCCAGAGGAAAGAGAGCGTCCATGCTCCCCTCCATCACTGTCATTGTTATTCTGCTGCGTGTGTCTCATTGCTGCCACCTCCGAGCCTCTGCAGATCGATAAAAGAGCAAACCAAATCACACACACACTATAAAACTGCTCATTGGAAAACATTTTGTCCCCTGCGCTCGGCGTAGCAATTAATTTAGGACTAATTCATAAAACAACAGGCCTGCCTGCAGGGATGAGCCTCCACACTATCGCTCCTTCATGGCGGTGGTCAAACAGCTCATCAGTCTGCTGTTTGCACGCTGTCAGGGATAAACAGCAGCTTTGTGCGGCTGATGAGCATCAGAATGCAAATCAGCAGGATGACACGGCACGAGCACATGAAACACACAGAGCTGCTGCAGAATTTAAAGAAGCGCTCTAATCCCTATTCACAGCTAAGCACACGGCTCCAGGCCCTCAGATTAGGCGGGATATTTTTACTGTAATGAACCTCAACAAAAAGTCAAAGCCTCCGAGGCGTTTGGAGTAAAAGTGCGACTTCTAACGCTGGCTCGACCTTGGCCTGACTCCTAACTTCTTGCAGCCATGAAGCTTTTAGGACCAAAATAAAAAGAAGAATGTGCCGCAGGGGCACGGAGACAGAAACAGTCTCACACAGGTTCGATTGTAGAAATCAGTGGAGCAGATTGTTGTCTGAAGGCATCACTGTCAGGGTGTGCTGAAATAATGTGAGAGCCGCTCTGGATGAGACAAACGTGGAGAACTGCCGTGTGTGTGTGTGTGTTTCCTGACCGCCTGTCAGTGCTGTGAGTGTGACACTGACAGAAAGTGCAGGCAGGATTGAGGCTCCACTCGGCCAGCAGATGGCAATGACTCTCCTACAGGGCTTGTGAAATGAGGCTTCAGAGAGTTTCAGACTGAAGTTAATGTCAGTCCTAGTTTAAGACTTTGTAAAATCACACTTTCTCTACAAGACAAGCCCTCAGTGGCAATAAAAGCTTAAGCAGCATTCGACTACACTCAATTACTTCATCAGTAGTGTATAGAAACAAGAATGAGGGCTAAAGGATGCTCACAGGCCAGAATGTTAACATAAGAGCAGATGAAGGGCAACCCAACATAGTCGTATATTCACCAACTGTCATGAATGAGCTCAAATGGCTGGTAGATTTTCATTTGACAGTCAATTTCAGAGGACTATGTGCCACACGGTGGGTCCTTTTTTTGTCCCCAAGCAGATACGCCAACTTCTTTCTGTTTTGGTGTCTTGCCTCACTCCTGAGGTCAAGACAAGCAGATAGACGCCATTCTTTGACTGTACGTGCAGTAACATGGAAGAGACTGACAAAGCTTGCCCACCGCTAATTAGCCTAGCTCAAACACTGGGAGTCAATGGGTAGTGTTAGCCTGCCTCTGCCTACAGTCATCAGATAAACTCTTCAGCAACTCTACACGGTCCTGTCTGCTTGTTGTTACTTGCTTTTTTTACCACATTATCTTATGTTGTCTATGTTTATACTAATATCAGCACTTCATGTCATGCAAAACTAAACCACAGGGTGCATGCACAAACCACCATGAATGTGCTTGTAAGTAGGATTATGGTCAACTTTGTAAGGGGAGGACATTTAATGTTGCTGAAGAGTTTATCTGATTACTGTAGTAGAGGCAGGCTAACGCTACCCACTGACTTACAGTGTTTGAGCTGAGCTAACTAGCGGTGGGCAAGCTTTGCCCGTCTCTTCCTTGTTACTGCACACACAGTCAAAAGAATGGTGTCTGTCTGTTTGTCATGTACTTGGCAAGACACAAAAACAAAAAAAATGTTGGCGTAGCCCTTCAAAGAAGAGATATTATACTCATTTTCAGGCCGTTGTACTTGATTTTTAACTCTTGTAGAGCAGCTACACCTGATTGTCTGCACAGAAAGCTTTGGAGATCTCTGAGACGCTGTGCCTCTCGCTACATCGCTTCCTTGTATTCCCTGAATCTTGCGAAATCGGTCTTTGTAGGCCTAGAGCATGTGCCTGGGCATGGCCATAAAGGGGAGTCTGGCACGCATTAACATCACTGGTACTATGCTGCTAAAAGAAAAACTAAAACATAGCGTGCAGAGCAGGGCTTACTTCCAAATGCATGAACCTCATTATTTGTCCCCTTGGGGTTATTTAACACGAGCATCTAACATTATAATACATTAATAGGTCAGAAAAAGGGAAAAGCATCATAGTTCTCTTTTAAGCTCTGCAGGTGTAACTGCAGAGCTTAAAAGTAAAAGACATTTTAGGCAACAGACTAAAATTAAAACTAGATTAAAAAGTGCTGTCAAAAGTAACACATGCTGGAGCAGCCAGCCATGTACACATAGATCCACCAAGAAACTTGAAGAGACTGTTTCAGATGTAATAATGACTAATGTGGCAGTGGGCAGTGAAAGCTGTAGTTACGGTATTAACATAACTGACTATAAACTCTTCAATAAACTACCATAAACAGAAACATTAGTGTTTATGGTGGCAGAGTTAGTCACAGTGCTAGTTAGGAAAGAATGTGGGTCATAATGCAGAACAGTATTAAGTACACACAGAGACATTCACTATGATATTGTGACTAAGTGGAGTCTCATGATCCTCTAGTATTTTTACAGAACATTTTTGTTCTGTTAGCGTCAGGATTTGGGGGAAGAGGAGGGGGCAAATACATGAGAGATGATATCACTGCAGACCCACCCTGCTAAAGCAGAAGGACTTTAATAAAGACTCTCAAATATTAACAGTTTCCCCAACAAAGTCCAGAAGTGAGACCCTGATAGTATATGACAGAAATGCTTCACTCAGTCACCGTCTGCATGAGACTTTAACACAGTGAAGTGTCTTTGTCTTCCCTCTGTTACAGCAGGAGATCTGATAATTAGGCATGGTGGCAACCTCAGCCAATGCCTGAGGAACAACTGCTTTGATTTTCCTTTAAATATTAATACTGCAAATTTTTTTAAAGAAATAAACAATGAATGAATGCTCCAATAACCCAGAAACTCCCCCTGCAGCTGCAGAAAGAGTAAACATCTGCCTTGTTTTGACCAGAGAAGAAGCTCTCAAACATGAAGTGTGTGGGAGCAGCGACAGCACGAGAGGTCCTGGTGTCATCACGGAGGACTTACTGAATGTGACTGCAACTTCTGCAGCAGTGACACCAAGATGTTATGTAATTACAAACACTGGCACCCTTTAACAAGCTCCTTTAACATTTTATAGCAGAGACCATGAGGAAAATCTCTAATTTAGAAAGTTCCTATGTGAAGAGAGAAGCTCTCAGAGATGAGGTCTCCTAATCAGAATAGTGTGGTGTGGAGGATCACCACCCTGAAGAGACTTACATTTCTCTGTCAAAATTTTGATTGCCTGAACTTTAAAATTTGAGACAATGAAAGATAAAAGAGTAACTGTATGTCTATAAACACCATTCAAAAAGTACTTGAAGATTAAAGAGCCAATATTCTGTTTTTTGGAGTTTCATGTGGCCTTCAGTCTGCTCCCTCTTCCAGTGTTTATGGCACCAGACGCTGCTCGATTTGACTCATTTCCTTGGCCGCCAAAATAGAACTGGGATGTAACGGTATGAAAGTTTCATATCACGGTTATTGTGACCAAAATTATCACATTAGTTTCAATTATCATCGCGGTATTGTTTCAGTGTGCTCAAAAAGTACTTTTACACACACTTGAAACCATTTAACCCTTCTAATACTATAATTATAACAGCCTGTCTGGTCTTTTTTTTGTCTTTTTTTTTTGTCCATAAATGTGTAAGGAAATGTCCTTTAAGTAATTTTTTTTGTCCTTTTTTCATGAGAAATAAAAGTAAACAATTCTGGCAAGTATTTTTCATTATTATGTTAAAAATGCTTAAAACTGTGTGTAATTACAAGAAAAGAATAAAACAGATTTGAACTTTTGACAGGTTTCTCTTTATGAACGATTGTAAATGAACATGTTCAAAGTTTCTGAGATGACCAAAAACAAATTTAGCATCCATGTTACAGCATGTTATAGACCATGTCCATGAGTTTTTTCACCGATGTTCCTGATAGTGTCCCACACCCCTCCACTTCTCAGCTTTAAGAATCTGTCTTAAGTATTTGGATAGCTTGGATACTCAATGAGTTATGGTAGTTTGAATCACGCATGTCTTTTTCTTACGCCGGCGACGGCTTCATATTCTAACTAGGTTTTAATGAGTTAAAAATAATGTGAATTTAAGAACAACCTGATCCTCTTCCCCTCTCTGGTTCCTTACTGAGGTCTCTGTCAACAGTCCCGCCAGGCCTCTCCCTCTGATGCTGCTGTGGGGGTGTTTGTGGTCGGTGCTGCTGCTGCTTTGTGGCTCTTCCTGCCTCACAGAGACTTTTCTTCTGCAGACAGGGTGCCCGTCTTGAGTCAGTTTCCACTTGGCATCCTTGTAAAACCAAAATACGACCAGAATTCAGACTTTGTCCATTTTGAGGGGGGGAAAAATCTCTGGTACAGTGTCTGTGCGGGCACCAACCCCCATACTTTCACTTTCAGAGGTCAAATAATGCAAACTGTGGATGCACGCCTGCGTCTTAGGGACCACGGCTGCTTTACCAAGGAGGAGACACATAGTTCCGGCTTTTCCAGCCCAGTTTAATGGTAATTAAAACAGGAAACGGTAATACTAACCATCTGAAATTTTACAGCGGTTTATCATTTTAACGGTAACCATTACATCCCAAAAATAGACCTGGTGTTTCACTGTCATTGCAACTATTTCAAAAACCTTTTGCATTTTGTATCAGAACTGTCGAAACAGCTCGGTAAGATCACGGAGGGTGTGAAGAACTGTCAGACTGTACAGCTCCTCACTGAAGGGGAGGAGGAGTACCTGGAAGACAGGGGACGGGAAGGAGCAGTAGCCAGTAGCCATATTTTTTATGTTATTTATTTATATTTATATTTGAAAACTGCTTTTCCTTTTTTACTTTTCTGATACTTGTTTGCTTTTTTTTTACCCTGTGTGCTTGCTTTGCTGCTGCAATTTTAATTTCCAAGAGGGAGTCTTCCCGAGGTATTAATAAAGTTCAATCCAATCTAATCAAATCTAATCTAAGAACAGACTTTGATCCAATGGAGGGAGGTATTATTATTCAGTATTGTATAGTATGCACATTGTTATCCAAAAAATTAGACAAAAGTTGTTTCCTTGACAATCCTTGCAGTCATTTAACTTTCTTGCTGACCATCCAGCAGGTTTAACAGTAAATAAGCCTCATAAGGTAATAATAAGATCTACAGCCAGAGGTTAGTTGAAACAGATGAAATAACCACTTTGGAAAAACCCACCATCCCCATTCCTACACGACAGAGGGAGACTGTTAAAATGTCTCAGGTGAAAATGACATTAAATAGGATTGTGCATGGTTCTGCATTGCTGTAAATGTGAATTGCTGAATCTCAAACAGCTCTTCTTTTGAGAGGGAAAGAGCCTGAATCCTCTGAGGTTGGTGGTGCTAAACTGTTGAATGACAGAGTGCTTTATCTGGAGCTAGATAAGGGAAGGTTGCAGCCTCCTGCAGATAGCAATGCAGACGCCGAGGATGAAAGACATCCTTTGTTGCCAGAACAGATTCAGCGAGGGAGCCTGTCAACAAAGCAGCTTTTACTGGCTTTCAACAGCAGGAGAAAAAAAAGATTGTCATATGGCCGCCTCACTCGACTGTGGGCTCATTGTGCTGTCTTTGTGACGTGAAGAAGTTGATTTCATCAGGCGGGTGACGAGTATTTACGAAGTAGAGCAAGTTAAGTTCAGTGACTCTGTGTCAGCACTGGTGCCCTTTTTTATCAGTGTCATAGGTGAAACCACAGACATGTATGCAGATGTATGCAGATTATTGAATTTTAATTTCAGAAAAAATTTAACTTTTCTTGAATTATTAAACATAAAAACATCACTGTGCTGCTTCAGGGACTATCATCAGATAAAAAAAACAAAAACAAGTCATGGACATGAAGCTGTAACATGGACACTAAACACTGTAGGCAAACAAAAATGTTTGAGTTTATGTAAAATAGGTTAAGTTTATTTTGGTCATCTCAAAAACTTTGAACATGTTAATTAACAGTTTATAAAGAGAATCCTGTTGAAAGTTCACATCTGTTTCCATTCTTTTCTTGTCATTACACACTGTTTTATGTATTTATAACATTATAATGACAGATACTTGTCAGAATTGTTTACTTTCATTTCTCATGAAAAAAGGGTGAAAAAATATACTCAAAGGACATTTCCTGACACATTTATGGACAAAAAAAAGACACAAAGACCAGACAGGCTGTTATAATTATAGTATTAAAAGGGTTAAATGGTTTCAAGTGTGTGTAAAAGTACTTTCTGAGCACATTGCAACAATACTGCAATAAAAATAACTGTAATAATTTTGGTTACAATAACCTTGATATGAAATTTTCATACTGTTACATCCCTAGTTCAGTCATATTGTACATTTAGTGAACCTCTCCTTCCTTCACCGCAAAGGAACAGCTCTCACTCTATTTTAAGTGAGGAGCAGAGGAATCTTGAGAGGCAATCCCCCAAAAACACACATTACAATGCAACCACCAAACCAAAAATCTCCTGAAACAAAAGGAAATAACAATTTCTGATATCACCGAATATAGATAATAATCTGATATAATGGATGGCATGGTAGTGCACGTGCCTCACAGCAAGACGCTTGCTGGTTCGAATCCCATGTCAGTCAGGGCCTGTCTGTGTGGAGTTTGCATGCTCTCCCCATAGATGTGTGGGTCCTCTCTGGGCACTCCAGCTTCCTCCCACAGACCAAAAACACGCTCTTTAGGTTGATAGTTGACTTCGAAATTGCCCTTAAAAGGTTGTCACATAGAGGGACAACCACTGACGCTCACACTCATACCTAAGGGTAATTTGAGTCAAGGAAGAACCTAATAAGCATGTTTTTTTGATCTGTGAGGGGAAGCTGGAGTGCCAGGAGAGAAGCCATGCATGCACGGGGAGAACATGCAAACTCCACACAGAAAGGCCCTGATTGACATGGGGTTCGGACTAGCAACCTTCTTACTGTGAGGTGCCACCGTGCAACCCTATTGTGGAAAATTCTGATTTAGATATATTTAATTGTAATGAACTTTGCCCACTATTTTCCCTCAAGTTATTTGGTGTGTTATTTTTCTTTTCTCAGCAGTGATGACCTTTCCCTAATGTCCAGTTATCAGGCCCTGAAATAAATCATAATACTCGGGGAAAAAAAGTTTACTTTAAGTCACTAAACTAGCTGAGTCTTGATGGATGAGGCTGCTTTTCTCAGCTGCGGTCTTCTCACTGTGGCTTTGTCCCCCTGCTGTTCAAGCTGAATGTGGTAATGATTTATTTGTCTCAAAATGATAATGGTGGCACCTTCATCACCCTCACTGGTTATCTTTGTATAATCTAAAACACATACATCATGTTGGATGTTACTAACCGTATAATTAGCCATCCATTCACTCAACATTCTGCTCCCATGTCAGTGTGTGTTTCAGATCTGATTAAATATTCACGCGCTGACATTTTCCTGTTGCATGTCTGGCACATTTCTGGAGCGCGGCGGTCCGGGGGCCACCAACACATATCATCCATGTTTATGCTTGTTGCTTTGATTTAAATTAGGCTTGAATGAGGAGATGGAGTGTGCCACGGCCATCATTCAAGGGTGATTAGAAGCTTTAATATAGGCACCAGCTGCTGCACACGATTTAATCACTGCTATCAACATGAGAGAGCCGAGAGCCTCCAGCATCTTTCATCTGCCTGCCACCTACTGGAGCCTCCTGCCTCACTGATCCTTATTTACACTGTACTTTCCCCATGCATTGAGGTCTCTTTCAGTGACAACAATCAAACTTTTCTCTTTGTTTATATGGGTTTGGGAGTTTGAAGTTGATATTGAAGGTTTTCTAGGGTCTGAACAAAAACCAGGGAACAATAAGCATATCAGTTTTAGAATAAAATCCAGCAAGTCTGCCATTGGCCTGTAACCCTGCTAAAAAGGAAAGTAAAGATGTCCCAAACACAAAATGGAAATCATACTTCATCAGCCACTTCTACTGATGAGACCAAATGGATGGACTGAGACTTGATTGGAGCATCTTATCCCCACCCATCCCCTTACATGAAGAAGAGCTGAGCCTCCAAAAGACCCACAAGAAAAACTGGATGCATTGCTGTCAAAATCTAAGCGGTTTCCAATCCTTCAGCTCAGTTGCTTTACTCCAATTTAGTTGAAAATATGCAACAAATTTGCACAATAAACATGGACATACAAAAAAGGGTGTGTGAGAGATATTTAAGCCTGAAAATGCACAGAATGACACCATAGAGGGACACAAAAACGCACCAAAAACTAGATATCAGGCATCAAATATGAAATGCATCAATTTAGTTTAAATAGATGAACAACAGCTATAACAATACTAAAACTACTACTCCTACTACTACTACTACTACTACTACTACTACTAATAATAATAATAATAATAATAATAAAATCGCCTTTAGGTATGAGTGTGAATGTGAATGGTTGTCTGTCTCTCTATGTGGCCCTGCGATTTGCTGGTGACCAGTTCAGGGTGTACCCCACCTCTCGCCCAATGTCGGCTGGGATAGGCTCCAGCGCCCCCAAAAGATTAAGCAGTATAGATGATGGATGGTTGGATTTTTTATACAAGCAAAACAGACAGATTTAGCTTTCCTAGTTGAAAATTAATGTAACTGTGGATTACTGATACTATAATTAGAGTAAATTTGAGTTCTGATAAAAGACTTTAAAGACAACAATGAAGTTTTAAACAATGTCAAAAATGCTCAACAGCAGCAGTTTTAGAGAAAGAGGGTCACCAGGTGAAAGAATTTGGTGAAAGTTATTCTACCAACTTATTTGTCTAATAGCTTCGGTGGATTTTACAGATAAATTTTGGAAATGTACTAGCCTAAACAGTGTTCCAATATGATGAATATAGAAAAAAACTAAAATATAACGTTAACAGAGAAGAGTTATTTATGAGCTCCATATATTTTTAAGAATACCAAGAGATTCAGCAAACAAAAACCACCAAACTCACTCAACACCAACACCTACAAATGTATTAGATGATGTCTGTTGGCTGTTAACATCATGCTCTCGGCAAATTAGCGGTTAAAATTATAACAAAGGGACAGGGTTGAAGAGGAAATTAGGTGTTTGTGTTGACAGTTTATTTATTTAATTAAAGATACATAATTTTAGGTCCTGCTGCTTATTAAGCACCACCTGAGGGACCAATACAGTCAGCTCATAAAAATGGCTGCCCATATAGAATGACCAGAGCTCCACCTAAACTTTAACCCAGTCCTGTCTTAATCTTAATAAAACCTGTTCTGTGTCACGAGTTGTGAGCACGTTGCTGCACCAGTCCAACCTTCACCCACAGACTGTACTGTAACACACTAACCACCATCACGTTCCCACGTCCACCCTCCATTTCTGGCCTCCTTAAAATGTCAAGTTCTCTCTGAGGACTCCTGGCTTTATGGATGAGGGCAAAGTGGTGGAGCGTGAGCCCATTCACACATAACCAAGCTTTCACAAACACAAACCGGTGCACACAAAAACACTGGGTAAACACACAGCGTGACCAAAGCGTGACCCTTCTCCTAATGGCTGCGGTGCAAACAGCGGACAGATTTAGAGGAGAAAAGAACAATCTTCTGTCAAAGAGGAGAGCTGCTATGTATTTTGCTCCAAAGGTCAGAGAGCATGATTTTATTCCTCCTCTCTCCTCCCACACACGGACTCTTCATTAGAGGAAATATTTACCTTGACATTTGAGGCAGGCATCAATTTTTCAGACTGAGTGAGAGAGACAGGCAGTGATGGAAAAGATTTCTGACCTGTTATGAAGGTTTACAGCGTGTGATTTATATGTCAGTTCATCACACTTTGTTTTCTCCTGCACTTGGTGTTGTCGACGGTTATAAGGTAATAAAAGAAGTTTGCTTAAAATAAGTCAAAATCTTTACATGAACATGTGTTATTTTATTTTTAGTGAGCTGGGATTTGCTCAGATAGCAGAACATGATGCCCCTGTGTTGAGCCTACAGCTACACAACTCCAAATAACATGAACCACCTTTTACTTCACAGGTATTAAGACCCCAGTAAGTTCTGAATGCCGTGTAATCAAGAGGGTCACGCTGTCATCAGAGGCAGACTGCATGACTGAATACAAAGAGGTCGGGGAGGTTAACATGGAGGCCACAGCTCTCGAAAGTGTGGCCCAGTTTTACACAGCATGATGGTGACTGTACAGTGTGCAATTTCTGTCTGTTTCTGTGAGATTTTAAGCAAGGGTAGCCTTCAGCAGCAGCTGGATCAGCCTGATTCAGTGTCTGTGATCTGACTGGCCTGCACAGAGTCCTGACCTCGACCCGATAGAGTAACTTTGGGACGAATTAGAGCGGAGACTGAGAGTCAAGTCTTCTCGTCCAACATCAGTGTCTGACTTCACTAATGTGCTTCTGGAAGAATGGTCAAAATTCCCATAAACACTCCTAAACCTTGAAGCTGCTATAGCTGTAAAGGGTGGGCCAACATCATATTAAACCCTCTGGATTAAGAGTGGGATTTCAAGTGTGTATGGTGGGGGTAGTTTTAGACTTTGACCCCTCACTGTCAAAATGTATGGTCCTGATAGAGGAGTGTACGTTTGGGCAAAGCTTTTAAAGTTCACAAGCAAGGGATGACCTAACCTTGTAGTGGAGATAAACCTGCTTGATTCAGTGTCTGTAATGAAGTAGATCCATCTTGCCAAGGTCCAATGACTGTTAGGGGCCCAAAGCAGCACAGCCCAATCAACACCCTTTAGAGCAGGAAGAGGTGGGAGCTACGAGTGAGACAACAGCAGGAAGTGACTGCTCATACACAGATTAGCATAGTTGCTAACAGCTTCAACTCATGTCTTGATTAAATGAAAAACAAACAATATTTTAACATTTTATAAATCCACTTCTGACATGTTTTGGTGATAGTTTGCTCTACAAAGTGGCTTACATTTTGTGTTTTACACCACAGCAGTAGCGCCCACCTACTACACTATCTGATTAATGGATGTGATTGTCCAATCACCTGCTTGATACGCTCTTGAATAGGTTCTGCCCTCCCCAAACACTTTCTGTGGGCTCTTTCCCAGAAGGACAATATATTGAACAATTTATATGGTGTGGGGATGACCAGCAATATGATCAAAATATCATACCAGAGTTTTTTCTTGTTTCATTGTGTTTTTAAGTTCTTAAAATTGTGGGATTATTGCCTATAATTTGAAGAGCATCTTGGGTATGTGCACAAAATCACAGAAACATACTTTTATAAGATTCTTCATGTTCATCTGTTCGTGTTGTAGCTTTAACCGGATGTAAAGTGGTCTCTCTCCTGAGTTAAGCTACAACTAAAAACATGAAATTTCCATTTTTTTTCTTTTTGAAATAGAAGCACAGTGCTGTAATAACTATTCAGGACTTATAATCTTAAAACTAATCCTAAATCAAATATGTCTTGGGCCTTTACATACTAGAGCCATCAGAGAGCCCTACAGGGGTGCTATTTGTTTTCTACTGTTTAATATAACCTCCCACACCCTCTCACACTTCTTAGAATCATCTTGGACATAAACAAGTGAGTCAATGGTTGAACACATATTAAAGCCGCTGCTTAAGCTGTTGCAGCATGGACTCCTACTGTTGCACTGAAGATATTGGCTGAAAACAATTTGCAGTTCTTTTCTCCAGCAATTTAATTGTGGTATTTTAAGGACATTTCCAGTTAAAAGCTGTCTCTTTTTGTGTGCAGAATGCCCAATCAAAACTCAAATCAGTTCACTTATATTAATTCTAATTATCCTGAGATCTCAATGTTCATTCATGCAAAGTTTGAAGAAATCCCTCAACCACTCAAAAACAGTGGCTCGAGGATAATCGCCCAAGAGGAGGCACAAAAACCCTCAAACTCCCTGTTGGTTTGTGGATATTACATCTTCTAAAGGCCAGCAGGGGAGCAGATGCTCTGCCTTACTTTGCAAAAATCCTGCAAGGTTAATAAACACTGTGCATGACTGGATGCATAACCCACTAAACCAATAACCTAAGCGTCAGGCTGATTCACCGTTATGACCTCCTCCAATACCCTTCTTATGTCTCATTTTATGAAATTACCTTGCACTTCTTTTTGCGCACAGTCAGGGCCCATTTCCTGCCCGTACACACCTACAACACAGGACCCTGGGAGCATATGGGGGAGCTCTGCAGCCATCAGCATGATGGATGTGACATCACTCTCGACACCATCATCGCGGCGGGCTTCCTGACGGAGGCCCACCAGGCTCGCTCCTCATCCCCATTTGCATTTTAATACCTCAGCAATATTTAATCCATTAGGTTCCTTTAGGGCCGATTAGCAGAGGGTTAATTAAAGATGCTGTTAGGCTATTTCAGATTTATGATGAGATGCTATCTGTGCCTGTGTGCTAACACTTGGGGCCTTCTGCTGACCATGATGGCTGAGGGAGCTGGTCTACAAATAGACTTAATACTACATCTCCCAGAATTACTTCTTCTGTACCCTGAGGCTGGAGTGAGTGATGGCAGGAAAAGCCTGGATAATTTACACTGGCAGTGCTAATCCTGGGATGCACGGGAAGGGAAAAATATACCCAGTGAAATCAAATTACTCTTCTATATGGATTCATCCAGAGAGAAGTGAGAGCTGAGCGAGCTAACCGAGGGTTAACAGCCTTTCAGCTCAGCCATCATCCTCAGAATGGGAGAATTTCTGATCCCAGCTCTTGCTAATGCTAACGCTTACAGATTAGCCAGCAGCTGTCAGACTGACAGAGCCAAACAAACATGGCCAGTGGCAACAAGTTGACCTGTGACGGTCAGTCAGTCAGGATTAGCTGCTGCAAAGGGAGTCATATGGAGGCGAACATATTTCTCTCGGAGTCAACGAGTTTAATATAACCACATGATATGACAGATTCATGGAGGACAGCACATTATTATTTAAGCATTTTTTATCTTCTATTACAGATAATCAGTAATTTATTACCTCCGCCAAGGAGGTTATGTTTTTGCCGGCGTTTATCTGTCTGTCTGTTTGTCTGTTTGTCTGTTTGTGTTCAAAATAACTTGAAAAGTTCTGAACGGATTTGAACGAAATTTTCAGGAAATGTCGGAAATGGGATATGGAAGAACTGATTAAATTTTGGGGGTGATCCGGATCAACGTCTGGATCCAGGAATTCTTTCAAGGATTCTTTAACATTGCCAGATAGGACCATTTTCGCCAAAGTGGACCGAAGCTGCTTGGCGGAGGTCTGCGCTCTCTGAGTGCTTTTCTAGTTTCTCATTTTCTAATCTTTGTCTGCTATCACTATGTTACTGGTTCTTTATTCACCACTTAATTTATTTTTAGTTTACAACAGCATTATGTCAGTCATTACTGGTAAAGGTCAGCGTCACACAAGGTTACTTAAAAACATATATTTTTTTTAGCTTTAGAACATCTGAACATGGAAACAGTCAAAGAGGGGGGCCTGGCTTACAGTAATCTAACCTGGAGAAGATGAATGCATGAGTGACCTTTTCTAAATCAGTAGGGTGAGGATGTACCCAAAAATACCAAATAAACGCCGAGTTCCAATTAATCGCGAGTCCCAAATAAACGCAGGGTGTAGCAGCACATTTTGACAAATAAATGCCCTTTTCAAATAAATGCCGAGTCCAATTTATTAGGCACAGCCTACGAGCTGCAGTCAAAGTTACAGTAGGCTACACACCTGCAAACGCTGAGCTCCCAACTGACAGCTGACGCTTGAAAAGTGATTTATTCAAAAAGAAACATGATCAGACTGTACCTTACCAGTCCATATGGTTTATTTGTCTCTCAGGACATCCTGTCGGCTCACTTCACCTCCCTCTGTATGTCAACAAATGCATGTTGGTGTGAGGCGCTCTGTTTTACAACAGTGCAGTTACACTCAGCAACCACTATGTCTAGGGTACTACAGAGCAGAAAGCCGGAATCTTACATACTAGGGCTTTTAAAATTCAAAGAAGAAGACGTTGCCACTGCCGCTGCATGTCGTTGGCCCTTAACTAATGTCAGGAGGCCTGTCACATCAGTTACATTGCTGATGATTGCCATGGCCCCGGAACAGCGGGCAAAAAAGTAAGACCTTAACTTAACTACCGGTAGTTCCTCACCAGTATTAAGAGTGTTTAGAGAGTGCTGAGTTGAAGGAAGAAGACAAAAGTAAAACTATGGTACTGTAATCTTGCCTTGAAAATGTAAAGGTGATATTCATACTGGTGTAAATAAAAAATATGATTACATTTACCATATTTTTTCATTTTTTGCTAAGCAAGATTTTTGTGGTTCCAATGAAACAATAAGGACAAGGGTCATATACATATAGACCAATGCATTTGGTCTTCTCTCTGGATGTTTCAGTCTCTGCTAAATCCAGTTGGCAGACTAAACCTGCCTTAAAGTGAAAAGCTCTAACAGAGCATTGCAGACGGATTGGCAATACAGATGTGATGGGGCACTCAGTGTGTGGAAACTATAATAGTGTTTGTTTTTTTTTAAATTAGCTTCATTGAACATATTCTGGCAATTACTGAAATTACTTGAACCCAAGTTAAGGCAAAGTATACATATTTTTTAAAAACACTCTGTTAGCTTCCTCTTATGGTTATGACTAGTGACTTATTTTATTATTGTTTTTAATTACTCTAAGTGTAATTGTGGTCTTTGTTTAGTAACCCCATCTCTTTATTTATTTTCTCTTGCAGTGGTATTAAAACCAGTACAGATATTAAAATGTTACTAGTAATATGATGAAGGTCCAACATGTTGTTTTAATAAAACCTTAAAAAGCTGACCCAAGACTTAAAACTGGACAATCGTTCTGTCAATCACATTTTTTATGGGCCAATCAGATAATGTCATAGGGGGGCGCTACTGCGTCGCTTTGTAAAACAAACTCTCGTCAAAACATGTAGGAAGTGGGGTGACAGTACTTCTTATAGAGAAGTTTGTATTATTGCTATTTGTTTTTCATTTAGTAAAGAAATGTGGCCACAATCTGATAAAACTGCTACTAAAGCTGTTAGCATCAATGCTAATTTCTGTCAGAGTCACTTCCTGCTGGCGTCTTGCTCCTACCTACTTCTCTTCCTGCTGTAAAGGACTCTGATGGAGCTGTGCCGCTTTAGTCCCTTCACAGTTGTTGTAGATTGGAGCTTGACAAGATGGATCTGCCTGATCACAGACATTCAATACATTGAATCAGGTGGATGCAGCTCCTGAGCAAGGTTAAGGAGTCACAGCATAAATGAGAACTCACTGCCCTGTTAGCCTGTCGGTCGAGGTTGAGTGTGTGTCAGACAAATATTATCATGCCTCAAGCTTATTTATATTTTTCACTTTGACTAACTTTTAACTTATAAATTTCTACAAAGTATTATAGCCCAGCTTTATTTTCAATTCTAAAAAGTACTTTACTACATTTAACCAAATCAAATTTTGTTCTGAGTTTTGACTTCTTTGACTGTTTCACTGACTGTGTTGGTGGCAGCGTAGCTCAGTCTGTAAGGGCTTGAATTGGGGACCAGAGGGTGGCCAGTTCAAGTCACTAACAAAATCAAAAGGGGTTGCTGTCCATAGCCTCTGAGCCTCAGAGTGTAGGGTTTGCACCCTTGCGCTCTTAAACTTCATCACACATAAACAACTACAAATGAAGTAGGGTTGCATTGGTGGTGGTGCAGACGAGGCGTCAGGAATGATGAATGGCGAAGTGCCGACCCGGTATGTGCTCCTAAACCTGACTGTTTTACAAATACACTCCACAGATTGTTGCACACTTACTCCTCCTGTTTCAGAACATACACTTTGTTTTTCAAGTTAAGGTCCTGAAGCCTAAAACTAAAGAGGAACTAAATTAGAACTGAAGATGTCAAAACATTTTCACATCACATATGTAACATGGGGAATTTCAGATTTTTGTCTTCAGTTAGTTTCGCCTCTGGATCCTGACTCTGAGACTTAATGTTCTGAAGATTTTCCTCAACATGTTTCCTTTGGTTAACTCGATGTGAGCAACTGCTGTATTTATCCCTTTATTTACTTTTATTATGATTATGTAGAGGTCGCTCCCCAGGAACTGAACACTGGAAAAACAAATTCAAGGGTACACCACCACCAACACACTCACAAACACACACGGTCGACACAAGAATAAATGAGTAATCCTGGCTCTATTTTCTTCTCCACCCTGGTGTGCTCAGCCACAAAGACAGAGATGTGGAGTGATGTCCCTTTGGCTGCAGCGTGCACCCCTAAACACACACATCAGGAGAGAGGAGTGTTCAAGGGCATCTATCAATATCTTCCTGTGGCTCAGGAGAAAGAGGAGAAAATGAGAAAAGAGAGGCTCAAGGGTCAGACAAGAAAAAGAATGGAGACAGAGAAGAGGACATCTTGAACTTATTTTGAAGATAAAACCCTGATCCTGCCCTGACATAGGATTTGATCAGTCTGGTTCACCCACTCTGGTCCTCCCTGAGACATGTTTTTCCTCAATACAACACCCTGAATCAATTCTGCTCTTTATGATTGAGATAAACAATCAGGCATCAGTCACTGATTCACATCAAACACTCCACCTCCATCCTCTTCTCTGACCTGAGAGTCTTCCTCTAACATTAATCGACCTTAGGCCTGGGGTAATCTTCAAAAAGAGTTAAAAATAGCATCTCTGGTATCACCAAGTAAATTTGAGAATGTCATGAAGGATGGGGT
This sequence comes from Cetoscarus ocellatus, assembly GCA_037902135.1. Classification (NCBI taxonomy): domain Eukaryota; kingdom Metazoa; phylum Chordata; class Actinopteri; order Labriformes; family Labridae; genus Cetoscarus; species Cetoscarus ocellatus. The sequence continues at coordinate 266,097 of JBAMNC010000633.1, read as the reverse complement.
GATGGAGGCATGTCATTACTTTTCTTTAAAGGCCAGTGTTTGAAAATGTTCTGATATGTCCATGTTGAGTTGTTGGACTTGTTTTGTTCCAGAGCACTGAGTGGCCCCCTGCCTTGGCCAGAGATCTCTTTCAAGGAAGATTTTCTAGAGCTTGATGTACAAGGAACATTAACCACAGTGATCAGCTCTGCATCTGTACAGAGAGCGCTGGCATGGTACCCAAAGCTAATCGATGTACATTAGGTCACCTTCTCCTTGTATCGTACAGTTTTGGGTGTAAACAAGCCACAAATGCAGTGCAGGGTGATTGAATGCAGTGTTGTACCCCTTAACATCAGCTTACTTTCCAGTACAAACTACTTTGTTTAGGCACAACTGCGGTACACAGGACAGCTAATGTGTCCTTCTGCTAGAAGCTAACTGATAAACATACAATCTCACTTTCATTTTGTTGAGAAACATAACTACATCCCAAATAAGGAATAACCAAAGTTATAAATATCTGTAGATGATCCTGATGAAGTGTGTTATTCTAGTTCAGTTCACCTCCTCAACGATGAACATACAGTGTATTTTTATTCAGTAGTAGAGTGGACACTGATGAGCTGGACAGCAATGTGGACGACTGGGAGGGAGAGACCATTGAGTTTTTTATCAACGAAGAAATCATTCCCCTTGGAAATCTTTACCAGTCATGACTGACTCACGGTTGTTTAACTGACAACAATGGCTGAACACAAACGCAGTCATGTGTGGAGCTTTTTTAGCTCCATATACATCAGCGACTTGGCATGTGATGTGTGCATGAAGACGGTGAGCAGTCCCATCATGTGCACTATTACTCCCCAAAGTTGTTCCACAAGTTAAAAAAGCAGAAATCAAGACTCATCAGACCAGGCAGCATTTTTGCGATACTGTATTGTGGCTGTCAAGAGTGGCCACCAGTGTGGTCTTCTGCTTTAAAGGCCTGTTTACACAACGACGAAAACGACCTGAAACGTAAAGTTTGATTGTGTTTTAGCCTCTTGTTTAAATGAGACTGGTGCCCGTAGTGCCTGAATCTGCAAACTTTTGAAACCAGGGTCCACGGTGGACAGTTTTCGAAACGCATCGCAACCGGGCTTCATGTAAACAGGATTCATCGTTTCAGGGTGAAATGCTGAACAACAACAGCTTCGGCTGTCTACCGAGTAACATGCGTGCTGCTTACTGTGCTCAGTTTGTTATCCAGACAAAACTATCCAGACAGATTTGTTGTCCTGACAGATCTGTTGTCCAGACAAGAAACTCCTGCGTCTTCGTGCATCCATGCGCCATTTTCGTTTGTGAAAAGTTTTTCGTCTTCGTCCGTGTGTTGTAACACTGCTGTTTCTCTGCAAACCTACATTGCCATCTACTGGACTGGCATGCACACTACATTGTTTTAAGTCCTTCTTCCGTCTCCATGTGGACACGGATCCTTTTTGAGGACACAAAAGAAAAACCTTTGCGTTTCAGGTTAGAGAGTCTCCATGCAAACAGGGCCTAAGATTTGATGAGTTGTGTGTTAATAAATGGTCTTCTTCACAACTTGTATGTAGCAACTAGTTCTTCAAGTCATTTTTGCTATTGCTCTTGCTTACTGTCACCTGAATTCACTTTGGCCTCTGACCTCTGGCACCAACAAGGCATTTCAGCCCAGAAAACTGCCACTAATTTAATATTTTCCCTTTTTTAAGACCAGTCTCTTCAAAACCTAGGAATGGTTTGGCATGAAAATCCAAGCAGATCAACATTTTTTGAAAGGTGGAGGAGTTTGTTGATAATTTTGTAAATGATTAATAATAATAATTTTTGTAAATAATTAATAATAACGCTGATGACTGCGTTTGTCTGTCTCTTTCTGACTGTTTGGGATGCTCTTTGTTTCTTAATGTCTGCTGTGTTGCCATCACACATTTAAACTTCTTTTTTAGAAGATTCTCACAAAATAAATACACTGTATTTGTGGAAGAATCCAAAGTTGCACCCTAAAACTGCAATCCAGCTCTTTATAAGGATTTAATCTTGAGCTTAAGTTTCATTTTTAGCTCAAGCTTTGCCATAAGGCAATAAAACTGCAGCACATGGGATGAATCTTTAAGACGATACTACAATATCTCTGCTTTGACACATCCCTGATACATTCTGGTACTTGATGCTCAAAGATCCTTTAATCTAATACTCATAATATTATGGAATCTTATTGCAGACCTAACCGAAAAACTTCATTGCATATTAGTCTTCAGGTCCTGTCTCTGCCTCCTTATCCTCCAAAAACGGCATTTATAAAACAAGACTGTGATCTGGAAGACAAAACCCCCAAATGCATTTTAAATAGACCATCCATGGTCTGAAAATCCCATCACTCACTTTCAAGCAGCTGTTGCAACATTAAGTAAATATCCTGGATGCGTTTGGTGTTCAGCTGCCTCTCTAAATCTAATTCACTGGAAACAGGCCACTAGGGTTCAATGTCATTTTGATTTATGATGGAGTTTGGCCACTCGGAGATGAGCTGTTCTCTGCTGAGTCATCTAAATATATCTTGTACAACGTCTTAAAGTTCTTTGTTTCACTTAAGAGGCCACACACTATATTGGGGACTATTTTTCTTTTCACACAAACAACAGAGCTCCTGCACCAGCACCACCTTCAGACTCGTGATGAACCTTAAAGCACTAAGAGATAAATACACTAAGAAAAGCTTTGTAACGTGGTGGTGAAGTGATAAAAAGATAAAGTCTCCTGCTTAAACAAACAGGACTAAATTCTAGGGCCTAACATTTTTTTGAAGCAGTCAATGTTGTCAAGTCCTATAATGACCTGCTGAGGTGTTAGCTTGTTGTTAATTTTGTACTACATTATGCCTGAGCATAGAGAGTGACCCTTTGGGATCCATAGCCTTGTTATTAATAATATCAGTTGAGCTCAAAGTTGTCTGGTAGCTCTGTTACTTGGAATGAGGATCAAAAACAAGAGAATAAATCACAACTAACTTGAGGAATCAGTATCATTTAGCTTTATATTTAACAATTCCCTTTATCAGTTCCTTCATTTTGCTTCACATGCCATGGAAAACAAGGTGGTCACTCTCTCATCAGAGGCTGTCAGCAGAATGGACAACAGGAAGTATAGGGATGCACGATATTATCTGAACAGTATCTGTATTGTGGCAAATGTGAAAATCTTTGCCAATATTTACAGCTGATATTTTAACCATACAAATTGGCAAAAAATGTCCCCCTTGCATTCTAATATCTGCAATGAGACATGATGTTTTAATTCATAATCACTAATTGTCTGCTTTTATGAATTAAAAGTATCATCTATTAAAGAATTAAATCATGTTTTTCTTGCTTCACATCTGTTTCTAACAAAAACAGACAGTAACCATGAAAGGATTTAAGTAGAGACTTTGTTCTCTTGATACAAAATATCAGTATCAATATCAGAATGGGCATGATCGCTTTGGAAGTACCAGCAAATGGATATCGACAAAAATCCAAATCATGCATCCCTAGAAGTCAAAGATTAATTATCACAAACAAGGGAAGTGATCTGAATTGGGCCTAAATTTGTAATGTTTTAGCCTTGCAGAGCAGACGGACCTGCCTGATTCTGATATCATGCATGTCCGTCTTGCCAGCCTCCATTGTCCAACTTCTTCACTCAGCTGGAATCTTATCGGCCCAACCAGGGAAGAGAGGCAGGAGCTGCGGGAGCAGTGGACGTGACGACAACAGGAAGTGACTGCATGTTTAAAAACAATGGCGGCTTCTGATGCGGTCTCAATATCTGCGTTTTTTTTTTTTTATCAGAAATGGACTCAATTTATTCTTTAAAAGAGAAGGAAAGGACGTCACCTGAAGCTTGTCTTATGAAAAGTCATGTTTTTGCTCTTCTCCTGACCAGGGATCACTGCTGGGAAACTGGGAGAGAACATGGATATCAATCCACGGACATGCCGGTTAGTCTATGGTCATCGTGGTTACTCAGCGATACTTGGCAAAAAATGCTCTCCTCAGAAGTTTACTGGGAAAACTTGGTAGAGATTGTCTTTGGCGAGGTACGTGTCACATATAAGTGTTAAATGATACATCTGTGTGGTATAATTTAATGTGAAATGATAGTCTTCAGGTAGTTTAAGCTAACTGTTGTTAGCCGTTGTTAGCCGTGCTCATTTTGGCTCAGCGGGACTGTCACTGCCTCTTGCCCTGGGAATTGTGAGTTCGATCCTCGGGAAAGGAAAGGAAGTCGTAGCGGCTAACGGCCGTTAACTGTTGTTAGCCGTTAGCCGCTACGTGTAGCCGCTACGTATGCTACGTCATACGTCATAGCGTTGCTTGATGTGGATTGGTCTGTGATGAGTGTAACGAGCCGAACGATCATCCAATCACAAGCTGTTGTTGCTTTTGAAGGTTCTGCCCCTGAAAACATTTTCAAACGGCTCCTTCCCAGATGGATAAGTGAGATATTTCCAATATGAAACTGTCAATCTGGCGTATCAGCCAGATGATCGGTTAGTAATGTTTGCAATGTCTGTGTGATTTCAACAGGGGCAAAAGAACAGTAACAAACATCAGACAAAGCAGCATGGAGCTAAATATCTGGAGTGATGTGTGTTGAGGACACAGAAAACATGACAGATGACTTTTTGTCATTCATTCATTCATTTTCTATACCGACTATCCCTTTCGGGGTTGCCGGGGGCTGGAGTCTATTCCAGCTGTCATTGGGCGAGAGGCGGGGTACACCCTGAATCGATCGCCAGTCAATAGGGAAACGTATAGAGACAGACAACCATTCACGAACACACTCATACCTAAGGGCAATTTAGACTGACCAGTTGACCTAATGAGCAAGTTTTTGGTCAGTAGGTTTTTAAAAGACCCTTAGATTTCCCCCAATGAAGACATATGAAAGATAAAAACGCTGGAACATAATAATATTAATAAAAAAGCCCTCAAGAAAATGCATTATGGGCCACAGAAATGTCAACATCCAAGTGTTTTCTGGAAACAGTATATGTTTATGTGCTGCTAATTTTTTTTTTTTTGTGTGGTTGTGTTTTCTCTTTTCCGTTTTATTTCTTCAACCAAATTCTGCACGATCATTGATGAATGTTAGAGTGTGATACCTTAATCTCTGTCTCTTTAAATAAGGTTTATCAGTGGCCCTGTTAGGCCCAGAGAGGTGCAGTACCACTGTCTACATGTTCATGCAGTTTCTCTGGTGAAGGCTTCCTGCAGAAAGCATCAAACTATCTAGAAAAACATGAATAAAAACAGCCTCACTGAAAATGTCTCAAAATAAAGCTGTAGTCTGCTGATTACACACAAAACACCAGATCACATGTGAGTGTAACCCTGCTGCTAACACATAGTAACATATGGCAGCACACATAAACACAACATGCAACCCACACAATGATGCCCGGCTGAAGCTAGCACCCGTGGGAGCCTCTGCACGGCTCAGAGCAACAACATAACAACGTGTTATATTAAGAACATGTATGTTTATGCATGTTCAATGCCACTGCTCTCAGGAACATGTACAGCAATGCTTGGAATTCATTTCAAAGGTGTAAATGCGATGCATGATCACATATCCTCACACGTTCAGCCCGCTGCTATATTCAGGTGATGGCTGCCTCTGAACACTGAGGGTTGCAGAGGCATCTGACGGCACACAGCTCTCTCCGTCAAATTGCTGCACGGTTACGCTGCGACCATCAGTCAGACGCTGATTGTCTCTCTATGGGTCTGATGGGCTAGAGCCAGAAAGCATCTGAGCAGCGTGAAGCCTGGCAAAGGATCAAGCATGCAGATGAAGGACAGTAAACCATCAACACAGGCAACACAGAATTCTTTCAAGCTGTGATACTACAGTCATGAGACTTAGGCTTGGAGATAAATGAACATCCAAGCTCTTCTGCTTTCATCATCTCAAAGTCTAGCAACTGGCAGTTTAGGGGCCACTTCCTGACTCAGTGCCGCCAAGCACTCAACAAGCACGACTAAAACATCTGCCATAAAGTATTTCAGTTTAATTTGCCACTGAAACATCACATTCAACGTATCGATTACAACATGCAGAATTGAAACTCTTTAAAAAACAGTTGTTAAAAACTGTCTAATTTTCTTCTTAACAGTAAATAAAAAGATGGTTTAGGTTGCTACAGGTTACTATAAGTTTCAGTAAAAAGACTTTTCTGATGCATTTGGGGGAAACAGTAATTATTTAAGCTTTGCAAAAACGTTAACAAGCTCTGCTAAGTGAGAAAACAGGGAAAATATGAATAAAACAAAACTCTTTCAGCATCTTGTCAGTCGCCCTCTTCCCACATTACTGGTGCATTCTGATGTGACAGAGGGGGAAATGGAAACAGGGTGAGACTATAAAACTGCACGCTGTCTTGCATTCTTGCCTTCTGCTGCTGTGCTCTGGATCATTCACATGTTGGGAGGACGTAACAAAAGGATTCAATGTTGTACAGAAATGCAGTCACAGATGCTGCCTCACGTTGCATGCAGATAGGACATGGTGTTGTGGCAGGTTGCAGTAGCCAGGGGAGCTGCATGACGAGGAAAAGGTGCAATGTGAGGTGTTCTTTTCTTAAAATCACGTGTTTGAATTGTGTCAATCTCCTCTAAAGTTCCTGTTCTTGTCCTTAATTTGGACCCAAACCCTGCCCTCTTAAAACTGTTTGATGTGTCTGTGTATTCACAAACCCTGAGCACTGATTTCTTATCATTTTGCAGGAAGTTTTGCAGTGCAGATAAGTAAAATGCAGATTTTAGGCGACAATTTGCATCATTTAAGCTTTCAATGTAAGTATACCGAGTCTACTTCATGAGCAAAATCAGATTCAGATTCACTGAATCATATTGATCATATTTTTTATCATTTTAACACACCCTTTGTTAAAGCCCCACTATGTAAGATTCCAGCTTTCAGCTCTCTAGTGGCCTCTATGGTCGTTGAGTGTAACTGCACTGTTGTACACTAACATGCGTTTGCTGACATACAGAGGGAGGAGAAGCGAGCCAACAGGATGTCGCGAGGGACAAATAAACCATGTGGACTGATAAGGTACAGTCTGATCATGTTTCTTTTCGACTAAATCATCATGTACTTATGAGTCCAACAATAATAGGGCTAAATCAGCATCGGTCGGACATCCCTCCTTAAGTTTCAGCTCACGCCAGCGAGTGAACGCCGGGCCAGTGTTTATCCCCGTCTGGGTATTTAGCTTGTTACTCTTCTGTTTTCTTTTTTTCGTCTCCTCCGATAAAACTTTTTTTTCTTCAGGTTTTTCGCTGCTTCCACCAAGATAACAACTCTACATTTAGCTTTCGCCTCGATCCCCGTCTTTTAAACGAATCAGGAAGGAGGGGGAAGTGACGTATGCCGTAAAGCAGGCAAAGCAGTAAAAATTAGTAGTTTTTTAGTGTGGAAGTGTTCCTACCATCCACAATGAAGTTACATAGTGCCAGTGAAGGCGAAACAGACCCCCTCAGACCATGACAGAGGAGTCATTCAACCTGTTGTGAGGTGATGTACCATCACAATGACTCTAGAAATTTTATATTAGGGTGGAAAAAACTACTTAGTGTTGGTTTAAATAGTTTAAGCCTTTGCCACTTAACTGTAGTCATTATACTTTTTATTTAATTTTTTGTCAAGGTGGCATACCCACAAAACCCTTCAAACATGTTTATTGTATGATTGCAAGTGTTTGGTTGTCATGGCTTCACTAACCCTTATGCTGAAAATCACATCAAACCACCTCAAGTGCTGCTTTTCCTGCCTGTCAGAGTGTCTCTATGACAAACATCAGGAAGGAACTCAACAGAATGTATTTCCTACATATGCTCTTACACAAAACAAAGCATCCAAGCACATTAACAACTGTAATATTGTTAATTTTCATAAAAACAATGAGATGTGAAATCAAACAGTAAACACACAGTACCTTACACTGCATTGTCACACACATAGTGCTAAGAAAACACTGCTCTAGATCAGTCCTTTTAGACCTCCTCTCTTGTTGGTTTCTCTATGAGTGCAGTTGTTAGTTCATGGTATCATTTTATTTATTTTATCATCTGAGGGGATGCTTTTGTGATATGATGTTGCAGTGAAAAGAGAAACAAAGAAAGACAGCCAACAACACTCTGATTTTAAAGTCTCTGCATTAGCCGCCTGAATCTGTTTTGAATATATTTGGATATTTTCACTGATTTGTAAATCTCTTAATGGTCTTGCTCCTTTTGTTTTTACCCTGTGAGCCCAGTATGGCCCTCAGGTCTTCAGGTTGTGGTCTTTTAATAGTCCCAAAAGTAAGAAACAAAACACACAGTGAAGCATCTTTTCATTATAACGGCCCTCGTCTGCAGAACAGTCTACCTGAAGACCTGAGGAAAGCACCTACTGTTCATGTTTTTAAAAGCAAACACAAGGTCTACCTTTTTAGTCTGGCTTTTAACTGATTGAAGTTTATCCTCTTAATCTGTTTTGTGAATTTCTTTGCTCTGTTTCAGTTTCAGATTTTTTTTGTGCTTTATTCTTTGCTCTGTTTCAGTTTCAGATTTTTTTGTGCTTTATTACCTCTTTCAGTATATTTTCTTGTATTACCCTGTTGAAGTATTATTACAATGTACCTTTAGCATTTTGTTATTTCAGTGTTTTTCAACCTTTATTTCAAATTCTAAGTTATTATTGTCTTATTTATTAACATGTTTTTTATCAGCTCAGTCTCATCTCCTGTGATTCCTCTAAAATTAAGATGGCATAGCCTCCATTCTTTTTTATTTTCTGTAAAACACTTTGTGCTACATTAATTTGTATAACAAAAGTGCAATACAAATAACGTTTGATTGATTGAATGATTGATTGAAAATAACATTTGTTGATCGCAACAGACTTATGGACACCCAGACCATAAATCTGTCCTCATCATATTTGTCTCTGTTGAATATAGATTTATTTGAGGTTAGAACTTTGAGCTGTGGCATCTGATTTCCAAGAGGGTCCTCATGTCTCTAAGGTTGTAAAGGTATTTATTATGGATCAATAACAACCATGTATAGAGAGGTCGTTCTAATACCAACATTAACATCTATAATGATCATAAACTGGAGAGGACTGATGTTGATAAATATAGCGGTATCTCACTGAACTGCCATTAAATTGAGTTTAACTGGTCTAAAAATATGAATTTATGTTAAATGGTGTCATTTCTGTTGATGGTTGATGCAGAATAGAGCTAATGGAGTGGAGCAGGTCCACAGCAGCAGGTCATCCATGAATGTTTGTCAAGGTCATACCAATATATATGTGCTATTTGCAGGAACTACCGTGTATTTAATTCTGTTGATCTTTCTGTGGTTAATGTCAGGAATCAGGGCCAAATGTAAATACATTTAGTTATAAATGTTATTGTGAAAATCTTGGACAACTTTGGCACTTTGGAAATAAGGAGAAAGCTGATGTGGCCAATAAAAACATTAAAATGCTAAAAGCAGGGTTACTTTGTGGAGATGGTTTTACAGAACTGGACCTTGCAATGCTAATTCTTGCTGGCCTACAAAGATCCATCAGTGATCCTTAAGCTTTAAAATGAAACAGAGTTATTATCTGCTTCTTTTCACCCTCTTACTCTGATCAAATCACGACCAGTCTCATTCTGCCTCAACACTTCAGCGTGTCTTTTCTACTACAGCCATCATTTTTCAAAATGAAAGGGACTGATAGAGCATAAAGAGGCTTATATTAGAAGCACAGTGTGCGGGAATGTGTGAATTCCCAGCTGTGATTACTGCCAGACGATTCAGAGAGCAGCACTCAATATGCTGTCAGAGTGTGACCTCTCACAATCACACTTCACAGAAGCAAATGAAGAATATAAAGCGAGTGAGACATCAGAAGCTCTCATCTGAAGCTCATTTCTTACAGTATAATGCATGGCATGTATCTTGTTTTAGCTCTCTGCCGGTTAGCATGCTAACATCGTGCACAGGCTGAAATGTGTCTGAGATATGACAGTGACGATGAGTGTGACCAAAGCTCTGATATGTGTTGTGTTTTCAGTCACAGGCCTGTCCTTCAGAAGACACAAACTGTGATATTTATGTTTCTGGTAGTGGTGAACAATCCCGGGACCCCTGCTGATTTTAGACAGAGTACACTCTGCATCGTTTATCAGTTTTGACTGAACGCTGGGGCATTTTATTCCATAATGTAGAAACTTAACTTTTTCTCAATTCATGTCATTGAAGTTGATTTTTATTGTGGATGAATGAACGTCCTTCCATAGCATACATACATACAGTTATAGATTATGACTGTTATATATTTGATTGATTTTGGCACTCAGGATGCACAGTAACAGCTAGCACTGTTTTCAGTGTCAGACAAGCCTCTCATTCAAAAGACAACTGCATGGATTCAGAACTCAGACAGCCATGAACGCTCTTTTTCTTTGTCAGTGCACATGATGAGTTGATTGCTTGACTGTCAAGATGTCAAGACACAAACTGCTGCAAAAAACATACCCAAGATTCATCTAAATGAGTACATTTTAAACAGCTTTTACAGATCCAGCAGCATGCCAACTTCCAGCCAGTTTCAAGCCAACTTCCGGGTGCCTAGATTCCTCTAAAAACATACTCGTTTATGAATTTTCAGAGTGTCTCCCTGAGGCGGTGCTTCCCCTTAACTTCGGCCTTTTCCTTCCTAATTAAAGTAACTGCCAAAGCAACAGAGAGGAACCTTGACACCACAAGTTTCCACAAACATGGCCTGAAATTTACAATCTAAAACTTCCAGGGAGGGCAGGCTAAATCAAGGACCTGCCATGGACCAGCTAAGATCCTATCAGGGAAAGTGGGGGAGTTTTATGTGGCTGCATCTGCATGTTATGCAGCACCATCTTGCAAAACATTGACTAAAAATGTTTCTGAAAGGACAGGAAGTCTGACAAAGCAACATGGACCTTCAAATGACCTAGTTTTGTGAGAAAGTCAGCCTAAACCCCCCTCATTTGTTTTGTTATCATCATGCTACTGCTGTATCTGCTTTCTCATCATGATTCTGTGTGACCTTTCACCCTGAGTCCTCCCTGTAGGCTGCGGCAAAGTGACACAAGACAAGAATCTGCTAATCCACAGGGAGAAGAGGAGAGGTGATGCATTCCACAAGCATCATCTTCATCACAAGAGCAAGGTGGAAACAAACAACTCAATGATCGCACGATGCAGCTTTAATTCCCTCCAACTGAGCTGGACAATAAATCAAGTATTCAATATTTATGAATACTCAAAAAGAGAAGGGAAGGGTAAAACAACTGTGTGCATATCCTGTTATTTATTTTGCCTTAAAAAATGTGATGCAACTCCACCGGTGAGCAAAAGGTTGAAAAGTTTGTTAAAAAAAAAAAAAAAAGTTGAAAGTTATTTGCTGTTTGACCTTAAAGTATTTTATTTAAAATCTTTAGATGATTCAAGCTTAATAAATTAAGCCTTAACATCCCATAATCAATGTTATTTCTGGGACCAATTACTAGATATTACAATTTCTGTTCGATATCACAGAAAATATACTTGGAGTTTTATATAAATATTAATACAATAAGTATACTCTATATTGCCAAAAGTGTTCACTCACCAATCCAAATAACTGAATTCAGGTGTATAAAATCATCACCTCAGCATGCAGCCTCCTTATACAAACATTTGTGAAAGACCGGGTCGCTCTCAGTGAATTCCAGCGTGGTACCGTGATAGGAGTTCACCTGAGCAATAAGTCCAGTCTGAAATTTCCTCAAATATTCAACAGTCAACTGTTATAACAAAGTGGAAGCAACATCCCATATCGTTATACATATTGGCAAGGAGTGCAAGACGATATTTTGCTGTATCGATATTTTGAGCACAGGCCTGCTCTGATTGGTTGATCGGACAACTATGTGGCTCCATGTTGTCAATGACTGCACTTTATTCTACTGTCTCTGCTGTGCATCAGTGTTCATTTTAACAGCAGCTTTAATTTAGTTTTTGTTTTAGTCTTTTGCCTAAACTATCTTTTAGTTTTAGTCATAATTTAGTCATCTAAATTGTTTTCATTTTAGTATAGTTTTAGTTGATGAAATTTCACATTTTAGTCGATGAAATCTGCTGTAAATTTAGTCGACTCAAATATGAAGTGTTAAGTGTAAGGCATTTTTATGTTACCTTGAATTTCTGAAGTCATGTTTTACACTTGGATAAAATGAAACATCTGATAAACCTTTATTGAATGTTAGTAAAGTCTGAATGTATAAATGAACAGAAACAAATTTAACTTTCGTGTGAAATGCAGTCACCTTTATTTAGGCTACCTGGCAGAGCATCTCAGTTACAATACCAGAACTGACAACAAACAGTGAACCTGCTCTACATGAATATATCAATTCATAAAGAGAGGAGCTCTGATTGGATCGCTCCACAACTTATCCCACCACCATGAAGCTAAGGCAGCTGTGATTGGATGTCCCTCTTAACTCATCCAACCTTTCCACACAACCAAAGTAGCTGTGATTGGATATATTCCTAACTTGTCTCTACTTTCTACATGACCAAATTAGATCTGACTGGATTAAGACTCTGTCAAACATTTTAGTCTAGTTTTTATTTGTTGATGAAAATGTCAGTTAATTTAGTTTTAGCTTTTCTCCATGTCTAGATTTCGTCAGGAAAACAAGTTGGTGACGAAAACTATGACGAAAGTAATTAGTCAACAAAATTAACACTGCTGTGCACTGGGCTAGCTAGCCTGAGCCAATGGGCTTGAATTGCCTGGTTGGACGACACAGAGGTAGGTTAGGCTGGGGGTCAAGAGGAAGGTCAGGCTGGGGGTCAGTCGACAGCTACTGGTACTGTGAAGAGGGAGAAAGGGAGGAGTTGTTATGCCAGGGATTTGTTGTCTTGTACACAGAAGTTCTCGATGTCGCAGAGGAGACATGTTCAACACTTGCATACAGAACTAAAAGAAGCAGAATATGTGTCCTTCAACTTAGCGAGTTGGCTGCTTGGCTGACTGCAGGACCTGTCAGTGCAGGTACAGAATATTTTAGCCTATGTGTGGTTCAACAACAGTGTAAAAAAGTGAATTACCACATGCTGGATTCATGTTTACTTTCTTCTTACAAAAGAAAATACAGACCCTGTATTGGCCCTTATCTCTAAGCCCTACCTCCATCCCACCTGCCCCCCTTTCATCAGGAGTCTTTTATCTCTGCTGATGTGCAGGTTGATAGGTCTTGATGCTTCCCCTCCTCCTGCTCACTCGCCTGTCGTGTCCTCTGGCTTTAACACTTTATTGAGTTCATGTCAAGGTTTACATCCACAACCATGTAGGGACTAAAACACCGGCTGATTTTTAACAACACCAACCAGAGGGTGCTTTAATAAGCAGCCTTTCTTTGTCTTTTCAGGGAAGCTTATCAAGCCGCAACATTGATTGGATTTTCAAAGCTGTCAGAAGAAACATTGGTAATTGAACTTCAACCAGAAAAAATCAATTGGGAGGGGGACTCCGCCTCTGCTGTTTTTCCCTCTGTGGATGCTAATTCTCCACCGGGAGTGGCCTCAGTCATCAGTCAGTCAGGTTTCTGACCTTGTCCCCGGAGGAGGAGTGAGGCTGTAAAGTGTGGAGACATCAGTCATGGTATATAGGGAAGGAAAGTCCCCTCCACTGTCAACAGTATAGCTCATGAAAATAGACAGAGCAGATGCTGACAGCATTTCTAAGCTTATCAGTCTGGAAGAGATGTTTGCTAATTGGGATCAAAATTGTCAGTCACCCTGCGAGGGCGTTTCAGGAGGGGAAACACATCAACAGCCCTGTCAGCCATTTTGTCCGCTCTGATATCTGCTATCTTCAATTCAGCGCAGGATGAGAGGGGGAGGTTTCACATTATTTAATCATCTCTTAGCTTATTTGTATAAACAAGAGCCACCCACAAGACCACCAGCCTCTGAAGACTGCATCATCTAATTTGTCATTCAAACGGCAGGAGTCCCGTCCCTGGTACCAATGTTACCGGCTACATAAACATTTAGCATTTTGCAGGCTGCATTTAGATGTGTAGTACCATGAAACGCAGAGAACAAGTTTAAGTGGGCAAAAGACCCAGCCTTCCCAGGGGGGTCTCCAGGAGCTGGATGACTGTGACGTACAGACCAAAAGTCTGTTAGTCCCTCTGCCCACTCCTCTGGTTACTTATTGTCTTTACTTGAGGATTCTTCTCAATTAAATGAGTGCTCTAGATCAGAGGATCCCAATCTTTTGTTTCCAACAAGTACTCCCTAGTTGGACCCAAGAAAAGTGTCAAGCACTCCCCTGAGTTGCTTGTAATAAGCCACCTGCCAATCAGATGAGACCAATTCAAATGGCTGGCATTGACTGTATTTAAGCCATATTTCATCAACCTCAAAAATTAAAGAGTCTTGCACCCTCCCTGAGACCCCGTGGGCACCCCCGTAGGGACCTGAACCCCATGGCTCTATATGTTATATTTACTTTACAAAGCACCACAGTTTGGTTTTATGCAGAGTTATGATCAAAATGCTTATTAGGGAGGAAAGCTGTTAACAGTAGATTTGCACTGCAAGGTCTTCAAGCACAATCTAAACAGCCGGGCAACCATTTAAAAAAGAAGTGTTTTCAAGTTGATTAATCAGGCTGAGAGAAATAGATGGTGGTGGCCTCAGCACTTTCCAAAATGAAAAACACGCCTTAATATTTTATTCTGGTAAATTTGTTGCACTAGTATATGGGATGCAGCCAACTTTTTAGTGAAAAAACATAATAAACCTGTAAAGTATCTGACATACCGGTTTTAGAGGAAAATTGGAATACCTTTACATGTATGGACCTCATTTCTTCATTATATAAATATATATATATATATATATATAAATATATATATATATATATATGTATATATATATATATATATATATATATATATATATATATATATATATATATATATATATATATATATGTATACATGTATATATGTATACATATATATGTATACATATATATATAAATATATATGTATATATATATGTATATATATATGTATATATATATATATGTATACATATATATGTATACATATATATGTATACATATATATGTATATATATATATATATATATATATATATAAATATATATATATAAATATATATATATAAATATATATATATATATATATATATATATATATATATATATATATATATACACACATATATATATATATACACATATATATATATACATATATATGAATGAAAACAAATGTATTAATAATAAGACCTGGTAGATGCCTAAACAGTTTCAGGGCTAGCTGGCAACGGAGCTCGAACGTTTGGGAGCATTTTACCAAAACAAAAGAGAAGAATGTGCAATGCAAAATCTACAAGGTGCATAAGCATCTGAAAAGGAAGCACGTCATGGCTGATTCAATTTCTGACGAAGAGGGACAGTCGTCTCGGTAAGGTAATTGGCTAGTTAGCTGCTAACATTAGCGTCAACAGCTAACGTTAACATTAACAATGACGATTTCATTAGCCTTAGAACACATATGTTATGTGTTTGTTGTAATGTTATGACAGCTGCAAAGTTCTTCAAAAGTTGAATGAATTACCATCTTAATTTGTTTTGATTCTTAGTTAGCACATACCTTAAACACTTCAAGCTGGAAGCTAATCATGGTTATACAAGAGCAGCTGCATGGTGTGGTAAGCTGCAATTCATGCATGATGTGATTAGTTGACTGATCGCAAAAAATAATTGTTGAGCAGTCGATTATCAAAATAGTCGTTTGTGGCAGCCCTAAATCTGAGGAAGATTTTGGGTGTGTTACATGTTTATAGTAATAAATTATTAGTAGAATAATTAACTCTAGGCAGGCCGTCTCTGCTGTTATTGAAGTTTAATAATAAAGAATAAAATGAAGTGCTGGTAAAACTGTGATGAATGTCACATTGTTAAGGACTTTTTTCACGCTCTGATAACTTTAAATGTCATTATACTGTTTGAGTATGAGCTATAATATTCAGCAGTGTGGTCGCACTCAGACTCTTTCCTGAACCTCCTGTTACAATCATGTAAATAATATTCTGCCCTTTCTGGTGCAGTTTGCAGGCGTTATGAGGTCGCCTAATTGATGTGCATGGACTAATTTGTTAAGAATAACGAGAGAGCACTCAAGCACTAAAGCATCGAAACCCTTTTCATTTTCCAATTACATTTTGAATAATTGAAAATGAATCTGTTTATTTTTTTCACCTGCACATTATGCCCACCTGTTTTTCCCTGCTGCTCAGTCCAGCCTCATCATCATCGCTCTCACTCATGACCACAGACGCCTCAGCCTCTCAGAGGCAGAGAAGAATCAGTCAGTCTGACATCTTGTGCTGTGACTTTTACTATTTTAACACTCCACACATTCAAGTCCTGTCTTTTTTAACCTTGCACAGCTGCTGGATCAGCCTGATTCAATGTCTGTAATCAGGCAGATCCATCTTGCCAAGCTCCAATCTACAACTGTGAGCATCCCAAAGTGGCACGGCCCAGTCAGCATCCTTTACAGCAGGAAGAGGTCAATATAGAGTCACCAATCAACCTAATGAGCGTGTTTCTGGTCTGTGGGAGGAAGCCCAAGCGCCGGGAGAGAGCCTGTGCATGCACGGGGAGAACATGCAAACTCCACACAAAAAGACCCGGTAGCACATATGCTACAACACCGCGCTGCCCCCCAGGAAAAGCAGATGATTTAAAAAAAGGCATTGATATAAAACAATTATGGATCTTGTACAGTCATGCTAAACTCTCCCACAAGCAGAATACCACCAGAAAACACTCCAGTAAAGTGAAACTTGAGCCATGCTGAGTAAGACAATTTAAAGTTCTACTTCTGACAGAAACATAATATGTAGTCTTTATTGTGAATTTTTGAGTTAATGGAGTTCACTGAGGAAGGTAAAGTTTCCTGGCAAAGGGATAATAACACTTTCTGAAAGTAAAATATAAAATATTCATATGATGTCGATTTTATAATAAGATCATCCTGAGGCAAAACTCAGGAAATGAACAAGGCTGTTCCTTTTTGGATCTACCTTAATCCCTCTCTAAATGCAAATACAGCTTTATTATTCCAGGGTCATACCTTTTAAACAAAACAAAAAACAAAAAAACCGATGAGAGCAGCAGGAAAACATGTCACATAAGCACTCGTCCTCCTCTTAGTAAAAACAAACAGGCTCCAGGATGCACAGTGACTTACAATGACTGTGACTGGTGCTAGCGTTTTGCTCTAATGGATTCTCCGGGACTTCCATAATTAAGGAACACATTTGTTGCATTAATTTTTGATTCTGACACCAAACACATGAATTATTATTTCAGCTCCAGTTGGACTGGTGAGAGGATAACGACGTTTGGGCGTGACAAAGACAAAACAAAGAGAGACGGAGGGAACAAAGAGGGCTCATAAAAAAATCATTACCTCTGTGACCGTCACCGTTTCTGTCAAATCATCAAAACTCTCAAACAAAGGCTTCATGACAGGCTGCTTCAGACACATTTTTAGAGACAATTCTGTGACAAATTACAAATCACAAACACAATGCAGATGTGCAGACAGAATAAAATCACTAATCAAAGCCAACCACGCACTCTTTATGTTGAGCTCAGCACTTTCAGCAGACAAACGACCAAAAATCTCAGTATGACCATGAATTTAAGACAAAGACAGACAGACAGACGGAGACGGCGCGTTTGTCGAATAATTTACCATAAAACTCATATGATTAGGGGCTTAGATCTGCTTTCTTGGTTAGAAACGCAAGCTGCTTGGGATCACTGGTGTGGCATCCTGCTCCAATAACAAATATTTGACCTTTGCTTTAGCTCCATTCTTCTGTCATTACAGGCCTGATCTGAACTTCAGAGACATACAAAACTAACTACAACCCTCCCCCTCTATAAACAGAAAAGACATCATTCATCATAAATTCTCATTTTTCAAATCAATGTAGCCAAATTTAATCATAGTTCAGCTTCTATTATTCAACATCAGTCCTCTCTTATCATTAGAGTTGTTAAAATAAGGAGTGTGGTTTCAGCCTGCTCTATCGTGAAGTGTCTTGAGCTAACACTTGTTATGAATTGGCGACATACAAACAAAGATTGATTGACTGATTGATAAAATATCACGTTTTCTTGAAATGAAATTTTTTAAATGCTTAAATACTTTACCCTTTGGCTGTCTGAAAAGCAGTTGTTTTTTAGGACACTTCTGTTTTTTATCAGTCTCTGCCTTGAAAATTAAAGCCGATACTGAACTGCAAACAGTTGCAATGTTAAGAGGGAAATGTACTTGAGCTTATATCAATCAATCCATCAGTCAAACTTTATTTGTATACCAAGTTTCATACAAAATATGTAGCGCAAAGTGCTTTACATAAACAGAGCACAAATAGGAGAAAGCATGTGCAAAACAAACTTAAGAAACAACAATGAGAATAAACAAACTCACATCAAGCAAATAATATTAGTAATTGTAACAAATAAATAAATAAATAATGATAAATAAATAAGATAAATTTTAAAAATAAAAATAAACAAAGACCTTGATTTAACAGAACTGTGTGTGAGCAAGGAACTGTGGAAACACCATCATGAGTTCAAAATGAAGAACACTGGAGATAAAAGTGAAAAAATAAAACAGACTATAACTAATAATAGAATTTAAGTAAATGAATAAATAGATTGAGATAAGTAATAAAATATTATTTGATAAGAATGGTAAAACAAACAAAGCTTAAATATATGATTCAATAAAACATGTTAAAATGTAAAAATGGGGAATAAAATATGCAAAAGCGAGATTTAAAAGGTAAGTCTTAAGTGTGCTCTTAAAAATACTGACACAGTTTATAATACTTTTTTAGTCTCTCTGACGACTCACATCTGGTCACATCTATCTATTCACTCTCACATTCACTCACTGATGGTCTGAGGATCTATGTCACTTATCCATCGGCATCAGCTAACACATTCACACTCTTTCATACCCATTTACACACCACTGACGCAGCAGCGGGAGCAACGTAGGGTTAACTGTCTTGCCCAAAGACACATCAGCATGTGGCAGCTGGAGCTGGGCTCGAACCTGCAACCTTCCAATTGCTGACTGATGATGCGTTCCAGTTGTACTGGGAAGTTGGGATTTCCGAGTTCTAAGTGGGAAATTTCATCTGGAACGCCCCTGAGATCAAAGTTCCAACTGGAGTCGGGACCCCCCAAGCTGACAATTGAAGATGGCTGTCCTGGGTGTAAATGGTTATTAAGCTCCTGTAATATTCTGTTTATTAGCACTTCTGACTCGTGTTTGTTGCACTAAATCAGCCATATACATAGTATTGTTCAATGTTTATATGCAGAAATACTGCTATAGTGTTATTTACATTCTCCATGTGGTATGTGCGAACTACAATGCCTAACAGCCTGGTAGATCGGCAAGTTTTTTCCGACTTTGTAACTGGAACGCTGATAACTCAGAGATCGCATCATTCCCACTCCGACACCTGGGAACAGGAGGACCAGGGAAACTGAGGTTACCTGTAAATACAGGAGTGTAAATCATAAACTAATGTAACTTTGTGATTTTTCAGCATCAGAGGATACCAGAAGCTTTCACCTGTGCCTCTGCAGTCTGCAGCTCTCACCATGCAGAGTCTCCCTGCTGAATAAACACTTTTGTTTATACGAACCAAATTCACAATTTCACAAACACAAAGGAAAAAACAGAGCTGGTAAATGAAAGTTCTTCTTCTAGTAACACAGCTCAACAACTCAAAAGTTTGTTTAAAGCAACTTTTCAATATTGCATCTGTCACAGACTGACTTTCAAAGAAAGAAAATGGATTCAAGGATGAAGCACACTCAGCCCAAACTCATTCTGATTTCTTTTCACAATGATCAAAACTGAACAATGAGAGACACACATCAAACATGTTCTTCGTGCCTCTCAGTTTCTCCATATGTTTGCATGCCTGCTTGTATTTGATAAAAGAAACTTTTCTCTTTTGAGCCAAACTCCTCAACATTCACAGACTGTGGCTGCCATCAATCAGCCCATGTCATCAGACAGGAAGGAGTATTTTCCCTCAGAGATTCTTTACATTCTTCTTCAGCAGAAAGGTCCATTTATAGCAAATGACCAAGCTGGTTCTCATGGCATCAACTTCTAGAAATGGTCTGTTTCATGTTGTTTCACCAAAAAAGTCCCTCTACGGGCCTGTTTCTTCTTATCCAAATAACCTCACAAGAATGACATACGGCCCAGTTTCCAAATATTCATGACGTCTGTGATACTGGAGCACTCACGTCCCATTACCAACAAAAATAAAGTCCTCATCGAAGTCCTCCCAGGGGGAAAATCTTACAGAGGAGCATTAGTCAAGGTCCTCCTCTTCACCACAACACCACAAAACAGCTGAGACTGCAGAATGAGAGCTTACAGTTTCCCTTATGGAGGCAGATGTGGCAAATGAGATAGAACAAATAAAACAATACAGGACATTATATCTGATATGGGACATACTAATAATACAGAAAAGACATTTTAATGACAAGCCTCTTGTACAAACTGCAGAAAACCACGACTAACTTTCATGGATGTCACTCTAAGTGGTCACTCTCTCTCTCTGATAAAAAGCGTCTGAGGCTACACTTCACTCCATCGTCAATCTGTCAACCAGCAGAGTAAGACAGGAGTGTCATGCACCACCAAGGAAATGACAGCCAATCAGTTACGCCACAATGTGTCCCTAACATATACATCCTTTTATCTGCTGTTTGTTTTCCCTTATCTAAATCACATTTCTGGTGTAGAGTTCAAAGGGTTCCTTCGATGAATGTTTTTGTGGAGAGATGCACATTTTTTTTATGTTTCTGCCAATATCTGATATGTTAATACTTCCAGACTTAGCCTATACACCTTCATTATATTAAATTATTTTTTTACAGAATCAGTAAGACTGGGCTTAACCTTTCTTTTTACGAGTTACAAACATCACTGGACCAACCTGCTAAAAGAAAATTCGCCTTGTATTAACATATTCTACTTTTCATTAAAACTAATTCTCATAATTTCAAAACAATTTAGCAAAAACTCAAAAATCTCAGTGCTACTATAACAGGCCCTTAGCAGTAAATATCTGTAGAAATCTGCATAGGTCACACTTGTGCATTTAACATGTATAGAGGGTCTCTCCTTGTGCTTGCTAATTCCCACACAGATATTAAAGCATCTTTGTACTGAAAAAGGTTTCCTGTTAAGACGACATTGTTTCAGTGAATGTGTTGGTCTACATGAAAACACTGAAAATGCTGTAATACATATGCCAGGCCTGTAAGTGGTGCTGTAACACTGCTGTAGACACCACCACACCAAAAGAGAGAAGAACTCATGGAGCACATGCATACATCATGAGAAATGCTGTTGTTTTGTTTTCAAAAATGTGCACTTGTCGGGCACCTGAAACGTCGTTTCTGTGAGGACTTTTCAACTGTAATTCAGTGGATTTGGGTCTCATGCCATACTTCCCATTTACATCTGTTCAATCATTGACTGACTTTGAAATTCTGTTTTAAGGTTAAAAAAATAAAAAAAAGATTTCTTTAGTACATGTTTCTTACTTTTGGGTGAAACAAAGTAAATGTATTTTGCTGGATAAAAATTACTGTAAGTGATTTTTTTTTTTTTTTTTTCTTTTTTGATAGATAGATAACTTCATTGTCCCACTGGGAAATTTGTTTTCACAGGCTGTCAAACGAGAAGACATACATTTAGGAAACACGTAACATACATAGAAACATAGAGTTCACATATTTACATCACAGGAGACACATTAGTCAGTGGGTTGCTTTGTTGAGGATGGAGATAGTGGATGTTACAAAGCTTTTGTTAAAGCGTGCTCTTCTCCATCTCAGTGTTCTGTACCTGCGACCTGATGGCGAAAGTCTAAAGTGGGTATTGAGGGGGTGCTCTGTGTCCATGGCCCATTGTTCTTCTGAGTCGGGCTAGTTTTACAAAATGATATCTAGCTTATAAATAATCATTAAATTGTTAAAGATTTAGCAATAAAAACTGAAATACAGCAAGTTCACTGTAATTTGAAATGCATTAAAAGTTGTAGAATAAAATACGGTAATGGTATTGTGAATGAAAAAACACTAAGAATGCTGTTTGTGAAAATACAGTGATTATGCTGTAAATGGGAACAGTAATGATACCTGGAATAAAAATACAGTAAAATCAAACAGAGAAATGTCACTATAAAGCCCGCTTCTGTAAGTGTCAACTGAAAATGTTCCTGTAGGATCTGATGCATTATTTCCTTTAACTTCCTTGGTTTGCACATACTGTATAATAATTGACTACGTAAACAAAACTAGAAAAGCACTCTGAGAGCACAGACCTCCGCCAAGGAGCTCAGTTACGGCAGTGGCTTTTCCACTCCACATGGACAGCCGAGTCTCCACTCATGTCTGTCCATATCAGCGTATTCAGCATTATAGTTACAAAGTCGGAAAAAACGTGCCGATCTACAAGGCTACAGTTAGCCATTGTGTTGGGTCCTCTCCTGGCATTGCAAGGGAAGCTGGGAAATGCAGTGACATAGGCTTGAAAAACACTAACGTTAGTTCGCAAATAAACTGCAATTCCGATAATGCTGTAAATGAATGGGATTTGCCATTATAAACTTCAATGTTTTTTTGTAACATCAATCTGGATCAGATCAGCACCAAAATGTAATGGCTTCTTCCTTGGACCAAACCACACCTCTGGTAAATTTTTTAGGTAAATCCATCCAGTAGTTTTTGTGTAATCTTGCTAACAGACAAACAAACAAACAGACCCTGGCAAAAACATAACCTCCTTGGCGGAGGCAATGACAAACCAGTAATGACCTGAAATTAGCCCGTTATCAGTTGAATGCTTTTAATCTTCCCTTTGACTTTCTCTTGATCACATCAGGTCCACTGACCAACCACAGCTGCAACATCTCGACTACATCAACACAAATAATCCTCATCTAAGCACAGACCCTGCCTCTATCTTTATGCATGAGTTAAACGTTGATGCTTTAAGAAATTGTTTTTAAAATTCCTGGATCTGCAACCGAATTTAGATCGCCACCAAAGTCTTAACTCATTCCTTCTGCCATGGCCAGAGTTCATTGAAAATGTAATCAAAATCTCTTCAGGACTTAATGAGTACGGAGTGAAAATGTAAAACCTGCCCCAGCTCACACTGTGAGCTTAATGCAGCCCACCTCAGCGTGTGAAGGTTCATCACTGCTCACCGCCCACCCCTAACTTCAGCTTGGAAGAACCACTGAGCAGGATTTCCCCGTCAATACAAACAAAACATCACAGAATCTCCAGACCTGCTGACTGCATCATCGACACGCCACCTACTAACAGTAAACAGAAGGTTCAGTCTGTTCATACAACTGCAAAACAAAAACACAAGAAAATAACTGCAAGAGATTTTCAGGCCTGTGAAAAGATTGAATGGAAGGAGTGTTTTTCTCTTGGTATTTATGTTTGCATTATGGTTTTGTGCATTTGGCAGCACAGTGTCGCAGCAGGTAGACCAAGAAGGTTGCCGGTTCGATACCCAGGTCGTGCAGGGCCTTTCTGTGTGGAGTTTGCATGTGGGGGTTCTCTCCGGGCACTCTGGCTTCCTCCCACAGACCAAAAACATTCTCATTAGGTTAACTGGTGACTCCAAATTGCCCTTAGGTATGAGTGTTAATGGTTGTCTCTCTATGTGGCCCTGTGATCGGCTGGCGACCGGTTCAGGGTGTACTCCTCCTCTTGTCCAATGTCAGCTGGGATAGGCTCCAGCCTCCCCATGACCCTGAAAGGAATAAGCATTTCAGATAATGGATGAAAGGATGTTTTGAGCATTTGATAAAAACAAACTTTACTTGCTTATTTCATCCGTAATCTGTTTCTTAACATGTTTAGTACTTCATCTCTCCTCCAAGAACATTAAAGTGATAGTTCAACATTATTTTTCTTTTCGTGTCTTGCCTCACTCCCAAGCAGATAGGCACCATTCTTTTGACTCTGCGTCCAATAACAAGAGACGGACAAAGGTCACCCATTGCTAACTAGCTTAGCTCAAATAGAAGGAAGTCAATTGGAAGTATTAGCCTGCCTCTGCCTAGAGTCATCAGATAAAGTCTTCAGCAACTCCTAATGGTCCTATGTGCTTGTTGTGACTCATTTTTAATTACCGTTTATCGTAACGGTTAAACACACAAACAAATCCAAATGCTAAGACTCTGTAAACAAGCTGCAGGTAGCAACAGAGTCACAACCACCTCTTTCATGCAGAGATCTCACATCAGAAACTGATGTCAATTCATCATTCATTAAATACTGCGGTTTGTTCAGTGGGCTAAGGCTTCAAGAGATATGCCAATGTTTTTCTTTCAATTTCTTGCCTAACTCCAGAGTCCATGACAAGCAGATAGACACCATTCTTGCAACTGTGCATGCAGTAACAAGGGAGAGACAGGCAGAGCTCACCCACTGCAAATAGCTTAGCTCAAACACTGTGAGTCAGTGGGTAGCGTTAGCCTGCCTCTGCCTAGAGTCATCAGATAAATTCTTCAGCAACTCTAAACATCCCTGTGTGCTTGTTGTAACAGGTTTTTTTTTCCTCAGGATATGTTACATTATCTGTTTTCAGACTAAGATTAGCACTTTGTGTAATTTTTGAAATTTTCGAAAGAAAATATGAAACTACACCACAGGGTACATGTACAAACCACCGCTGGCAACATCCCTTTCCTGATAGAGTTGTATGATAAAGTGTGGGTAACAGTGTTGTGTTTGTGCTGCAGAAGCTCCTAATCTTGTTTTGGCTTTACCAACAAAATCTTCTGCTCCTTTACGACCACCGTGAGTGACAGTGAGGAGACGGGGAACAGCAGACACCAGTGTTTGTTCTCCATGTCTACTTCTCTGATTTCGCCACCTACAGGCCTGGCATATGTACTACAGCGTTGTCAGTGTTTTTGTGTGGACGGACACATTTACTGAAACAATGCTGTCTTTACAAAGAATGCTCTTAATACTAGGGGTGTCCCGATACAACTTTTTCACCTCTGAAACAAAACCGATATTGCAGCCTTGAGTACTGGCTGATACCGATATCGATCCAATACGATATCAGCAGGACTCATACATACTTTTATTACTTATTTTTTAGTATGGACTGTAAGAAAAGGCTTGATCAAGTGAGATTACTCAAACAGAGAACAGTAGTCAGCAATAGTAGGTATGAGAAAAACTGACCCATTTGTTATTCACCAATGGGTTGAATAAATTTTAACCTTTAACATAAGAATATAATACAGTTAAATAAAATAAATAATAATAAATTAGAAGTTCCTGAAAAGTAACCTCAATAAATCCAATAAAAACAAAAAGTTATTTTAAAATTGCAAAATAACCCCTGTGTTTAACTTAAACATAAGCATATTCTACAACTGAATTAAATAAAAAAAAAATAATTTAGAATGGACTGCTTGTATCGGAGTGCTTATATCGGAGATTTTAGATGCAGGCCAATATAATCCAATATCAGTTTGTTTGCTGATATCAGACCGATATCTGACATCAATATTGGATCGGGACACCCCTACTTCATACATTTTCATCTCTGCGCTGAACGCATGATTCCTGTTGGCAACAGAGTGGCACACTTTCAGTCCACTCAGTCCAGGATTATCATGGTTCTCTTACTGGAAACACATCCATGCAGTGATTTTCTGTGCTTAAACACATTTAATATGCCGTCCACCTGGCACCTTCACACAGCAGCATTCATCCTTTAATTTGAATTTCACACTGAGATTGGAGCAGGAGAGTGTGTGGAGGTGCATGTTAAATACTGTAGGCACGTTTCTGCATCAGACTGCACTTTGTAGTTCAGAGGAAACAGAGAGATTCATGACACCAGAACATTAATGTACGTATCCAAATATGAGCAATCAGTCTGCTGTTGTAACCTGTTTTAGCCATAACTCAACATGTGAGGATATTCACACGTTTTATTTAAATGTTTGTCCTCGACACAAATATGTCTAATAAGTAGGGCTGGGAGATAGGACCAAAAAACTTCTTTTGTGGCCAAATGGTGACAAACAATATGTAGATGTTTATTTTTGTCTGCAAATCATTAACAAAAGGTTCTCACAAAACCTGGACTGACTTTAATATGACACTGGTGAAAATCAAACAAAACTGATACTCTTATTTTTTTAATATCATGAAAACAAAAACAGAAGTCTTAAACACAACCTATAGCAGGGGTGGGCAACTGGTGGCCCAGGGGCCACACGCGGCCCTCCACCTCACCTGTCAATCATTAAAAAAAAGAACAAATTTTTAATATGAAGGAAAAATAAACAAATGGTAAATATGAATTATCATGAATAACCAGTACTACAAAATGCACAAATTTGGATAGGTATAGATAGTTGGTACATGTTTTGTTTTTTACAAGTCATGATGATTGCATCTCTAAATATCTTTAATGAGGCATTAAAACATAATATTTAGTATTAGTAAAAACTGTATTTGGAAACAATAGTAAAGGTAATATATTTGTGCTTTAAAAACTGGTAAACAATTATTCTTTCTGCATTAAAATCATTATATCATGATTTTTTTCATTATGTTTGAGTTAAAATATATTAATTTTGGTGTTATCCTTTTTTGGAATTTTTTTTTTTTTCTATTTTTTTTATTTTACTTTCTTTATCCTCATTGAGAGTGTCCAACAATATGTTACAGTGCAGCCATCAGGCACTGAAAAAAAATGTATGAGGCCCTCTTGGTAATGAAAGTTGCCCACCCCTGACCTTCTAGATAATTTGACTTCTTTGGTCTGAGTCCACAGCTGCAATTGCTTTGTGCCGGCTGTTTTCATTTCCAATAGAAAACCAATGTGGTCCAGTGTTTCAGTGCTCAGTGTCCTGGGCTTAAAAAAGCCTCTGTGTCAGCTGCTTTGTCACGGCTCTCCGTGGGGCTCTCATCTGTGCCACCTCTTCTCTGCTGATCAAGAAGGGTCAGGACTTTTGACATTCACCGTGTCAAGAGGAGATGAAATGATCTGACTCATCTTTTACAGTTATCAAGTGAACACCTGCTGATGCCAGGGCTGCTTTAATGTGTTTCACATCCT
Organism: Cetoscarus ocellatus; assembly: GCA_037902135.1. Lineage (NCBI taxonomy): Eukaryota > Metazoa > Chordata > Actinopteri > Labriformes > Labridae > Cetoscarus > Cetoscarus ocellatus. The sequence goes on along the minus strand of JBAMNC010000633.1, from coordinate 238,740 downwards.
ATGGGTCATATTTCCATGAATTTAAGGGAAATATTAAGCACACGCAGCAATTAAAAACTACCAGGGAAGTGGAAGTCAGTTTTGTAACCTAAACCCCATTCATACTTGCAAAAAAACCCTCAAGTTATCGAGGTGAGTCGTATGTGTGAACGCAAACAACCAAGTGTTTTACTCGGTCTTTACCCGAGAAATTTCCTCGTGCCCCACTAGTATTTTATTCATGTAAAGTCAGAGTGTGTGACAGGACGGATAAAAACAACAAGGCTGCAGGAAGAAGTCTATCTGATTGTGAGGGAGTAACACAACTCAAATGTGTGTCCGGACATTTGAAGTGTTGTTTCCACTTCATCAAAGTTCTGGAGAACATCTGATCTAAAACAGTCCCCAGTGGGTCTCTTGTGCATCCAAAGAGCTGCTTTTGGATACAAAGCTGTAACTCTGCAGTTTCCTTTCTCTGGAGTAATCATCGTGCACAAAGCGACGCTGCTTTGTATACATTTCCATGTACCTCAGTGACCTTCTCAACTCTTTAATTTATTCTGTTGATACACTTTTTAACATATAACACTGAAGTTAGGATATGAAATGTTCATCCACTATCGTATTATGAACAGCTGCGTAAATTCAACATCTTTTGCTGCCTGTCCAGTCATTAAAGAACTTACTTTGCTATGATTGTATTCTATGATTGTATCTCTCAATATTTGTGCTTTAAAAACTGGTAAATAACCACTCTTTTATTGCATTAAAAACAAACTTAAATTAACCCTAGTTATGTGTCATGCTTATTAAGTCGAAAATTTTTCATTGTGTTTGAGTTAAAACATATTAATGTTGGTATAATCCTTTTTGAAGTTATTTGCTATTTTTTGTTTATTTTTATATTTTTTTCATGATTGAGTGCCCGATAATGTGTAACAGTGCAGCCCTCAGGCACCGAAAATTAAAAATGTATGTGGCCCTCTTGGTTATCAAAGTTGCCCACCCCTGATCTAAACTGTAAAAAGAAATAAAGATTAATTCAAAAAAATAGCCATACCTTTTTCATGTATTTAGCTATGATAAAATCTACAGCATTGTTATCATTTGTTGTATTAAAAATTTAAAAAATGGACTGATATTCTTTGAATTTTTTGACCCAAAAATTGCACACAAATGTTGGCAACACTTGGAGAAATGGACCAGTTAAATTTTGCCATTGAATTTGTGCATTTTAAACAGTGTACAGAATACAAATTTAATTTAAAAAAAAATAAAAATAATAACCCAATAGTAGGTTCATGTGACTTCTGTTTTTGTTACATAGGTTTTGAAATTGAAAACATAAAATAATAAATTTCTATTTAGGATAAAATTGTTCACAGCATATTCTGTTTTCATCTTTTTTCTGAGCATAAGACCATTAAAAGAAACTATATTACTGATTATGATATTGCCCCATATCTCCTTTGAAAATATGTTTGTGTTAAAGATGTGAAACATTGCCTTTTACCCATATGTTCCAAGAAGAATGATCTGTAAAGCAGAACGCTGATTTCACAGCGGCGGTCTCGGCGGTGAAACATGTCTGCAGTCCTTGCCACATTCACCCAGACAGACTCTGATTGGTTAAATTGGTGGCGTCTCATTTGGCGAGCCACAGAGTGACCCTGAGGACGTCTCAAAGATGAGAGGGAGACCTTCCACACTCCACACATGAATATATTACACACCATATGCACCCAGTTACAGCAGGATTCACACCCTCACCCCACCCCCAAAAAATCCACTGCAATGCAGTCCTGACAACATCTGGTCACTGAGACCTTGAGGGATCATTTCACAACACCAACATACAACAGCGAGTGAGCGCTGGAGCCACGGAGCTGCATGAAACTGGGCCGGTGATGGCATCAGATCCTGAAAACTCACTTGTTTGGTTCCTACCTCATCAAAGCTGCTGTCCTCTTTCTTGAAGGCTGCAGAGAGAAGAAAGGAAGAGAGAGTCAGACAGCGCCTGAAGAGTCAACTAAAGAAGAAAATATCGAGAGGAAGAGATGCAGCGCTGAGCGTGTCAGTGTGCTGACATTTGTTACCATTTCATTCTCATTAAAACAGCAGATTGAGCATCAGACTCAGCTCAGGACACTTCTCTGGGGAGGGTCGATAAAGGATGACAAAAACAGCACGATTACACATTCAAATAAAACAAAAATGGTCGACTTAAGAAGGTATTTCGTCTTTATGCAGATTTTGTTAAAACAAATACGTTTCATAAAGCATGTTCATTTTTTTTACACAGGGGGTTCCTACTGGTCTGGCCCCAGGACCAGCTTCAACACTCTGAATAAGAAATCACTCAAAAACAGTGTTGCCAGATTTGTCTACTGAAATAAGCAAACAGGTCAATTCAAAAAGCCCAAAACAAACCACCTTCAGCTACTTTTTTCTAAAATATATTAGTTTTTTAAAAAGAGAAATCATCATAAAGCTTGTTTTGACTTTCTTCTACATTACAGTTCAATTTCACAGTGAATTTTTTTCTTATTTGGATCTTAATTTATTTATTCAGCATCCTTTTGTTGGAGGTGGAACATCCTTTTCTTTACACAGAAGTGAAGGGAGGAGCTACTCTTATTTATAATGCTGTTACCACTAAACAGTCTGTCTGACCTTGATTTTTGTAACCACAGATATAGTCAGGATTTTATTTAAGTTTAATGTTGATTCTCTTCACCTTTATTATGGGAAAAACAGTTGAAGCTACATTAGAAATAAATTTACAGTAAAATTTACATTTGTGTTTAGAGCGGGACAAAATAGTTTGTGTAACTTCTGAGTTGAGATTATATTGGTAGTAGAGTGTGCATCAGATCCCTCCTGGTTTGGGGGCACAACAAGCCCAAATGAGCAACTGCACTTTTGGAAAAAAAAAAAAAAAAAAAAAAAACACAACCCACAACAGTCCATCTGACTAGGTGCTGTTTGAATGCAAACCAAACCAAAAGAAAAATGAAATAATGCAATGTTAGCCCCAAAATGAGTCTGCTGAATTTCAGGTTTGAAAGCAACCTCAGAAAACGGAGATGTTTGTCATAAAAAAAGTAAAAAAAGTCTTTAGAAACACAGAATTATACATTTAATTTAATAAAGTTTGATCCTCAGTGACACCCCCTGTGTTTCCTCTTGCATGAACTTGTGAGGCGGATAAAATGATCTGTTTGTTTCTGCGGCTCTAATTTCTGAATGACTCTCACAGCTCCAGAAGATGATTATTAACGGACAAATGCTGATTCCTCAGTTATTAACTCCTCATCATAATGATGATGTCTGCAGACAGAGGCGGTGCAGATGGCTCACAGACAGAGAGCTCTGGGGGCCGCTGCACGCTGAAATTACCTTTTTATGTCAGAATGAGTGTTTGGAAGCTTTGTCGGTGCAGCCACTGAGCCGTTAAACTGCCGCCTCCCTCTCCATAGAGGGTCTGCACACACACACACACATACCCACACACAGAGTCCCCAAAGACGTCCCAGACACTCAGACAGCATCATCACAGCCACAAATCCACACTCAATACAATGGATTAGAGTGCAGGTAGACAATCCCACTCCTGAACTACACTGCTGACATGGAAGGTTTAGTACTCGGTGAGCAAGACAGGCAATTTACACTGTCAGGATCAGTTTGTGTTTCTAAAGGAGTATCATAAATATGTAAAATATTTATAAAATATTAGTGGAAAATCATGTTTGTTCTACATTTAAAAGTACTTACTGTATATTAAGAGCTTAAGCATTTAGGTGAAAATGATACAACTGAAATCTCTTTATTGTTATTTAATAAGCACGTATACTCGTACATTTGACCCAGGTCTAAATTAAAACACTCTCATTAAATCTTCGACTACTTTACTTCACTACTCCATCTACTTTGGAAAATAAAGAATTTAAAGAGTGAAAGTCTAGATCCATCTAAAGCTGGATTATACGATTCTCCTCCCTGATGTTCAAGAAACTCGTTTTGAAACACTGGAAATCTTCATACCTGCCCTCAGTTATTACAATACAATTATTTGACTATGGAAAGGACAATAGCTTTTGACAAGAACAAAATAGCCCAATTTGAAATTATATGGGGGAAAGTATTGCAAGAGCTGAGATTATACAAATTTTAGTGCATTCATCTGTCTCTGGTTTATTCTTTCTGGTACAGAATGAGTTTTTTAATAGTGGGACAGATGGACTGTAACTGACATCAAGAACAAACTGATGTGTGAAAATGTGTGCATGGATGAAAAACTTTGTCAGACTTTTTATGTTGAAAATGACTTTTTCCCCTTATGGACTGAGAGAAGGGAGAAAAAAATGACTTAATATCAAGTAGAAATACAAAGAAAATACTTATGAAGTCATTAAATTTAATTTATTTTAAAATAAATATTACATTGTGGATAGGAAAATGAAGTAACGGGGTTGAGCTTGTTTGTGTATTTTTATTTCTTTTTTATTTTCATGTATTGTGTGGATATGGGTAAAGTGTCTAGGTTGTCCTTGTTGATTTGTTTTGCTTGTCTTATTGCCCTTTTCTAGTATTTGTGTCACAACTGTCCCTGCTCACTTGATGTATCTATGTTGTTCAGAAAATTAAAATACAATACTACTACAAAAAAAAATGTACCCCATTATTTCCTCAAGTTTTCAAAGTCAGGAATTCTTCATTTATAAATTTAAACAGGTCGTGACCTCCACGGCCACCACGATGGACAATTTATTCAGTGCTGCCATGGGAACACGTAGCAATGCGTGAAAAGCTGCTGGACCTGCTATGGCTGCCATTTTTTTCTGTATCTGTCATTTAAGCACAAATTATACTGCCATTTCAAGGTGTAATATTTGCCTCTCTGTGACATTTCACCTCCACTGCGAACGTCCTGGAGGCTGAATGGGGGAACAAGTTGACCCCTCTTTGTTCGGTCTCCAGAGGTAGTAACAGAGGAGAGAAAGGGGGACGAGGACTCAGCGGGAGACAGGAGCGCTGCGAGTGAGTGTCTCTTGTAGGTGAGTGTGTGTATGTGGGGGCACATGCTACGTCGTGCACATCCAAGCTGTACTGCAGCATGAATTGAGACAAATATTAGAGCCTTGGGAAATTATGTCTCTGGATGTAAATATAGCGGAACCTTTGTCGCGGCGCTTTTGGGTGAAGGCACTGTGATTTGGGATTTTGTGCTGCTTCCCTGAGATGGATCATCATTATTCTCTGCTGTCTGTTCTGTCATTCAGACTTCCTCCTTTAACGCCACCCCCCAAACTCCCAAAAGGCAAAGCTCTCAGTCTATGAGCTGATCAATGTATGGTCATCTATCATGTGATTGATTGTTCCAGATCAAGACTTACCCTGAGATTCCCCACTCTACGTCAGATTATTGAAGACTCCTTATCATGAAGCCTATGTATCTATATTGTTATTGTTAATTTAAAATTAACCTCTCGGGCTAACCTGGCCCCTCAGATTTTAAACATGTAGAGGATCATTCAAGTCAACAGATCCAAACCAAAATCTGAGTCATCAATGACGAAAAAGGAACAGCAGAAGTCTTCAACCCTCCTCTCTGCAGAATGACACTGTTCCCTGTGCGTGTTCCTGTAAAAAGGCACACATCCTCTGAGTTTGTCAGGAGGGTTAAACTTACAAATGTCAAACTGAATTAGTCACGCTTTTGACAAAACTGTGTGCGACAGAGCTCAAAAACAGAGCAAGCAGAGGAGGTAAACATCAGAAAGCAGAAGACTTTTTAAAAACATGTTAAGTTTGTCAGAGCTATAGTGTATCATGGGGCCGTGTGCTGTGACATACTTAATGATTGAAAATGTGCCCCAGAGGTTTCCTTTATGACATGTGGGACACACTATTATGTCAAAGGCTGGTACATAGTGAGGTGGGAACTGCTGCTTTACGCTGCAGTTTAGTTTCTTAATCTTTTAAGGCCTTCACATGCCCCAAAAGCAAGTCTCAAAAATATTTCAAGCCATGTATGTATTTTACAGTGATTTGTCACTGAAGTTCCCTAAAGGCTGAACTGATCAAGCTTTGAGACTGGACAAGCATGAAAAAATGCTCATCTGTATATCATGCTTGAACGCATGCTGAGGAATGTACAGGAAGGGTTAAGGGTCTTTTTATTTTTGGCTAATTATCACGTTTTCACAAACTAGCTCATGCGTGTGCTGCTCACTTGTGAATATCATTCTCCACCATCAGCTGCTGAATGTCATGAGTAAAAGTGCCTTGATCGATCAATCAAACGCCGGTCAATGTCAGCCAGTGTTTGTTAAAAATGCATAATCGGCTGATCAAAATGAATGCCTCAGGCAATGATACACTCTCTCTGTCCTCCTCCTAAAAAAAACTGTAGTAGATTCCCAAAAACTTTGTCTTCATTGACTTTAGTCAAAAATATTCATCCAGTGTCGAAGCCTGTGTTGAAATTTTGTTCTGGGACCAACAAGATGAAAGCTGATGAGCTAAGCTAAACAGGCTAAACAGCATATGCAATATATTTATAAAGATAAATTAAAAAGCTGGAAATTTAGATTTTGGCTAGGGGAATTATAAACCAATTCCAGTTGAGAATTGATAACTCACCTAAGGATTTGATACCATTTGCCTTAATTCGTAGCAATTCTCTTATCAATTCCCTCTTATTTATTTTTATGTAACTAGATTAATGCTCTGAAGTGTACTGCTTTTCATGTATCAAAGTATTTGATTTTGCTTTAGAAGACTGTTTCACTTGTTAGCAAAACAGTTGTTTTTCAGTTTGTCCATAATTTTGTTAATTTACATAGATAAACACAAGTAATAACTGAGTCATTACACTGAGTAATTCATTTGTTCTTACTGTAGGATACGTATTCTTCTCCTTGGAATGTGTTTAATACTAACCTGACATACCAGATGGACCATTCAATATATTTCACCTGTCCATCTAGGAGAGAGTCCATCGAAAGTGTTTGGGAAGGGCAGAACCTTTCAGAAGCGTGTCCGACAGGTGATTGGACAATCATTCTGTCAATCAACATTAATAATGGGCCAATCAAAAATGTCGTAGGCGGGAGCCACTGTGCTACAGAACTTGAGTCACTTCTGAAGACAAACTCTGGTCAAAAATGTCAGAAGTGGAGTGAAAATATCCTTACTATAGATAAGTTGTAGGGTAGTCTGTCCTCACTCGTAGCTCATTCCTCTTCTTGCTTTTAAGCTTGCAGCTTGCCTGATTACAGACATTGAATTAGACAGTTCCAGTTGCTGAGCAAGGTTATTTTTGTACTGTTCTGTTGAGCAAACACTTAACCAGTTGGAATAATAAACCACAGAACACAATCGGGATTAGCTGATCTCACTACCAGGTTATCTGTAATTGGCACTGGCCACAAAAAGCCTGATCAGGCCATCCCTAGTGACAATAGTTCCCTCTATAAATCTAATGTATGGACCACTTAGAGTTTGTTTTCATCAGAGCATGTAGGTCTGAAGACATCTTTAGTCTTGACATCTTTTGATGCTGTTTTGATGGTGGAAAGATTAAACAACTCAGGGAATAACACTAACCTTCAGCTTCATACTAAATATCCACAATTGACTTTTGAATAAGAAAGCCGTTATCAACCTCTAAAAAGAATCAAATGAGCTCCTTCTCTGTGCTGAATGATTCAGGAGGATTCAGTGAAAAATCTGTTTCTGTCAAAACATTCAGATCGTTTTGCCGCTGAGATGCTGTCAGAGAATCTTCCTCTCTGCAAATACTCTTCATATTATATTTATTTCCAGAGCACACAATGAAAATAATAGAACCCCATTCTGAAGGAAATTATAAAAGGAAGGCATTAGATATTGCAGAGAAGAGAAGAGAAGACTTTTGTCGGACTGGCAGCTGAAAAATCTTTAAATAAAACCTGCTTCTTCTCCTTCCTTAAACCCATAACACCTCATTACTGCCTCTACAGCGTTTCATGCTGCGTCTCTCGCTGGAAGGATTTTACCGTTTGATCAAAGTTGTGTCGAAACATTAAGGAGTCCAACCTGTCTCTCATAGAGGAGGTGTTCTTTAAAAATAATCATCAGGGAGGTTCTATTAAATCCACAGAAAGTTACTTAACCCACATTTTTATCTTCACGGCACAGAAAGTCTGGATTACGTTTATTTTTAGCTGAATTGTTTGTCTCAATGCTGAGATTAATTTACCTTCATATTTCAAGGGAAACACTGAAGTGCCCATCGTGCTTTCAAAAAGGAGGCATTAATAAGAGAGGAGACATGTCTCCCTGCAGTCTGAGCAGGTCCTTACAGTCTGCAGAGGAAGACAGGCTGTGACAGCGCTGACTTTATTTTCACCATTTAGGACCAGCCAGGCATAGCTGTGTTGGTTTAATCATATTTCATAGTTCAAAATCAAAGAGCATGTCAGGTGCTGAAAAATGAAACCAGTGCAGAGGTTCAGAAAACTGCAGTTCATCCTACTGTCCACTTGGGACCGTCTGCAAAAGCACAGGGAGTCACACAAACACACACCCACAAACACACACACACAACATCTGAAAGAAACACAAGCTACTTGTTAACCTGACACGTCAGACGGACAGGTCCATATATCCGCCATTGAAATATTTCACCAGCCCATCTGGAGAAGAGCCCATAGAAAATGTACTTAGAGGCCGACACCTTCAAAAACAACACCAGCTGGACGATCATTCTGACAGTCACACTCATCACAGACCAGTCCACATCAAGCCACAGTATGATGTAGCAGCTAGACCCTGTTGTTCGCCGTTAGCTTAAACTACATTTCAGTCCTTAGGCTATCATCTTACATTAAATTATACCACACAGATGTATCATTTACCACTTATATGTGACATGAACCTCATTAACCAAAAATCAGCACCAAGTTCTCCCAGTAAACTTCTGAGGAGAGCAGATTTCACCAGGTATCGCTGAGTAACCACGTCTACGGGCTACCATAGACTAACCGGCATGTCCGTGGAGGATTTCTGCTTCTCTCCCAGTTTCCCAGCAGTGATCCCCGGTTAGGAGAAGAGCAAAAACATGATTTCCCGTAAGAAAAGCTTTAAGTGACGTTCTTTGCTCTTCTTTTAAAGAACAAATTGAGTTCATTTCTGATAAAACGGCAAATATTCCCGCATCCACAGAATCTGCTTCAGAAGCGGCCATTGTTTTCAAGCATGCAGTCACTTCCTGCTGTCGTCACATCTTCAGTTTCAGCCTCTTTTCTCTGATTCAGCCATCCAGCTTTTGACCGTGAAGTCATTGGAGGTTAGAGCTTCGTAGGATGGATCTGTGTGATTTCAGACAATCGATCAGGCAGGTCCATCTGCTCTGCAAGATCACCTACTTGTGCAATAATGAAAGAATAAGCACTCAGACAAAAGAACCCCAACTCTGCATCTACAAACACTTCACACTTCACAAACACTGAGGAGTTCTCTAATCAGCTGCATGGCCTTCTGTCCCCACTGAATCATCACCTTCAGCTGACCCAGGCTCCGTACACACGTTATCTACTGTACTAACACGGCCTGACTTTATCCTACTTTACCCTTGCATCCAAGCTTAAATTTGAGCAAAGAGAACATATCTCTTTAATGGATGACTACAATGCCATTTTTCCTTGACCTAAAACCTCCAAAACGTAATCGTTAGTCCTGACACACATAAACTTAAATTCATATATTCAAACTCTTCATTAGGAACAACCCCTTGAGATTTGTCATCTCATTTTCGAGGGGGGGGGGCCTTAAAATTCAAAAGCAAAGGATGATAGAGACTCTGTGACCTTGACTTTTTGACCTTTGACCTTAAAAAAGATAAATCAGTTAATTATTGAGTCAAAAAAGACATTTGTGCCAAGTTTGCCAAGTTTACAAGCAAAGCATTGCCCAAAGACACCATGACCATAACCTTTGACCTATGACCTTTCACTTCTTATTAGTTCATCCTAAATCTAGGATGAGATGCCATCAGGAGGTCATGACTGTGTGAGTACTTGACACAAAATGACATGGAATACACATTTTTGCTCAGATTTTGTCTTTTAGAGGCTGTGGCCTTAAACTTTTGATCAGCTGACAAAAGCATGTTTGACTTTAAATGCAGTTTTCAATAAATAATCTCTCACCCTCATTTCCTCCTTTAACATTTTGGAACTCTACTTAAAACCTTCTTAAGATCCAACAGTGCAAAATGTAAATTTGTGCAATTTTTCATCTGCTCTTAAGATTTTGATCAGGAGTGTGGTCATTCGAAGAGTGACTTTCAGTGTACTTATGGGACACATTTTAATAAACTTTAAATCTGATTTGTGTAATTGCTGTCGTGTTTGTTTGCTTGTTTGTTGATCAATTTACATCGACTAATTGAATAGCAAGTTTTGTGTATGAGATAGTCTGAGATATCTTTTTCAGGCCATATTTCCCTGCTCTAAAACATAAATAAGGCCAAATCTTGAGAGGCAGTTTCTCCTAGTTGTCTTGGGGGGATCAGGGTGAACTAGAAAGCACTCGGACAGCACAAACCTCCGCCAAGGTAGCTCACATATTGCTGTTACATCTATAAGCAATAGTTCCATGATAAAGTTGGCACCATAATATGATTCACTGAAACTGAAAACCCACACCTAGCACTCAATCATATTGATATCATTATTAGTTAGTTTAATTTAGTTTATTGAGAAAAATGATGGTTTGCTAATGGCGGTTATCTGGATCACCACCAAAATCTAATCATTCTTAAGTTGGGCCATTACCAACATCTCTTGAAAATTTCAGTAAAATCTGTCCAGTAGTTTTTGCGTAATCTTGCTAACAAACAAACAACAGACAAACAAATGTCAAAAACATATCCTCCTTGGCAGAGGTAATAAATCTGTGGATCTGTTTCATACTGTTGCTTTAAGACTGTAGTATGATGGAGGTCAATCGCTAACACTTCAGCTTCTTCTACAAGTCTTTTGATTCTGGTAATGGTCTTGCACCTCTTGTGTGTATTTCATAAGAGGTACCGGCCGCAAAAATAAAAGGACTGATTGTTGTTTTGACAACGCTGCTCATGCTGCCAACTGCAGACGAGCTGCTACTTTGGCCCAAACTTGTAAGGAGTGTGTCTGAAGTCAAGCCAGCTGCATGAGCCCATATTCATACTCTCCATGCAGTCACAGGGACGGTGCCTTTGTAGGTGGTCAAAGACATTTGTTGTGTTTCCTGTCCTGGTTGGCACCAGAGACAACTTATTTCGCTGACTGGCCTCATCTGCTCAGTGTTGCTTTTATTTTGTTCTGAAGTAGATTTCTGGAGCTTCTGAACCTTTATTGAGAGAGAGAGAGAGAGAGAGAGAGAGAGAGATAGAGAGAGAGAGAGTGGATAGGCTTGAGAAATGAGGTGAGAGAGAGAGAGGGGGGACATCCTCAGGCTGCCTCGAACCCAGGCCATTAGAAGTATATATGGGATTTGCCTGGTTGCTTACCACTCCAACTAAACCGGCACCCCGGTGTCACCTCTATGATATCAGACCCACACAGACTGATGCTGTGTTATATTTTTATCAACAATGTCCTCAGTTTGAGCGAGTTCACCTTCATTCATCTCTCGGCTAAAAATGGCTCTATCTTTCATCTTTATCTTCTTCACTTTTCTACAGTCTGTGTTCACTCTCAGGCAGCCCAAACAAACTCTGGCTGTTGTACGTGGGTGCCAGCAACATAAGGACTCTGACTTCGTCTTTGTCTGTTTTTGGCCAGTGGCGTCCAGCTTTAAGGCTCCATTACTGCCAACTAGGTTGGAGTGTGGAGCAGGGTAACTACATCTTTAGCGTCTAGCAGGTGCTGCTTGTTAATCCTGCTGTGTCTTACTGAGTAAATAGACCCAGATCATCGGCACCAAGATCATTTTGATGTTTCTGTAATGTTTTGTATACCAACATATTGAAGCTCTTTAAACAAAATGATATGTTCAGTGCAAAAAATGTTTGTATTGTTGTTATCCACAACTTTTCAAATTTGCTGTTTCACAAAAAAATTATTTAAAAAATAGTAAAGCACATTATTATTTCTTGAATAAGAGGTCATACTGTAACTATTAACTTGCATTCCTGGACAGAAAACAATGTTTTAGTTGTTATATGTTATACTTGACAACTTTCTCACTCCTTAAAAAAGCTCAGTGAGTTGCTCAAATTTGGGAACAAAAAGGTTAATTCTGTTTAGTAAAGTGGAGCTGGAACCACCAGAGGGGTTGCAAGATGCTTAATAACAAGCAATGTCATTTTTAACAATAAATTCAGATGGTTTATTTTCACTCATAATAATAAATACTGTATATAAACAAAAAAATGTGTTCAAGCTATCCCCACTAATCAATGAGTGATGCTTCTTTGACCAAGTCCATCTTTTATCAGGTTTGATACAGACTTTTTAGGACCCCTGAAACAATGACTGAAATAACTGCTCTTTCTGTTTCACTTCTGTTTTGAGTATTATCAGTTATGAGTCAGGGTTGGAGATCTGCATGCTTTGCCTACATGAAAGGTCATGTTTGTGTGGCTGGATACTGAGTGCTGAATGTTTTTTTTTATAAGAACAGCTCTGTTTTAAAAAAAGAGTTAAAGAAAATCTATGTAGCCTTGATCACACATTCACACCCTGAAGCTCCTCAAACTCTCTGCACCTCCTCAGGAGGACTCCAGGGTTAATTAAGGTGCTCCAGTACACCTCAATGGCACAAAGGCTCATTTAATTTGCAGCGTGTGAGGACATATCCTGCAGGGCGAGAAATTAAAGACATCCACAGCTTTAACTGGAAGAAAACGACATAACATGGGCATTTTAATCAGAATGTGAGGCTATTCAAATCAGTCTCTTGCCAGGTAATACATTTAAATAAAGTCAAATAAATTTATTATACAGACTTGACTTGTGATTTTAGATTTTAAAAAACAGGTCTTGTCTGAAATCATGACTAGGTGAGCACTCACACTGGGCATTCTGCACCATGCTTAGGCACATTTTCCCCTTAAAAAGAGGTTGTTTTTCTGACCTAACTCTGGTTCATATAATCATTTTGATGATTACTAGTGTATATTCACAATCACGAATGTCCAGAAGACATCCTACTTTTCATATACCAAGCACCACTGATCCAGTTGTATTCTCCCTCTGTCTAAGACACCCTGTAGAAGTTCCCGTCCCTCTGAAAGCTCACTCTCCTACATAGACCCAGTCTGCCTTGTGCCGAGAACTCTGCAATCGTTATGATGTTTGCACTGGCTTGCCACCCATAAGCGAATGGGCCTAAACTGCTGACAAAACAATGGTAAGATGTCACATTGATAGGTCTCTTCTCTATTCGGGAGGCCAAGACAATGAGACAAGCTTGGTATCAAACTACTGCTTCGTAAAGTGTCTTCAGGTGACATCTGTTTCTGTTACATGTCAGGTATGGAGCAGAGTTTGTTGTTGTTTCCTGCCATTGTCCTCTTCCTCCTCCCTCTGCAGCCACCAAGGGGCCAACAGCATGGTTGACTCTCACCTGAGTGTCTCTGCTCAGAAGATGTTCTCTCACTGGAGGACTCGCCTTTAAAAGGAGATTTCCTCAGACGCCTCGGCTTGGCTTTGAAGGAGGCAGGTCTGATCTGGCTGCGGCCAGAAATCCTCATTTTGAGTTGAAAGGTATGTGGAGGGAGGAGGGGAACTAGATGTGGGCTGGGGTACCATTTACACTTGTAGTTTATGTTGTTAAGAAACACTAGGTTTGTGGTTAGTATCACCCTTTGCTGTGTTTTATTTGTTAAAACTTCTTTTAAGACTAGTCAGGCCTTTTGTTCATTCTTTTGTTCCACAAGATGGATTGGATAGGCCAAGTTTGTTGTATTTCTTATTTACACCGATCTTCTTATCCCCACCCTGACATTGCTGAAACCATTTTGTTGAATTTTCTTGTTAGAATAAAACATTTCATTTTCACATCCCTACACTTTTCTCTTGTCAATCCTTTACTCTCTTTACAAAAAGGGGATGTTACAGTTGTGATTTGGCATTATGCAAATAAAGACTGATCGATTGATTATGTTTGCAATTTTCTTGAAGTTTAATAACTCTTTTATTCAGAGATAAAGGGACCTCATTTAGTGAGAAAAGATATTATGTGGCCCTCCTGGTAAGCAAAGTCTCCCTTCCCTAACATAGACTATTTTACTTTCATTAAAAAGTATCTTGTGCAGTTCTCTTGAAGAGGTGATGGATGGTACTGGGATGCTGAGCCACAACCCCAAATGAATGGAAGTGGAAACACTGATTTGTGTGTGTTGTGTTATAATGTAATGACTTAACACTGCCTGGTTGTGGCTGGAGTAGCCCGAGTGCAGACCAGTTGTGCTTTGGCATGGTACATGGACTAGTGTCGGCTGTTCTCTGCGTCTTCTTGTTGATCACGGTGGTCATAGAGGAGACTTTACTGTCAAAGCCAAAACAAACTCAGGAGCTTCTGCAGCATGAACGCGACACTGTATTCGCCATTGTTTTTGCTGTTGTTAGGGTTTGTGCATGCAGTTTAAGGGAGAGGTCGGCCTGAAACTATCCAGATTCATTGTTAACATGGAAATGCATAGCCAGAGATTTCAGATTTATCCACTCTGGGACCCATTTTCAAAACTGTTTGTTTTCCCTAGAAATCGTATCCGTGTGAATGAATCCCTACACGACCAAAAACTTGTGCAGATATGCCCGAAATAATACTCCATGGTGACGTCCCCTCTGTGTTACCAATGATCCCCGTTCAACGTGGCAGCCTTTACACTTTTCACCAGTTTACATTCAGTGACTTTCTCTTTATAAAGGGGATGGTAGCAGTGAAATGTTTCTTATCACAAGCTGCAGATTCCTTTTGACTGGTCCACTGAGCTGCTCGACTGTGTTTTTTAGGTTAGTCTTTTGGCCCCTGTGCCTTTATTGCTGTTGATAGCAGAGCAGCGGTGAACAGAGTCAGGAAGGGGGCAAGGGAACAGAGATGCAGGAAGGAGGCCACAGGCTGGAACTAAACTCTGATTGTCAGCTTAAAGCAGGGACCTCAAAACATGGGTGTGCACGGACAAAACTCTGTAATAAATGTCACCCCTGTTTAAATAATAAAACAATAACCAGGAGAACTAAATTATAATAGGTACATGTGACCTATGTTTTGATAAGTAACAATGGCTCAAGAAAAAGACATGATAGGTAAGTAACTGGTAAATGCATAAGCTAACATAATTTTTATTCATGAAAAAGAAAATGTTAGGGATGCAAGAAACTGGATTTTTTGCAAATATCTGATATGCTGATATTCCAAACTCATTATTGTGGATACAGATGATTTTTGTCAAGAGAAATAAGCCTCCACTCAGCTCAAATTGACATCTGCCTTTCATGGTGACAGTCTATTTGTGTTAGAAACAGATATGAAGCAAGAAAAACAGTATTTTACTCTTAATAAATGATTCTTTTGATTTATAAAAGTAGACATTCAGTGATGAGGTGAACGATTATGGTTCATTTGTACATGCTGCAACTATTACATCAAACATGAGGGATATATATGGCCAATTAGTATGGCTAAAATAATGTAAATGACAACATTTGTTGGTACTACTCATTAGTTCTTCAGTATTGGCCAGTACCAATAATGTTCCCATAATATCATGCATCCACAATTAATGTCAATAAAATCATTGTTAAATAACTACCAACCTGAGCTTTCTCATATGATAGGGGCAATTAAATGGCTGACTTATATGCTTGTCATTCCTAATTTGATAACATATTTCTTTGACATCTAAACTTACGTTTTGTGAGTAAACAAAATATTGACCAGTTCTTATGCTGCAGACAAAAATAACAGAAAAACAACCAAAACGACCAAAACAGTGGCCTGCTTATCTTTTGTCAGTGGCTCAAACTGTCCCTGTCTCCCCTACTCTTTCATCCAACTTGTCCATTGTTTCTTCATGCATTAAGTACCTCATAAAAGCCCCTTTAAGCTGACTGCTGACTGATAGTGGACTTTAAACGAAGGATCAGGATGCATCACTGTCATGAGGGAATACACAGTCACGGTCTTTACTCATCCCATAAGTGGGTTTTTGGACTGTGAAGCTGTGTTCACACCAAACACAAAGACAGTATTAGTGTTGCATCTTTGCTCATCAAAATTTGTCAATGCATGTTCACACGGTTTGAATTCATCGAGGCAATTTTTTGCCCTTCTGATCTGGAAGCCTCGAGAGAAGGGGGCAGGCACGTCTCCTCGCCACGACCTGTGTTTCCACCTTCTCCACCTATGATCAAACACGGTGGATGTTTCTACAAAAGCTGCCTTCTTCCTGCTCTCAATAACAAGAAGCTACATATCCCAGAAAAATCTGATGCAGAACCCTATCAATTTAATGATTCATAACATCCCTCTGAGCCGCACATGGAGTTTCACCACGAGCTGAGCCCGGGCTATGACCTCTCCGTGTGCTACTGGGGGCAAACCTGTGCCTAAATTAATGGCCAAGAACAATGTCAGGGTTTCAGTGGAGCCTACATAAACTACAAATTTTTCTCCTCAGCTACAATCGAAGATTTCACTGTAACACTTCAGTCACACACTCTCCATGATGTACTTCCAAGTGACATTAAAATATAAACTGTGTTTGAATGATGCCAAAATTGAAAGGTAACTTCGGGTTTTTTGAAGTGGGACTGGCACTGGAAAATAGAGTGCCAATAAAGGAACTTGTGAGCTTTGTCCCTGGAGGTAGTCAGGGGCTACTGCAGTGTAGCCAGTACATAGCAGTATGTGGTGCCACCGAAAGCCTCATAATTAACCCACTTATAGGTCAGAACTACTAAAAACACTATGTTGGCTCGACAATATACTACAGTTAGATTCTTCGCACCATTTAACTTTCCGTCTGATGGTGATACAAATAAAATAAGACATTCAAAAGAGTAGTAGTGCCATTATTTTAAATCACTATACGAGAAAAAAAAACAGAGGGGAGAGGAACCAGGTGCCATTTTAGTACAGTAACTCAGATAGAGTGCAGCTGAAACTACAAAAAACATGTTAAATTCAATATCATGTGTTTATTTTAGACCTTAAACTAATCTTGATTCACCCAATAATGCTGATAGCCCTACAGATGGAGCCATTTAGATTTTCCCCACTTTCCTTGGCAGAGTCTTGACTGATAAATGACAGGAAAGTGCTTGGATCTGCCCACCCTAATGGTTCTAATTAAATCCCGTGCAGTTACATGATAAACGTGACCACTACCACTTATATTTTGTATAATATAAATGAAAATTTTGCTTAGCATGGAAAATGCAACTACGAGGAAATTAAGAACCAAAACAAACCCAAAAATTGTCCCTGTTTAGACTCCCAGAGGCTAGAAGTTGGCTGGTAACTGGTTGGAACTAGGTTGGCATTTGGCTGGGAGGGGAAAATTGAAGCGGCTGAATCTGTATGTTTACTGTATTTACAATCACAAATACAAACCCTCTGATGAAAAATATACTTAATACTTAATAAAAAGTTTGAATAGAATCTTTAAAGTCACAATTTTTAAGGTTAAAAAAGGCCAAAAGGATTTTTAACCACTTTAAACTAATCATTGTAATTTTAGGTGAATAGGGTCTTCATTAATCTCTATATATAGACCTGCAGTGGTCCTGAAATCACAGCCTGTCGACCTCATATTCAGCTCTGTGATGACTCAACTGTGAAGAACCAAACCGAGCTCGCAGTTCAGCGAAGGTTCACAAGCCCTGCACCAGTCCATTAACAACGTCTAAAGCTATTAAAAACAAAAACATCCTCAATGCATTACGTTACACTGGGCCATAAATTGACATACAATCCAGCCCTGCCCACTGGGAGCCGTTGGATCAACACTGTTTGAAGGACATAAACAATAAGCTGACTCTTGAATGTGTTTTGCTAAAGCATCCGTCGAGGCCAGCGAGAGGCCGATCGATGCTCAGATGTGTTGATTCAGATGGGAGGAAAGATGGCCAATAGGAGATCAGAGTCAGCACAGCGGAAAAGTCAATGCCAATCTTTCTTCTCCCACGACATCGACCCAAACTCACTTCTGCTCATTTCTCATCTCTTTTTTTTGTTTTCAGGCTGCATCGGCCAATCACACGCTGCACACACGCTGCTTCGAAGGCGGCTGAACCCAGAGATCATGCCAAGGCTCTCTGCATGTGTGTGCGTGTGTGTCTGCAGCAGGATGTGTGTGTTAGCGTTGGGAACATGAATATGGAATGACTGGATAGGTCCACATTGATGCAGTAATGTTCATTGTGATTTTTGTCTACATGGGATGTTACTGAATCAGCAGAGCATTTATTTCTGTATCAACAACTTGCTAAAGGGGCAGGACTGAAAGACTGACGATTGGAGAGATGATGATGATGATGATGAAGCAGGAATTCACTCCGCACTCAGCTGCTTACTAATCTGCACGTTCTGGAGTAGAGCTCACACTCCTCGACGGAAAAGTACAAAACCACACATTTATCATAACTAGTATGAGCTTTTCTCACAAATCTAGAATGACTTTGTCAATAATTGTGAAAACATGCTTTCTTACTTTGTACATTTGACACCTTTTTCATGCAGTGATATAAAACTCAAGCTAACGATGATAATCAGGATTAAGCTTGTAATCTGACAGCTACATTTACCACTGACACGTAGTGGAAGCAATACATTATCTTGTCCAATGAAACGTTAACATTGTAACACGAACTGTGGTTGAACACTAAGTCCCTGTCCAAACAGAGACAACGTTTCAAAGAGTGTTCTCTATAAAGACAGCATCATTTCAACAAATGTGTCCGTCCACACGAAAAAATGAAAACACTGTAGTATATATGCCAAACCTGTAAGTGGTGCTCTAACGCTGCTGCAGAAATACAACATAACCAGAGAAGAAGACACGGAGCAATTGCATACATCATGAGAAATGTGAACAAGCTGCCATAGTTTCTGTTGTTGTCAGGGTTTGTGCATGCAGTTTAAGTAAGCTATGGGGCTATGACTTCATTGTTTCTGAAGCTATCCATATTCATTTTTTCATACTTATCCATTCTGGGACCCGTTTTCTAAAATGTGTGTTTTTTGGCACTTGAAAGAAACGCGGTATCCATGTGGATGAAACGCCTGTATGATTAAAAACTTGTGCAGATATGCCTGAATTCGTCTCTGTGTTGATGGTCCCTACACCCAGTATCAATTTTGCAAATGCCAGGGTAAAAACGATTTATTTATTTCTAAAGAATCACGTATAAATAGGTTTATCTATACCTCTCATCCCTTTCTGGGTTGCAGGGGGCTGCAGCCTATCCCAGCTGACAAGACAAGATCAGCCTCAAAGCTCCACCAGATGACTCTAACAACAAGACCAAAGTTCTCTGTGTCTCTGTTTACGCTGCGCCACAACCAAAGTGCATGAAGCATTAAATACTACAGTTTGTCTAAAGAACACTCATCTCTTCAATGCTAAAATCAACCGGGTCACTTAAGAGGAAGTTCTGTGTCTTTCTGAAAGTCTTGCAGTGACAAACAGCATATCTGAGAACATATACGCTGGGTTAGGGTCTCCAGTCTCCACATCATGGTCTTTATGCTACAGTTAATCACTTGTTCAAATCAACTTTCATTTGATACATGAATCAATCAGCCACTAAGAAATGCTTCACTAAAATCAATATGCAGTCTACAGTAATAAATAGATAAATGAATAATTAAATAAATAATAGGAACGCACAACATTGGATTTATGCCCATGTCCCAAATGGATACAAATCATTTCTACAAATACCAATGCTGATAACCTTACTAGGGATGCACATCGGCATCAGATCAGCATTCGAATTGGCCAATCACGGCCCTTCATTCAGACACCGACCATCAACAAATGAATGTGGGGTCAGCAGATATCAGTTTATATTTATCTGATGTGTCATACCAATTTAATGCTGGCATCAGGCACAGAGAAGACTATTTTTAAAGGGCAGTAAAAATGACTTGTTGGAAAAACTTCACTCTGTTTGCACAATTAAACGTGTCAGAAAATAATGGAATCATTAATATTATTATTATCATTGATATTTCAGACTTTTAATTTTCACTATCGGTGCACCACCAGCACAAACTCATATTTTATTATCAAGAGTATGAAGTCTGCTTGACTAAAACTGAGCTGTTCCTTTCATTGTTACAGTCAAAGTGAAGCATTATGGGATATAACTCGCTGACTTGTATGGTCCTTACATCTGTTGCAAACATCAGCATGACCTGATAATCAGAAAATGTGTTTTTTAAGCTAATATCTACCTAAAGATGCAATCAGATAATGTTTATATTTCTACATGTCAGCCGGATTGCTGTGCACCCTGCCTCTAACCCAGAGGTGGGCAACTTTGGTAACCAAGACGGCCACATTAATTTTATCCTCAGTGACAGGGCGCTGCGTAGTTGAAATTAAAGCAATAAACTTGTGGCTTTCAGATTACTTACAAGTTGTTTGTGTTTATTTTAGTTTTTATTTGAACAAACATTTAGTGACACACAAAGGGGAATTTTAAAGAGATAATTACAGCTCAGGTTTCTTGCTATTTTAATGTATCATGGTAGATTTTGTCTTGTTTCCTTCGCTAAAACCCATTTTTTGATACTTCAAATTAACCGGTGGGCCATAGTAAGAGAGTAGGAGGGCTGCATGTGGCCCCCGGGCCACCAGTTGCCCACCTCTGCTCTAACCCAATGGCAGCTCAGACAGCTCCAGGCCCCTGAACCCCGAGCAGCAAAGACCGGAGGTGGATGAATGACTGTTGTCTCAGATGTTTGCTCATCATCTGTACAGATATCCTGCTTTTGGACACACACCTGAAGGTTGTTTTAGGCTCTGGGTTGTTGGTGTGAAAATCAAAACATGTTTTGTTTGGCTAGAAAGCATTATGAGAGGTTTAATATGATCTGATCTTTCATGAAATTATAAAATGTCAATAGAAAAACAGATGAATGAATCATTGTGCATCTGTATGCAGATTGCAAAACAATGCCTCAGAGTGTGCAAAACCTTTTTGCTGATATCTTTAATCTCTAATTTCATATATATCACAGAAATACTCACTCTGTTGCACATCATATTCTTTGGGTCTAATGTTACAAAATGTATTCTACAGTATTAGGCACACGTTAGGCACTAAAACAAAGAACTGGCTGGCCTGTAACACTTTGGCTGTTGTCATTTCTACACATCACAGCAAAGTGTACTGAAAATATTATGAAAAAGAAAAAAATGTAGAATCCTGCAACTAATCATTTGAAAAGAGTTCCCACAACTGTATCATCTATAAAAGCCGAACCATTAGAAATCAGTTTTCTACAGTCCTATCATTTCCCTCCAATGTTCCTATGAATCAAAATATCTAAATTCTTGTTTTTGGTGTATGTGTTGCTATAAATTCATGAATTAAACTGTCTGGATTCGTGCCTGTATGTATTTATGCAAATGGAAAATGCCTGGCAAATAATTTTTTTATTGCACTAAAAAAGAAGCTTTAACAGCAGAGATGCACATTATCATCGATTTAATATGAGTATCCGCAGATGGTAACATGGTAAATGGACTTTTCTAATCTTTGTCTACTCAAAGTGCTTTTATACTGCAGGTCACATCTACACATTCACACCCATTCACTCACAGATGGTTCAGAGTTTCTATGTAAGTCCATCAGCATCAACTAACACATTCACACCCTTTCATACATATTTATACGCCACTGACGCAGCAGGGGGAGCAACTTGGGGTTAAGTGTCTTGCCCAAGGACACATCGCCATGTGACAGACAGAGCTGGGCTCAAACCTGCAGCCTTCTGACCAGACCGCACCACCGACACCCCGGGTACTAGCTTAAAAAGTGAAGTATCAGTATCTGCAGATGTTAAAATTTCTGCTGATATATCAGAAGAAATATCCCTCATACAATGCTTCACATTATTATCACAGAATATCAGAGTGAAAAAGCATTTTTTTCTTGTTCACATCTGTTTCCAATTCATATTTCTGTCAAGGGTCAGTTTTAGTAAAGTGGAGACTGTGTGCTGTCATCCACAAAACATCTGTATCTGGGATGATGAGTTCAGGAATATTGGCTTATTGGATATCTGTAAAAACCCAACAGTGGCATCCCTATTTAACAGGTTTTACTGTTTATATTTAACCAATCTGCAAATAATGAGGAGCTTTATCTTCTCTTTTTATTAAATCTTCTTATTTTTTGGGCAATTTTTCCAACAATTTTGAACAATTTGCCCCTCTGATGTAGCCCACTTTAACACAAAAGCTGCCCACTGATTTAAAGAGCACTACTGCTACTTGTACTTGAGTCAAATTTTATTAAAGTTTTCCTTGGGTACAATATTTGTGTACTCTCCCCCAACCCTAATGTGCTGCAGACAGTGCTGAGGGGATTGTGTACTGAGGAGCTGGAGGACCCTGGTGGCCAAACTACACGCTGACACAAGCCTAAACACTGCTATATGATTCATGATCAGATTTGGGACAGGCTCTTGGATGATGCTCTACACTCATTAATGAAGATGTGACAGATAAATATTCACCTAGTCTTGATTTTGGTATTCAGGGGAGTAAGAGTTCGTTTGCAGTGGATGAAGCCAAAATGAGAGGAGAAATCACATTAATAATGGATGTGCAACAAATACAGTTTAAGAACTGCCATTAAAAGCAATTTTTAAGTCCATTACTTCTTTAAAAGTCAAAAAGCTTTGAAGAAATTTACAATCCCTGCAACAAAATGAGGAGAATTTCTGTGACAGCTGTTTGGAGAAGAAGAGAAACTGACAGAGACCATCATAAGATCATCACTTTGGTCTAAAATGAGTCAAAGCTTACAACAACCAGCAGATTAATCAATGAATAAAAATCAACAACACAAATATTTGTCATTATCACCACTTTATGGTCAGATAATGGGATGATAGTATATTATCAGTATATATCACTGTGCATTTTTCCTTGAAAGTGGCCAAGCAAAGCCCTCACATGGATGGATACTGAATGGATTAATGGTAGAAATGCTGTAATAATATAGTTACACTGACTCTGGTGATTCTGTAGAGCTCTGCAGAGGACATTTATGGAAAAAAGTGTGATCTAGGAATGAGGATAAAGAAATCCTTTTTAAAAAAAACAGCTCATTTCTTAGAAGCATTCCTGTTTGATTATAACTCCTGCTGACTTCACACTGTTTTGACTCAGACTGTAGAAAGATCAAATGTGTCAGCCCATAAAAACGACTTAAAAACATGTCAGAGAAATATGACCAGAGCAGATTAATGTGGTTTGTTTTATGAACAACCAGCAGCAGCTCGGTATGAAACAGCAGCCTGTGGGTTTCTGCAGCTGGAGACATTTTTGTTCACATTTTTTTTTTTTTTTTTTTTTTGCACAAAGAGCTGGAAAATAGTCTGGAAAAATGAGAAACACTCCGCAGACGTTACTCACCAATGCTCCTGAAACTCTCTGACAAAGTTCTCCTCAACTTTTTCATTTTTCCGATTTTCTCCACGGGCTGGGAGGCTGGCATCAGGTCGCACATTTCTCCTTCTTTTCTCCTCAGCGAGTTTGTCAGCGGGACTGTCGGCGGTCTGTAGCGGGAGGAGGAGGTCCGATGTTCGGGCAGCTCAGCGGGGCTCCTTCAGCCCAGCTGCAGCGCTGAGAAACAGGAAACGAAGCCTGAGCAGCTCTCACTTCTCTCATCAACTAGTTTGAACAATTCCTGACACTGATTTTCTACAGAATGAAACTACATCTCCAAAAAAAAAAAAAGAGGCAGTAAAAGTCCGCGCAGGAGCAGAAGCATCCGAACCAGAGGCTGTGCGTAATTTGCTGCGCCTCTCTGGTGCGTCTGTTCCGGTTTGGATCCTCAAATATGCATCCAGCTCTCACTTCTTTCTTTCTTCTCTCTGTGTCCCAGTCGCTCCCTGCTCCACCGCAAACGAGATGTCATTTTTGGGATTCTCTCCCTGCTTTCAACCCTCAGATCCCGCCCTTTACGCACGGATTGGAGAAGTCCCGGAGAGCACTGTGGTCCTATTGGTGCATCTCACCGTCCTGAAGGAACACAGCCCCGCCCTGTAATGTGTTGCAGGAGGAGGAATATTTTCATGGACCAGATTGTAGCGAGAGCTCCTGCTTGAGCCTGCTGCCCTCTGCGAGACCCGCCGGTCATTGTCAGCATATCGAGGTGCTCCTCCAAACAGCAACATCAGCGGGGTGTCTGATTTCACCTGGAAATGATCATAAAGGATAAACAGATGAAATAAATCATTGGTCAGAGGGCAGCATGGCAGTTTAAAGTCAGTGTGTGAAGAAGGGTGAATTTTTAATGATTGGGAGGATTTTACAGGACAAACACAAGATCCCATTCAAGTCTGTTTGAGATACATGGAGCCATATTACTTCTGTATTTTTCAGGATATGCTTTATTGTTCTCCATTTTTTGTTACAAATTTGTGTGGCGGTGTTCATTTTGACAGCACTTTTTGATTTAGTTTTAGTCAGTCTTTTGCCTAAAATACCTTTTAGTTTTAGTCGTAATTTAATCTTCTAAATTGTTTTAGTTTTAGTTGATGAAATTTTACAACATTTTAGTCGATGAAATCTACTGTGAATTTAGTCGACTAAAATATGAAGTGTAAAGTGTAAGGCATTTTTATGTTTCCTTGAATTTCTGAAGTCATGTTTTACACTTGGATAAAATGAAACGTGATAACCCTTTATTGAATGCTAGTAAAGTCTGAATGTATAAATGAACAGAAACAAATTGAACTTTTGTGTGAAATGCAGTCACCTTTATTTAGGCTACCTGGCAGAGCATCTCAGTTACAATACCAGAACTGACAACAAACAGTGAAGCTGCTCTACATGAATATATCAATTCATAAAGAGAGGAGCTCTGATTGGATCGCTCCCCAACTTATCCCACCACCACAAAGCTAAGGCAGCTGTGATTGGATGTCCCTCTTAACTCATCCAACCTTTCCACACAACCAAAGTAGCTGTGATTGGATATATTCCTAACTTGTCTCTACTTTCTACATGACCAAATTAGGTCTGCTTGGATTAAGTCTCTGTCAGACATTTTAGTCTAGTTTTTATTTGTTCATGAAAATGTCAGTTAATGTAGTGTTGGTTTTGTCCATGTGCACTTGTTTTTATTAGTTACTGTCTAGTTTTCATCAGGGATCCAAAGGTTGTTGACCAAAACTATAATAAAAATAATATGTCAACAAAATGAACATTGTTGTGTTGACAACCAACTCTGAACTGTGAACCTGACAGTGACACTCATCGTGTCACATTTAAATCACGTCTTTAAACTCACTTTTTTAGACTTCCTTTTACATGATGCCTTTTTACTGCTTACATACTTGTTCATCAATTTTGTTAGTTATTTATTGTACTCTATTTCATCCACATACTTATTTTACAATTAATTAAACAAACTATTTTAATCTCTGCTGTTCTTTCTCCTCTCACCGGTTTCTTGTCATTTTAGTCCTGTTTTCCCCATCCTCTCATGTTTTCATATACTCCCTTTTTATCATCTTCTATCTACCCTCTTCTTCCATCTTCCTGATGTGATGTTGTCATCAACTTTCATCTATTCATCTATGTATCTATAAATCTATCATCTATTTGTTGTCTCCTTATCAGTATACATAAAACGAAATACCTTCTTTTCTAATGTTATTCATATGTGCATGTTGATATTTTAGCCTGTACTTATGTAGTATATCCCTTTAGTACTTCAGTCGTCTCCAGTTTACCATTTTCTTTGCTTTTGCTGCTTTATTTTACTTGAACCTCGGCGCCTTTTCACTGACTTATTTGGTCTCTGTTTGACCTGATTGTTGATTTATTGTCTCCAGGCTTCTGCCTTTTTCTGCCTTTGTTTTGTCTGTTAAAGCACTTTGTAAACATCTGTTTTTAAAAGTGCTAAATATAGTTACTATTATTATTTAAGTTATTATCATAATGTCACTCATCCCTACCTGCATCCCTGACCAAAAAATCTGTGCATTGTGCATTTAGCTTCACTGACGGGTTAAAGGATATATGCTATAACCAATTTTAAACATGCCTTTACTTGTTTTTGGTCTTTTTCCAAAAATCAGTCAATCTAACACTGTCAGTGTTAATGCTGTCAGTGTTACATTGACTGATGTTATGCTGCATGTTCTGACCATGATAAAGGTTAAGAAATAAGTTTACTAAGTTTCTGTCAACCAGTGTTCATTCTGTTGACTAATTATTTTCGTCACAGTTTTTGTCAACAACCTTTTTTTCAAAAAACTAAAACTACATTAACTGACATTTTCATCAACAAATAAAAACTAGACTAAAATGTTTGACAGAGACTTAATCCAATCAGACCTAATTTGGTCATGTAGAAAGTAGGGACAAGTTAGGAATATATCCAATCACAGCTACTTTGGTTGTGTGGAAAGGTTGGATGAGTTAAGAGGGACATCCAATCACAACTGTCTTAGCTTCATGGTGGTGGGATAAGTTGGGGAGCGATCCAATCAGAGCTCCTCTCTTTATGAATTGATATATTCATGTAGAGCAGGTTCACTGTTTGTTGTCAGTTCTGGTATTGTAACTGAGATGCTCTGCCAGGTAGCCTAAATAAAGGTGACTGCATTTCACACAAAAGTTCAATTTGTTTCTGTTCATTTATACATTCAAACTTTACTAGCATTCAGTAAAGGGTTATTAGATGTTTCATTTTAACCAAGTGCAAAACATGACTTCAGAAATTCAAGGTAACATAAAAAATGCCTTACACTTTACACTTCATATTTGAGTCGACTATATTTACAGCAGATTTCATCGACTAAAATGTTGTGGAATTTCATCAACTAAAACTAGACTAAAATCAAAACAATTTAGATGACTAAATTATGACTAAAACTTAAAGATATTTTAGGCAAAAAGCTACAACTAAAACTAAATCAAAAAGTGCTGTCAAAATTAACACTGGTGTGAACAATGAGCTGGTCCTCCATTTCTGAGGTCCATCCTTCTTCCCTTTATTGTTTCCTTCCTTTCTTGTTTCCTTCCATCCTTATTCCCTTTATTGTTTCATTCCTTTCTTGTTTCCTTCCATCCTTATTTTCTTTATTGTTTCATTCCTTGATGTTACCGAACTTCTGTGTTTGCTTCCTTATTTCCTTATTTCCTTTCATCCTTGTTTCCTTATTTCCTTCTGTTCTTTCTTCCTTCCTTGTACCTTTCCACCCTTGTTTCCTTCCATCCTTGTTTCTTGCCTTTCCTGTTTCCTCCCATCCTGGTTAACTTGTTTCCTTCCATCCTTGTTTCCTTGTTTTCTTCCTTCTTTGTTTCCTTCATCATTGTTTCCTTACTTTCTTGTTTCCTTGTTTACGTCCTCCCTTGATTCCTTCTATCCTTGTTGCTTTCCATCCTGGTTTCCTTCCTTCCTTCCTTCCTTCCTTGTCCTTACCAGACCACGGTGTAGCTCTGGATGACTGAACACTGACAGATGATCACATGTGTCTTTTATCACAGGCTCATTTTTTACCTCCTAACATGTTCCATGTCATTGGCAAGTGATGCACTTTAGTAGGATATCAGCAAATGCTGAACATTGGGTTTATAAAATCAGGGGAATTTTTGTGCTCCTGTGGGTTTAACAGGTCAAAGTCTCCACAAATAAAGTCACATTTTATTACCTGAATTACTTCATATCCACTGTTTGCTCCTTAAATGTGACTGTCTACACCTCAGGAGGTCTGTTAACTCAGCTCACTGTGAAACTTCGCTTCCAATTAGGACTCCAGCTGTTGAAGTGTTGTGTTGAAGTAAATATTTCCTCAGTGTTGTCTTCACTCTGACTTGTGTATTGATGTAAATGGTTTCACCATCATGTTCTTTGTGTTCTGAAGTGAAAGATGTTTAGTTTTAGTGTTTAAGGTTCACTCACAGGCTCTTGTATTTCAGGGACTCCAGCTGATGTTATTTCACAGCTGTGAATGTTTTCATGAGTTGTGTATGTCATGGTTCTCTATTTATTGCCCATATTGGTCTACAGTTTGTTGATTCCTCTAACATCTGTCCAACTCGCTGTTGACAAGTGCTTTGGCTTCTTCTGGTGCTCCGTTGAGTTTTATGGATGCTTTACAGTTGTTTGTCCATGTTGATCCAATTTTCAGATTCACATTCACAACTTTTTTTTACTCAAACGGGCAATTCAGTTAACAGCTACCAAGACTAACAAGCACAAGTTCGGCAGACCAGCAGGGTCACCCATGAATAAAAGCTTCACATTTTATCAGTGATAAGAAGCATGATGGCTTATAATCGCAGAAGTGCAACAAGTTTAAATCAAAATCAAAGACCAGCGTTTCACAGTCCTTGTCCTCTACTTGTTTGTGGAGACTTTAACATAGACCTGTTAAATCCACAGGAACACAAACATACAACTGAATTCATAAACTCAAGGTTTAGTGTTTGCTCATATCCCAATAAAGTGCTACACTTACCAATGACATGTTATTGATAAGGAGGTAAAAACTGATAAATGACACTCTGTCAGTGTTTGTAATCATCCGGAGCTACACTGTCAACTGGTCAGAACAAACCAGGATGGAAGGAAACAAAATTGGAAGGAAGCAAAGAAGGAAGAAGGGAAGAAAGTAAACAAGGATGGAAGAAACAAGGAAACAAGGAAGAAAGGTAACAAGGTAACAAGGAAAGAAGGGGAAAATTATAAGACAGAAACAAAAAAGGCAGGGAGAATAAAGGAAACAGGGATGGAGGGAAACAAGTAAACAAGAATAGAAGGAAACAAGGATGGAAGGAAACAAAGAAGTAAGGAAACAAGAAAGGAAGGAAACAAAGAATAAAAGAACCAAAGAATAAAGGAACCAAGGGAGGAAGGAAACAAGACAGGAAGGAAACAAAGATGTAAGGAAACAATGAATAAAGGTAATACGGAAACAAGAAAGGAAGGAAACAAGGAAGGAAGGAAACAAAAATGGAAGGAAACAAGGGAGGAAGGAAACAAGAAAACAAAGAAGGAAGGGAACAAGGATGGAAGGAAACGAGGAAGGAGGTATTCTTGACTTGTATTTTTAATCATCTCTATCTTTTTTTTTTTTTCAAATATATTCAGTGTTTTTCAATGTTTTGAGATGGGACCAAAACATTTGACTGGTGGGCCACACTGAAGGAGTTGGGGGGCTGCATGTGACCCCAAGGTCACCAGTTGCCCACCACTGGTCGAGATTGCAGCCTGCTGATTAAATGAGCTTATTTTATTTCATTAAAGGGCCACTCCAACCATTGGTCAAATATAATGATAGTGACACCTCACAGCACAGCAACAAAAATAACACCCTTGTCCAATATTCAGTTATTTACTGATATTTGATCATCAAGAACTGCAGTCAACACATTGTCTAAATCAGTGATTCTCAACTGGTGGGTTGCAGACCCAAAAGTGGGTGGCGGACCCTTTTTCAGTGGGTCGCGAGCCTATAGCTGGGCAAAAAAAAATTATTAAAACCCCTGTGCTTTTATTTTGAAGGGAATTTTTTATTCAGGGGAGCGCCGTCTATTCAGACTCTCTGTTTTCATGGTACAGTGTTTGTTATATATTCAGTGAGTAGGTACTCAACTACAGCTACATATTTTTAGTATTTTCTGAATGATTTCTCGGTAGCTGGACTATTTTATTTCATGTTTGAGCACTAAAGCTCTGTGGAGTCTGTTAAAAAGGCTGAAGTCACTGAAGTGTTTGTGTGTTGTGACTCTGCCTCATGATCAATGATCATTTAGTGCTGCTGACTGAATATTATTAATACAGAGCTGTTCAGTATGTATCCTCTGATGCAGCTGGATCACAGCTACAGTGAGATCCGAACTCTTAAACCTTGTGTCCTAAGATGCTCTTTTTAGTTGTGATTAAAATGCCAATAATATTGTGTAAAGGGGAATATTTCCCTCTGTGTCATTGCCGTCTGCTGGTCATTTTGCTTTATCATTAAAAAAAAACTTTGTGTTTGTATACTGACATCTTGTACTATCTCAGGTTCAAATTGCAGCATCTTTATATTAAATAAATTTGAGAAGATGAAAATGTTCCTTGATTTGGGTCCCAGCTGGACATGAAGGAGTGAAGGAGGGTCCAGATGCTGAACCAGTTGAAAACCTCTGGTCTAAATTGTACTACATAAAACATTTCTGAAAACCACATTGATCAAAATTCACTTCATCCTTGAGGACCAAGTGTTTCAAAACAATAAACTCACAAAACTTTTCAATCTAATGTCATATTTTTAACCAAGAGAGTAAAAGAGATCCGTCTCATCATGCAGCACCATTCAGGTTAAAACACTGAAATATGACTTGTGGTCCATGTTGAGCCAACAATATTAATACCATAACAATATATATGACGTTGTTTTGACACTTAAACACCAGATTTGTAACCTTGCAGAGCAGATGGACCTGCCTGATTCATTGTCTGAAATCATGCAGATCCATCTTACCAAGCTTTAATCTCCAACGGCTTCACTCGACAAAAAGCTGAATGGCCCAATCAGGGGAAAGAGGTGGAGCTGCAGACGTGACGACAGCAGGAAGTGACTGCATGTTTGAAAACAATGGTGGCATGTGAAGCGGTCTCCGTGGATACTGCACTATCTGCAGTTTTATAAGAAATGGACTGAATTTCTTCTTTAAAAAAGGAGCAAAGAACGTCACTTAAAGCTTTTCTTATGGTAAGTCATGTTGTTACTCTTCTTCCAAACAGTTTTGGTAAGAGTTTGATCTACCAACTGGCTCCTCTGGTCATGAAAAAGATGGGAAGGACTCCAAACCCCGTTGTGATAATCGTGCCTCCGCTGGTTGCCCTCTGGGGAGGCTGGAGATCACTGCTGGGAAACTGGGAGATGAGCAGATGATGCCAATTATCTGCATAGCCACGATTTCTGATAATTACTTACCAATATTTTCAGTTTTTTACATTCTGCTTTCATGCTTTTAAAATTGCCGAAATGTTCCCTGAAAAGGAAGAATGTGGACAGTAAACTAGCTTTACTTTACGTTCTTGACTGGCAAACATTACTTGATACTGTAACACTATTAAATCTCCTTGTTTATAACATCAGCCTTGGTGATTTGGGAAATTAATGACTTATTTTATTGTAACATTTCAGACAAAGAAGGAAGAAGCCTGTGTGATCCTTCGGAGTAGGAAAACATGTTCAGATGTTTCAAGGACATTGCCTATGCTGTAACTTAGCTTTAATAAATTAAAACATGTAGGAAACAGGAAACTGTCTTGTGAGGTATAAAATATCTTATCTAATTTATTGTAGCTATCTACTGTATATATATATAAACTACTTATCCATACTTTCTTATATTAAATGAAAATTAAGCAAGAAAACAATGGCTTGCAAGATTTCATAAAACATTTTATTAAATCCTGTTGTTTTTAAACTAACCACACAGGCCCAATGCAAAAGACTTTTCATCCAGGATGTAAGATACAACAAGAAGCAGACCAGTGACCACATTAAAATTAATAATTTGTTCAAAATTGATGAGCTATCATGCTTTAAATTACATTGTTATTGTTGTTATTGTTGTACATTGTTTTAAATGAGCTTGTAAAATGGTCATCATTAAAATGTCAAACGTAGCTTCCTTCCCGTCAATAGACCTTCGATAAATGTGAGAAACATACATTCCCCATACAAGTCCTATTGCCTCGGTTGCATTGCTTGGAGCTGTCAAGGGCTCCCATGATCCGCCATTGCTGTCAAATAAGTGGCCCATTGCCGTCTATGGAGATTACGTAACTCTCTCTTTCCATGGCTCTGGTATAATTTAATGTAAGATCATAGTCTAAGGACTGAAACATAGTTTAAGCTAATGGCTAACAACAGGGTCTACCTGCTACGTCATACTGTGGCTTGATATGATTGGTCTGTGATGAGTGTGACTGGCCTAACGATCATCCAATCACCAGCTGCAGTTGTTTTTGAAGGTTCAGCCTCTGGAACCATTTTCTATGGGCTCTTCTCCAGATGGACTTGTGAAATATTTCCGTGGCTGTCGTATTTTGAGCTGTCTGTCTCGTGTGTCAGGTTAGTAGCTTTGGTATGATCATGATTTTCTTGTGGACCTCGGTCTGCAAAACTCCCATAATACACACATGCAGCCTGTTCTTGCCCTAACAAGAGTGTCCTGCAACAGCTAACTTCTTTGGTGTATGGTTGAGATTAAAGTAAGATCTGGACTAAAGTTATCCCAGCTGAGAGATGGATCTGAATCGTGCAGCAGTGAGCTCTCTTCTGTTTCTGTCGTGTGTCTTTATGTGATGGTGCGTGTGCTGCAGTCACCACAGCAGCTGCATCTCTAATTCACAGAATAACGCTGAA
Source organism: Cetoscarus ocellatus (assembly GCA_037902135.1). Lineage (NCBI taxonomy): Eukaryota > Metazoa > Chordata > Actinopteri > Labriformes > Labridae > Cetoscarus > Cetoscarus ocellatus. The sequence continues at coordinate 206,151 of JBAMNC010000633.1, read as the reverse complement.
GGAGAGAGTGTGTACCTTAACATGTCTGAGTGTTGGATCTCTGAGGATCTGTGAGGGAGCTGCCCGGTATGGAGACATCTCAGGAATGCAGAGGAGCGGCGTGTTTTCATGCAGCGGCCTAATTACTCTGACTGCAGGGCTCATAAGTGAGATGAATGTCCAGCTTGATTAGTTTGAATTGACCCGTCATTACAGAGCACGTCCTCATGATGCGTGCAGATATTTGACCTGTTTCAACACACCTCTGCAGTTAATAAAAACTAATAAATGGAAGAAAACAGAGCTTTGGTCTTCAAGGGATACGCCAACATTTTCTTTTCATGTCTTGCCTCACTCCTGAGTCCATGACAAGCAGATAGACATCATTCTTTAGACTGTACTGAAGTAAGAAGTCAGTGGGAAGTGTTAACCTGCCACTGCCTACAGTTATCAGATAAACTCTTCAGCAACTCTAAACAGTCCTTTTCTGCTTGTTATGACTCTTTTTTTATTTTTTATTATTTTATTTTTTTTATTATCTTCTGCTATCGTCATATTGTTTTCTTCTACTCCTAAACAGAGGCTTTGTTTTATTGACCTACTTCCTCTGTGGTTTGCGCTTGAGATGTGACATTCGCGAACAAGTCGAGTGTTGTAAACAGCTCTTTTAAATGACTGATGAGAACCGATTTATAGTTTTGAGTGAACCATTTGTTTGCAAGCCATTCTTAAATTTGCAGGCGATTTGCATTTAAAAATGGCTCACAAACAAACGGCTCACTCACTTTATGTGTGAGGGGGGAGGACAAAGAAGACAAAACAAGGTGGCCGCTCTACACCTTCTTCAACTTGTGGCCAGCTAAGATGGAGGTTAAGAAAAATGCAAACACAGTGTCACATGATGAGCTTTTTTCATCATTATTCAATCTTTTATCTGGATGTTTGTCCCATTACTAATGTTTTACATGATCACGAGCCCTCGTGGACTCACACTCACACTTAACACTATTAGAGTCTGAGAGGGCTCTAGGGTGGACGTTGGGTTGGGCTTACATGTACTGTATGCACAGACAGATGGACAGACAAACAGATAACCTGTAAACATGTCACCCCTCTTAACGTGTAGGCGTATAAAAAACTGACAGAGTGCTAAAAACTGTGAAGAAGCTCTGAGCAGCTGTGACAGATGAAGCTTACTGTAGCAGGAGAGCCGAGCAGACATGTTTTTAAAACCTCATCATGAGAGTGGTACATTGTCAGTCTGATCGCTGACACCTCCAGCCAACACATCAGAGTATGTGAGACACTGAGCCCAAAACTGCTCTGAAGAACAGTGTGTGTGAATATGTATGAGTCACTGCGATGGGAAGTTTAGCACCCTGCACAGCAACCTACACTGCAACAATGAAAACTCAAAGTTGCTGACATTCAATACATTTTCAGTAAACAAAATATTTTCATGTGTTATGAACTTAATCAAATAAGTTATTTAACCTATCCTTATTAGGTTTTTTATGTAAAGTTGGTCTTATTTCCCAATTTAAGTTTGCAAAACTGAAAACAAGTGGTTTAAGGTCAGGTGAGGTCAGGCCAAGTTCTGAAAACATAGTTCGCAACAGGTCAGAAGAATTTGGTGAAAGACTGGCAGGTGGTAAGAAAACACAACACATCCATGATATGCTGCATCTGGTCTGGGTTTGAATCCTGGTTGAGATTATCTTTATTTCAAGTAGTTTTTCTCTTACCTCAAAATTTTGAGTTTTGACCCCAAAACTCAAAAATGTAATGCAGACAGTTACCTTGAAATTTGAGTTTTCTGGACTTTTTTTTTTTTTTAACTCTTTACTGTCAGTGTATTAATCTGTGTGAGAAAGGGTGGAAGCTGACACGGACAGTCACACAGTGTGAGTAGTTGAAGGACTTAAAATGGGCCCTTCAAGTGGAGTCCATCTATAGTTTCATCATAGGACCATTCACAGGATAAAAGTGGAACCATGATCTGGGGTTATATGTGTCGTTGAAAATCACTTGACGGTGAAAATACACTGATGGTTCAAGAAGAGAGGCAGGGGTGGGTTTTGAGGTGGTGGGACTGGCAGAAATGTTATTTTCCTTTGTGTAGGTCGATGTTTGGTGATAAACTGGGGCTTGCAGAGCTAGCAAGGGGATCAAATTGGTGCAGAAGTTAAATAATCAATCATTTAGAGACATTCGCAATAATACCACAAGGCCGTGATATTTATCTCAATTCATGCTGCAGTGCGCCTTGGATACTCCTCAAAGGCTCAAAGGCAGAGAGGCTTACTCGCGGCGTTCCTGTCTCCTGCTGAGTCTACATGCCTCCCACTCTCCAATATCGCGCCTCTGTTATGACCTCTGGAGACAAAAGAGGGGGTCAACTCGTTCCCTCCATTACGCCTCCTGGATGTTCACAGTGGAGGAAAAACATCACAGAGGGGCAAACATTACTCCTTGAAATGGCAGTGTGAAATGGGCTATAGAAACATTGGAGTGACCACTGACCTGCAAAATCTGGTCATTTCAAATGGTAAATGTTACGGTGCTTGTTTTTTCTCGTCATCTGATGGCCAAAAATGCTTATATTTCTGTAGGTCACACTTCCCTGAATTTACACTCTGATAGTTGAGGTGGAAAAAAGGGCATGATGGGAATTTTAAGAACTTGTCAATATGGTGGTCTTCACATGTACTGGAGCAGCACTCAAAAAACAAAAAAGTCATCCAGTGAGCTCACTAGATTTGTACTAACAACATCCTTGTTAACAAAGTGGGCATTTTCACAAAATCTGAAGAAAATCAAATAAATTCAAATGTTGCATTTAAGACCATCCCTTGAGATGCAGCATCTCATTTTCAAGAAGGTCCCTCTCTCTGTATGTTCACAGAAGGGCCTGGATGTATGAACAAATAGCCTGAGAACCTTATGCCCTCTACCTGGGCCATCACTGGCACAGAGCCATACACAGCCTCACAAAGCCATTATTTCAGGGACACAGGTGCCCGCTTTGGACATTTCTGCCCCCTTGTCTATAATACCTGATGTCTGGCCTTCTGTTGGTACCAGATGGCTGCGGTGTAACTACACCAGAAAGATCTTCCAGCCAAAGCTGTCTTTCAGGTAATGTGGGAGGAAAAAGCTGTTCTGGTGCTGTGACTGTTTATGTCTTCACTGGTCAGAGCATCTGGCTGAAAAATGTTCTTGGCTCTTGCTCAGATACGTACCTTTTTGTTATGGCTAAGAATACTACTGTACGGAATTGATATGAGCTTCTTTTGACCTCCATGTAAAGTTAAACCACATAAAAATCTAAACTATTGTCTATCAGAAAGGTAGACAATGTGTAGGATCTGGTCCTGATCCGCCTCCTGTTTCTTCATGGTTTTCAGCTCAAAGTTATAATTATTATGTCTTACTTACCTTAGTGGGTAACAAACTCAGACTGTTCAAAAGCACAGAGAAATTTAGAGAATTTTGGTATTGTTTTTTAAAGCTGTGCAATACTGGGGCAGGACAACGTTCTCCATCAGGGGTGATCAAAATATCCCTGATGCACCTTTCACATTGCACGGCTCCTAACCTGGCACGCCAGATGGACAGCTCCGTATATCCGCCACGGAAATATTTCACTCGTCCATCTGGAGAAGAGCCCATAGAAAATGTTTTCAGGGGCAGAACCTTCAAAAACAACTGCAGCTGGTGATTGGACGATCGCTCTGCCAGTCACACTCATCACAGACCAATCATATCAAGACACAGTATGACATAGCAGGTAGACCCTGTTGTTAACCGTTAGCTTAAACTATGTTTCAGTCCTTAGACTACTGTCCTACATAAACGTATACAACACAGATGTATCATTTACCACTTATATGTGACGTGAACATCGTCAACGACAATGCCCACCAAGTTCTCCTGGTTAACTTCTGAGGAGAACAAATTTCACCAGGTATCGCTGAGCAACCATGACAACTTAATTTGACGTGTTCAGTCCAGAAAAAATTGGTTAGAAACCTGAGAAGTTTGTCCATGACTGAAACCAAAATAGTTGGTTCCAGCTGACGAACCGTGACTTCATCTGTGGGCAAGTCATACCCCGTGTTGATAAAATGAGCTGGAAGATGAAGAAGTCGAGAAAAATGGAGAAGGAGGAGATGACATGTCGTTGCGTGCTTGATTGCTGGATGAAAACAAAAACCTTAAGTAAAGCAACAAATGCTTTCGTTCTGCTTAAACTGGGATGAAAATGGGCTGGTTCTCTAGAAAGCACCAAGGTTGAAAGAATCCAGAACGGAACCGGTTCCAGAAAAAGAACTGTGCTGGTGTGAAAGCCCTCTGTGTTGTTTTCAGGTTGTCTACCTGTCACAGCTGCCCCCTTCTTATGAAAAGGATATTCAAGAATGGATTTTTCATTAAACACTGCACACATGTCCTCTCTGGCTAATGTTTGTGTATTGGTTTACTTGAAAGTTAACAAGGTACGGTTAAATATGTTCGTTTTTTTTTTTTTTAATAGCCATTAAAATAAACTCTTTACAGAAGCCTGTCCCAAACTGAAGTAAGACGTGTCCTTTTTTGAATCCAGGATACCAGGGGGCCCACTAAACCCTCATGAAACCGTAACATATGGCTCAAAGTATTAAACTCCTTATTTTGATTTACAGACATTGTAAACATGTGCTCCTACACCTTCCTGTAATGGTCTCTTTTTGAACCACTGATAGTCTCTTAAAAAACTGTAAGAAAGGAAGTGGTGTAGTTAGATATTGATGAAATCCATCCATCCATCTATTGTCGATACCCAATAGGGGATATTGTTGATATCCCATTCTGGGTTATGGGGGGCAGAGCCTATCCCAGCTGACATTGGGCAAGAGGCAGGATACACCCTGAACCAGGGCCACACAGACAGCCGTTCATTCTCACACTTGCACCTATGGGCAACTCAGAGTCACCAATCAACCAAATAAGCATGTTGAGTGCCTAGAGGGAACCCATGCATGCACGGGGAGAGCCCGGACCTAACCTGACACACCAGATGGACCATTCGATACATTTCACTCGTCCATCTGGGAAAGAGCCCATAGAAAGTGTTTGGAAAGGGCTGAACCTTTCAGAAGCATATCGGGCAACTGATTGGACGATTGTTCCATCATTCAACATTAATACAGGCCAATCAAATAGTGTAGGCGGGGTCTACTGTGCTGCAGAACGTAAGCCACTTTGTAAAACAAACTCTCGTCTGAACATGTCAAAGGTGGAGCGTACAAGATCTTACTATAGAGAAGTTTGTACTGTTGGTATTTGTTTTTCTGTTTAATAAAGAAATGTGGTCCAGATCTGATAAAACTGCTACTAAAGCTGTTAGCATCTATGCTAATCCCTGTATGAGCTTGCTGGTTTTGCTCCAGTTCATTCCTCTTCTGCTCTAAAGGACTCTGATTGGGTAGTGCTGCTTTAGGTCGCTCACATTCGTTGTAGACTGGAGCTTGTCAGGATGGATCTACCTGGCTATAGACATTAAATCCACTGATCCAGCTGCTGTGCAAGGTTAGGTGGTTCTATATGCAGCAATTCATTGCTCTATCATCTGTGCCAACTGTTTTTGTAAGGATACAGAGCTGATCTTTGTCAGTATGGCTAATGTTTAGGCAAATGCCATGTACCTCATACAACCTCCTGAACTATCCAGCGCTCCCACTCTTTTCTAGATTTTATGTAGTGTCTCAATATTATAAATTTATGGTTTAGACTTATTTTTTAATCTTTATTCACTCTGCTTTTTTATATATTTTGTTGACTTACTGTTTAAGTAGCAAACATAGTCATATTTTATGGCTAAGTGTGCATTAGTTACAAAGTATATTTTCACTTCATTTCCCATGTTTGATTGTTGTTCACCAACAAGGTAGAAGGAAGATCAATAATTGTCCTGGACAATTCAAGCTTTCCAGGACATTTTACTTTTTTCCTCATTTTCCATATGTTTCAATGACTAGAAATTGGTCAATCCTTTTCCAGGTTTTCCAGGATATGTGGGAACCCTGACTATCCCTTTAGGAGGAAAGTGAATGTGTGGCTGTTGGGGACAACAGGTGTCTGCATTTAGATTCTGGATGGTTTCTGGACTGCATCAGTCAGTCTCTGAGAGGAAAAACAAAACCTTTATACCTTATAAGTGCACAGAGGACATTATTGGTAAAAGAGATTATTTATTCATGTGTCCAAAGACACTGTCAGTACAATCATCATTTATTGATATAAACACTGTATGTGCAAAGTGCAAAGACTGATATGAAACTAGGATATTTAAAACAAACCTACAGGTTTAAAGATACAACAGAACACAAACAAGTTTGGAAAACAGAGATTGGACATCCATTCAACACACTACACTGCATCTTTAGGAAGAATCACAAGGCAAAAATAAATCAGCGTCTCTACGATCAGGCTTGTTAATGTTTGAAAAAGTGTGATTTTTTTTTTCCTTCAAAACAGATTAATGAGAACAACAGCACTCAGTGGTATTCATCTAAATGTTTGTATTAGAAACAGGCATCCGCTCAAGCTAAAAGTGAAGAGCAGCTCAACGTGCAGCCTGTGGATCTCCTCCAGTGCAGCTGCTCTTTTACTCATTCTCAAACTTGCTGTACGGGTGGTCCGCGTCCCCCATCAGACCTGCGCAGAGAAAGGCAGAGAAAGAGGAGACCAAATCAAAACACAGAAGCTCATGGTGAGAAACGTAACGTGATGTGCTGTTTTATTCCTCGTATGTTTCTTATACTTTCCATAAATCTTTCAAGAGGGTCCTCTGATGTGGACCAGAATACCAAAACCAAATTCAGTTCATGAAATATAAACGGAAGACTCCACCATCAATATTGCAGCATTATTGAAAATCAAGCAATGGGACGTTTCTGACAGTTTCCCCCCGATCTGCCTGGAACACTTTTAACAAGACGACCCAGAATCAATCTTCACAAGCCTCAGGATCAACACAGAAGTCAAGAGGATGATTTTCTGTTCAGATGCAATATTAACAGTCCTGGTTTTCTCTCCTTTGTGGTCACCATGGTGATGAGCAGGAGAATCAGGAGTTGTTTTTGGCCTTATGGACGTTAGTCATTCGTCTGCAAACGGTCAATATGTGACAGTAATTGTATTTTTTTGTCATTCCAAGTAAACCTGAATCACAAGAGGCAGTGGTCATGGAGGGAAGAGAAAGAAAACCTGTGAAAGTTTAAATGTTTCAACACTTTTGTTACACTGAACATAATTTCAGAAGCTGCTGCATCTACCAAGGATTTCTGTGTTACTCCACAGTCTGTAGTTTCTATGAGAGAGCGGACAGATCCAAATCCTGCTCTTACCTGGTAAGACAGACCACAGAAAACCTGGACACGGGCATACTGCCTGCTTTATTACTTACTGAATAACCTGACAGAACGCTCAGCTTTGGCCTGAAATGCAGATTGACTTACGGGAAGTGCCCATAAAGGGCCAGTGAGGTGAAGACAGTGGGGATAAAACGACAGCAGTTTTAGATTTTCTTAAAACAAAAACACTCAGAGGAGGCACAAATCTGAAATCAAATCCTGTTCCCTGCTTGAAAAGTTAATTCTTAAAAGGAACACTCCAACATTTTTGTGGTTTTCATGTCTTGCCTCACTCCTGAGTCCATGACAAGAAGATAGACAACATTCTTTTGACTGTTTGTGCAGTGACAAGGAAGGGACGGACAAAGCTCGCCCACCGCTAGTTAGCTTTAGCTCAAACACCTGCCTCTGCCTACAGTCACCAGATAAACTCTTCAGCAACTCTAAACCTTGTGTGCTTGTTGTGACCTATTTTTTACCCCTTTATGTTACGTTCTCTTTTATTATCTTCATATGATCTTCTTCTGCTCCTAAACACAGGCTTTGTTGTGTTGACCTACTTCCGCAGTAGGCCTGTGCACCTCTTGCTGATACGTGTATCAATACAGATTCTACAGAATCAATACGACCTCAGATGCTGTGACAGCTGTTGTTGATACACTTTGGTGTTTAATGTTATCAATGACACAGTTCAAAGTCAAATCCAAACTACATGATGAAGCACATGTCCTAAATTTTAACTTAAGTCTAAAATCTTTGAGGACCTAAATGTATGTCTCTTTAGTTGCAGTTTTTATTTTTGCAATGAAAAAGACAAGATTAAACTTGTCAGGAATTCTGGTAAAGGCATAATAAACGTCCATAATTTGCACTTATCAGAATATGTATCGTATCGTAGCCTCGGTATCAGGATATGTATCGTATCATATTGAGAGGCTGCTGGAAATACCCAGCCCTATTCTGTGGTGGTTTATGTGAGAAATGTGACATTCACGAATGAGTCGAGTCTTTTGAGCAGCTCTTTAAGTGAGTTCTGAGCGAGCCGTTTGTTTGCAAGCCATTATGAAATGCAAATTGCCTGCAAATTTAAGAAACAAATGGCTCACTCAGAATTGCGAATCGGTTTTCATCGTTCACTTAAAAGAGCTGTTCAAAAGACTTGACCTCGTAAGTAGGTCAACAAAAAAAAGCTTCTGTTTAGGGAATAGAAGAAGATAATATTAGGATAGTAGAAGATAACATAACATAAGGGGGTAAAAAAATGAGTCACAACAAGCACAAAGGACTGTTTAGAGTTGCTGAAGAGTTTATCTGACGACTGTAGGCAGAGGCATGCTAACACTACCCATATGCTCCCAGTGTTTGGTCTAAGCTAACTAGCGGTGAGCGAGTTTTCGCTGTCTCTTCCTCTACTGGACGCACAGTCGAAAGAATGGTGTCTATCTGCTCGTCATGGACTCAGGAGTGAGGAAAGACATGAAAACAACAAAATGTTGGAGTGTTCCTTTAAGCCTGAGAAGGGCTTCATCTTTCACTTAACAAACTCCTCAGGAGCCACTGATGACATTTACACCTGCAGAGTGAGCACTATTCTGCAAGATGAGAAAACAGTCCTGATGTGTGAAATTATTATATTTTAGACAATTTTAATGACTGCCCCTGGTGTTATCTGTAAAACAATGATTAGGCAGCTTGTACAACAAAGATTTGTGATTACCAAAATGAAGACTCAAGCTTCTTTAATCAATATTTAGTTAATGTGAATTATACAGCATACAGATGTGCTGAAAACAAGTTTCTGAGATTTATCTACAGCCAAGCATTGAAGATTTGGAGCATACAGGCTCTGGTGTCGAGTTATTTGTCTTTTCAGCTCATAACAGCATGGCTGTTTGATGATTGAAGAGTTCACCGTTACTCTGAGAAACCAAAAATCTTGCTGACAAAACAACAGCTGGCCTGAAGGACGGCCAGATGTAGCTGAGGGAATTCAAAGATTTCCAAACTCTAAAATTGTTCATTAGTTACAGACATCCTGCCGCAAGCTGAAAACTTGATGTAACTCTGTGACCGTGAGATTATAGCAAAAAGTTTAATCATATCAGGATCAACAACAAACATCTAATGGGTGAGCCTGCAGTCTGGTCCTGAGGGTGGTGATGAAAAGGCAAATAGTTGCCCTTTTGTAGAAGTTTAATACTGTATGTTGTAAGTAAGAGTTGCTGAGTATCAAATAATAACTGTCAACCTGGACTATTTCCAGCTTTTAGCCAGTCCAGAGACAACGTGGCATGTGAGGCAGCACCAGATGCTTTTATTTGGTTGTTAACATCAAGTAGAAATCTTTGGTTTGAACCACGATTAACACAATACCATTTGTTAGTGTTATGACTATGATCATAGTGGCCAAAGTACTCAAAAGGCAACCAGCTGGTAGAGCTAATCGATCGGGCCTGAATATAATGTACAGTTTTTTGCTCTTTACGGTTTGAAGTATCACGAGTTTAAACCAACGTCTCTCTTGTTAGAGTCCAAGGATGATCCAAAGAAGTAGCTAAAAACGTTACGGCTCTGCAAACTCACTGATTGACTGTGGAATGTTAAGCTCCATCGTGTTCAAGAAACTTCTGAGAAGATTTTCACAGTAACAATCTGTTGTTATAATAATGGCTGAATGCTTTTTTTTAGGAGCTTTTGAACAACAGAACCAGGAAGTGGTGTGTTTCCAATTGTAGTTCAAGAAAATGTAGGAGATAATAAGTTAACCACTAAATCAGTAACAGATACAACAGACTGTAGCCTGATTCAACAGTGTCTTCACACAAAGTGCCACAATAAGGCTCTGCTATATTTACACCCAGAGACATTCACAATATTTCCACTAGGCTGTGACTAAATAACGCTGCAATACGGCTTGGATAAGTGCTTACTTGTAGCGCTCCTGTCTCCCACTAAGTCTGTGTGCCTCCTTCTCTCCAATATCACGCCCCTGTCACTATCTCTGGAGATGAACCAGAGAGGGGGTCAACTCGTTCCCCTGTTCAGTCTCCACGACATTCACAGTGGAGGCGAAACGTCACCGAGAGGTAAATATTATGCCTTGAAACGGCAGTATGAATGGGGCAACTGAAATCATAGACTAATGTTTTTTACAAAGACATTAATTGCTTGTGAAATCATAAGCTTTATTTAGGAGTAAGAGGAGATGAGTTTGTAGCTCTAGATTTTTAAATACATAATCCCTTTTAATATGTATTATGGTGAAACAGTGTTAAAACAACGTAAATGAACTGAATAAATAAAAAAAAGACATGATATGATGAATAGGTAATATCGATATGCTCTACTATCTGATGGCTTTTTTCATCATTGCATAGTAGTTATGATTATTTTATTATATTATACCAGAACTGACAACAAACAGTGAACCTGCTCTACATGAATACATCAATTCATAAAGAGAGTAGCTCTGATTGGATCGCTCCCCAACTTATCCCACCACCAAGCTAAGGCAGTTGTGATTGGATGTCCCTCTTAACTCATCCAACCTTTCCACACAACCAAAGTAGCTGTGATTGGATACATTCCTAACTTGTCTCTACTTTCTACATGACCAAATTAAATCTAATTGGATTAAGTCTCTGTCAAACATTTTAGTCTAGTTTTAATTTGTTCATGAAAATGTCAGTTAATTTAGATTTTATCAATGTGCACTTGTTTTTTATTAGTTACTGTCTAGTTTTCCTCAGGGGAAAAAGGGTTGTTGACAAAAACTAAGACGAAAATAATTAGCTAACAAAAGTAACACTGGAGGATAGCTGTGCTGAGATAAAGCTCAGCTTCACACACTGGACAGACGCCTCGAATCAAAGCCTCTGCAGCATCAAGAAAAATCACTTTATGTAGTGCAAAAGAAAAGCGCTCAAACATCAGCTCGTTGACAGTAAAAAGCACGTAACTTTGAGCAGCCATCTTGTTTGTGTGTGGCATTTAATATCATTAACTTCTTGAGTCATGTGTGCGCAAAATCACACAAAATACAGCAGCGAGCGCTCCCCTGTATGATGAGTCCTGACAGGAACGACAACGTCAGAAAACCTCATTCAAAACCATATAAGGCTGATAAAATATCACAATAATATAATCACAGTTATCTGCAGCCTCTTGTCAAGGAGAGATTAACAATGAGTCAAAGATACAGGCAGCACTGTTCATAGGGGAGACCAGGGACAGATGAAACATCCTTCCTTATAACTCAGAGGTAATTTGATCCACAACTTTTGATTTAACGAACAAGTACAAGAGCACAAAGAAATATTCAGATTTCTGCTGTCTTTTTCAATAATAAGATAAAAGATTAGATTCAACTTTATTGATCCTGAAGGAAACTTGTTACTGATATTCGATTTGATATGTTGTTACTGAAATGTTACCTGATCTTCCTCTTTGTTTTTGTTTTTAATTATTTTCCAGGTATTTCATGAATCCAAAGTAAAAAGGGCTTTTATTAGGAGGTGTTTCAAGTGTAACCATATCTTAAAATAAGTTAAAATGAGTCAAAAGTATATTTCACAGAAAGAAACTGCTAGCTTTTATGATCTAAAATGTATTCAATATGATAGATGATGCAAATATGAAAAGCTAACATTTATAATATATTCTTAAAGAATTAAAAATCACATTCAGGAATTTCATTTTATTTAAAATATCATTACTTTGCAGTTGAAAACCCACACCAACCCTTAGAGGAAACTTGATACGTCACTGTTTCATATGAAAAACACCTATGATTAAAAACTAAACAAAACAGAAAAGTCAGAATAAAATACTTGACTCTTTATTGTAAAATTTTGTTCAAACCAAAAATAATTTATGAAATCAATTATGATTGTATGTTATGGTTTAGATACCATTATGTATTTTTTTTAATTTTGGGTACTGAGCTGAAGAAGTTTGGGAACCCTTGCTTTAGAGTATTATGCCAAAGCACAGACCAAAAAAAGCTTTTGTTTAAGTCGACTTATAAGGCTGATGTTTTTCAGGTTTTCTATAAAAAATGATGTTTTTTGGCCAAGATAATTATGAGGTGACAACCCACAATGATGACAGTGGTGTGGCAGTCGTCTGCTTCATTTTCCTGTTTTTATGATGATTCCTGTACAGTTCATGAATCCAGCCCTGTGTCAGGCTTCATGATTTTGGGGAAACCTTCAGATAGGACTGACAGGTAAAACCCTCGTTCTGAGTTTTGTAAAAAAAAGACTCATTGATTGTCTACCTTTGATGCAGGAACATTCAATAGTGTGGGAGGAATTACCTCCATTGATTGACTCCCGATGATGTGTGTGTGTGTGCGGCGGTGGGCTGTTAGGTGGGTTTGTGTACAGACAACATGACAGGGTGATGGATGGCGCTGCGTTCCTCCGGCCTCCTGCTCTCATTTGTTTACCTCCACAGGGACTGCAGACGAGGCTGCGCTCCTTTAATGCTCATTCTGGTTCTTCTGCTAAAGCACGATCCAGGGAGCTGCAGCACGTCCTCGGAGGGACTAAACACTGAGGCGCTGTGTTATTCTGTTAAGAAGGGAGCCGAGGATTCCTTCAGGGCCAGCTGAGAGGTTCTTCAGCGAAATCAGAAATACTTTCATTTCACTGTCAGCCGAAATGATCCCAGAGAGGGAATATGAATTATAATTACAGGTAACACTGCAGGCGCTTCAGGTCCCAGCTCTGTGAGGCAGCTCCACAGTCAGGACGATGAAGATGGATCTCTCCGGCTTGAGGAAGTATTATGTTGTTAAAAATTCATGCTGGGGACAGGGCCGGGTGATAGTGACCAACAATCATGTACAAATACTTTTTGGGCTATTCACAAGCCACATACTGATATATTTTTTGTGAAGAACTTAGACTTAGAAGTCTTTATTGCTTTGAATTCATCAAATGCCTGACATTTTAAAGAGCTGATACCAAACACCAAGAGGAATCTCATGTATCATAATAAAAGAAGACAGTAGAAATTAATATAATAGGGTGTTATTTAAAATTTATCCTGTTTTATGATATTTGGTCGTTACTGCTGTCACAATGGCCTTTAATAAAGTGATTCAAACTGTTTTGTCCTTCATAGGTAAAATACTGAAACAGTTTTACTTATTTGTGATCTTGATTTTGTTTCAAAATGAAAATCTGTCAATCAAATTACCTGTCAGTTAGGAGGGAAAAATGTGTATGAGTGTTACAACTGTCCCGGGTCTCCCCTATGAAACGTTTTGTCTGAACCTCTGACTCTCTGTGAGTAGAGGCTGCAGATTAAACTGTCTGTGATATTATGATACTCCCATCAGCATTTTTGTTGTTCTCACTTAAGTTATCAGCAACCAGAGGAGGCTGTTCAGCCCAAGACTGCTCCTTTACAAGTGCAGGACAAACAGACTGAGAAACTCTTTTGTCCCTCAGGACATCAGACTGGACAACTCCTCACTCAGGGGGAGGAGGAGTGACAGGAAGACAGAGGACAGGAAGGAATAGTAGCCAGCCAGTAGCCATTTTTAAATTTTTTTTATATTATTTAGATTTATTAATATTTTTTTATTTATATCTGCAAATTGTTTTTACTTCTTTAATTTTAGTTCTTTTTTTACCCTGTGTACTTTGCATTGCTACTGGAATCTTAATTTTCCTGAAGGAGTCTACCAAAGGGATTGATAAAGTTCTATATAATCTAATCTAATCTAATCTAATCTAATCTAATCTACTTAGAAGTTAACAAGAAATTCTCATGTTGTCATTCCTGTCAAGTCTCATCGATGTGAAACTCTCACTCGCTGTTGCATTGTGCATGATTTTGAGCTATGACTCACAAAATTAACAACTAAAAATGATTACAACCTGAAAACAATGCCAGTCGAAGGATACGTGCTTTCCTGCTGTCAACAAGCTGATTTTTTTGCACTGCTTTTTACACTAAATACTGTGATTTCCTCGATGCTGCGGAGGCTTTGTCTCGAGGTGTCAGTCCAATCTAAAAAGCTAAACTTCATCTCTGCGCACATTCCCTTATAAAACACTGTGAAGCTTCACTGCTTCATCCAAAAAGCTTTGGCAGAGCTAAGCTCTATAAAATCATCTTTACCATTTCGCTCTGACATCAAGGACACTGCAGTAAGAAGTGTCACTCATGTTCACACACCACATGCCCTCCCTCATTCTGTTGAGCCACAGAGGTGGGCAGATGTCACTGAGTGGGGTGGCATAAAGATAACGGCCCTTCTCACAGTCATTTTAGTGATTTATTTATTTAATGTTTATTTGTTGAGGGACGGTTTGAAGCAAAAGAATGTAGCTGCACTCTACAGAATTTATAGCTAGAGCTAATTTGCATGCCCATTAGGCCTGTGCTCAAAATATCGATAACAGCAAAATATCGTCACACACTCCTTGGGGATACGTGTATACGGATTCTACAGAATCGATACGACCTCAATGTTTTGACAGTTGTTGTCAGTACTCTTTGGTTAATGTTAACAATGGCACAGTTCAAAGTCGAAGCCAAGTTATATGATGAAGCACATGTTCTAAGTTTAAACTTAGGTCTAAAGTCTTTAAGGACCTGAGTTTAAGTTTCTTAAGTCGTAGAATCATTTAAAACTCTTCCGTTTTCTTTTTCTTCTCGTAATAAAAAACAAAATGTGTCAGGAATTCTGTTAGAAGCGTAGTCAATGTTCAAAATTTACATATATCGGGATATGTATCGTATCGTGAGGTTGCTGGAAATACCCAGTCCTAATGCCCATCCCATTTCTTTTTTTTAAGATTATTTTTGGACATTTTGTGCCTTTATTGGTAGGACAAAGAGGGAGAGAGTCAGTGGAAAGGCCTTTGAAAGGGGGCGAAAGAGAGCAGGGGGAGGACACTTCGCAAACTGGCCATAGGCTGGATTTGAACCCGGGCCAGCAGAAGCATGTATATGGGTCGTGCCTGGTTACTTATGACTCCACCAAACCAGCAACCCCTGTCCCATTTTTCAGTCTGGCAGTCTGGGACCCGATAAAAGCAGGGTCAGGACCCAAACTTTGCGTAAGACTGACATAAGCTGTGTATTACATGGCATTGCTTTTTAAAACTTAATATTTTTCCCGGCCCTAACCAAGACTGTTCTTTGTTCAAACCTTTGCCTGTCGCCTTAGTGGCCCATCAACTGCAGCTCAGCACCTTGAGGGGACTTCTATCTGACACCGCCGCATGGTAATTTATGCTTAAATTGATTTGAGTGAACATGAGATAGTGTCACCTATACATGACCTGAGCCACTTTGCTTTAGGACGGACTATATACCCATGAATAATGCATAGCTCGCACAGCTTATGGAAATAACAGTCAATGACACTGCCCTGGAAAATCTAAAAGTGATTCAACATGTAGCTGAGACACAGCTGACACGAGCGGAGAGGGGGTGTACATGCTGCACTGTGTTAGACTCACTGATGAACGCGTGTACAGCAGGTGTATAATTCACGGAGAGGCAGGAACAGAGCCTGACAGGCTATCATCACAGAACGTTAATAAACGGAGATACAAATGAACCAGGAGTCATACATACCATACTTCCTGCGGATCTCGTCGTGCCTGGCTCTTCTCTCTCCTTTCCTGTAAAACAAAAACACAAAGACCATCAGACTCAGAGTTTCATGCTGCAGTTCCGTCAGAGAGGTCAGACTGTTTGGATGATCTTGTCTGTTTGAGGTAAATACAGACTTTTTTAACCTTGGTGATAGCCGAGACCGGAGGCTTTGTTTCTGGATTTCGTCAGGCCAGGCAGTGCTTGAGGCCAAACTGAGAAATAGGCTGCATGAGAGCCCCAGGAATAAGAAGCCAAGACATCTCAGATGCTTCCACGAGGCTGGCAGCAGCATGGTGATAAGGATGGATCAGTTAAAGTTTGCCAGCCAATAGAGCAGCAGGTAGTGTCTTCAAAACAAGACAGTTGCTGGTTCGATCCCCGTGTCAGTCCGTGCCTTTCTGTGTGGAGTTTGCATGTTCTCCCTGTGCATGCATACTCTGGCGTCCTCCCACAGACCAAAAACATGCTTGTTAGGTTAACTGGTGACTCAAAAACTTCCCTTAGGCATGAGTGTGAGCATGAATGGCTATCCTTCTCTCTATGTGGCCCTGCGATTGGTTGGCGGCCGGTTCTGGGTCTACCCCTCCTGTCTAATGTAACCTGGGATAGACTCCAGCAATTGTGACCTGGACAGGGATTAGTGGTATAGATAATAGATGGATGGATTAAAACCAATGATAGAAACACATTGGGGGCGTCAAAACAAGGTCTGAAAGTGCGCTTGGTCAGTAATCGGAAGGTTGCAAGTACTAGCCTGTCTCCGGCTATCACATGGCAGCGTGTCCTTGGGCAAGACACTTAACCCAAGTTACTCCCACTGCTGTGACAATGGTGTGTACAAGGGTGTGAATGTGTTAGCTGATACTGATAACAACTGACATAGAAACTCCAACCATGAGTGAGTGAATGAGTAGATGTGAAGCTGCTTTGAGTTGTCACAGAGACTAGTAAAGGAGGGTTTAAACTCAAGTTCAGTTACCCATGTGTCTACTGAAAGAAAAAACGACCCCTGTCTAAATGTAGTTGATGATCCCTGCTCTAGATTCTAAAGGTACAAGTCAATTGTCAAGGTCAGTGTGCCTCATTCTTATGAGTCCAATTCCTTCATAATTTTTTGAGGGAACAGTCCCCCTGCATGAGGCACCACTGTACTTTAATGTTCAGCAGTTTTAGAGGCTGCAAAGGACAAATAACCACCAACAGCAGCTTCAGTCTCTGGTTTAAAGAAAGTAAAATGAAATAACAGAAGTAGATTCACTTGAACATTCCAGCGAACAAAGAGACTTTTAAAGATATTTTGGCCTTTACTGACAGTGGATTGACTTGAAAAGAGGGGTAGAGTAGAGAAGGGAAAGACAGCTGAAACACTGCTTTTGTTAGAGACGTTCTAGCTCAAGCTGCCTACTCCTTGCACCTTAAAGTTTTTAATCTTTCCAGCTAAGGTCTTGCTCCCCAAGGGGTTACACAAAAATCTCAGGGGGTCCTGAAGCTCTGTTATTAGAAGGATTACATATTAACTTAAATAATAATACTCATTTAGTGAAATGTCTAATCATCAGGCTGTATATAAATCTGTGTAGAAAACAGTGATTTCTCACAAAAAAATGAAAAATAATTTAAAGAAATTGTCTACTTCATCGACAAAACCAGAATCAAATTGATGGCAATCCACGGTGGCTTTATGTGTGGATCTAGAGGGCTTACCTTATTAGATACAATATGTTTGCACAAGGGGTGTAAATTGACAAGAATATGTAGATATGATTTGTATGGCCATACATGGGTAACAATACAATACATCACAATAAACTGCAACAGTATGAACTGGGCATTATATCACTTTTTTTTCAATTTAGAGTATTTTTTTCTACAGAATTTAGAGCCCTTTTATTGTTTGTGTGAAAATAATCCAGTTTCTATCAGTGTTATTAAAGAAAATCTTGTTTGTTTTAACATTTATGAACTTAACGTGTGTCCCAGTGACAGAAATAATGATAGTAACTTTTACAGAGAGACAAACAGTCAAATGGATAAATGTCTGCTGCAAACTGAAGGGCCGAAGGCTGAATAAATAAAGCACTCCTCCATCACCTATAACACTTATTCCTTTCAGGGTCACGGGGGGGCCAGAGTCTATCCCTCCTGACATTCAGAGAGAGGCGGGGTTCAACCTAATCCTGAACCGGTTGCCAGCCAATCGCAGGGCCACACAGAGAGACTGACGACCACAAATGCTCACACTCACACCTAAGGGCAATTTGGAGTCACCAATCAACCTAATGAGAGGTCAGTGGGAGGAAGCCGGAGTGCCCGGAGAGAACCCATGCATGCACAGGGAGAACATGCAAACTCCACACAGAAAGGCTCTGCCCGACCTGGGGATCGAACCGGCGACCTTGCTGTGAGGCACGTGCACTACCTGCTGCATCACTGTCCTGCCCCTAAAATAAAACAAATGTCCAACATTTTTGTAAATAACTGAATACTTAAATAAAAAAATAATTTAGGAAATTATGGATTCAGTTTTGTGCTGCAAATATCAAAACATATTGCTGAATCCCTACTTTCTTACGCCCCTAGTTCACGCAAAGGGAAAAGGTTTGAAGTTGGAGATTATGAGCCCACAGTTTCTGAGAAAATATGGTGATGTTCAAAGTTCTGAAATTCCTCTTTTACAATATACATCACAGCACAGCTTTCATTCTCATTCTTTCTGATTGAAGCAGGAGAGCACAAGCTTTACAGCGAACAGGAGATTCAGACTTGCAGCTTTACTGTCAGCATTTCACAGAAGTGATTCAGCTTTGATAGCTCTGATACAGCTGACTGGAGATCAGATCCTAATGAAACTTAGGAGGAAATGAAATCTTAATGTCAGATTAGGATGACTGTGGAGGAAGGGCTGAGGTGATTGCAGGTAAAAATGACAGTTTTAATACCTTGTCACCCACACATGCGCTCACTGATGGCTGCAATATACAACATTTCTTTCGTATCTCAGACTAAAATCTGACTTCCATGATGTGGTTATTATATCTGTGCAACAACTTTTGATTAATTTGGTTACTTTTATTTTCTTGACCTGAAAATATAGAGGAAATAACAGCTTTTGTTGTTTTTCTTTGTTAGAAAAAGCCAAACTACCACTAAACAAACTGATTATTAATTCAGGGTACACATATATTGTTGCCGTTGCACAGACAAATATTCAGACAACACTTCTGCAGTACAAGATACAAAAAGACATTACTATTGCCAAACCTCGATGATAAATTGTCTCATATATTTGTAATAAACAATATATTGACAAACTTTCATGCAGCTCTACACGGACCATTTATCTTCTACATCTTTTGTACAGATCATCAATATCAGGCACAACACAGAAGATGGAAAATGCATAAACTTTAAGGACAGACTTTTTTTCACCCTGTGTTTGTAAAAGCCAGATATAAAAGAGCACATCGTCAGAGAAAAACCCTGACTTTTGAGGAGTTTCCAGCCATATTATCACTTATTTTCATCTTCCATGAGACTTTCATAATAGATGTGAAGCACAAACAGAGCAACAGGCCTGCAGTCAGCCACTCGCCCAGCCTCTCTGAAGAATAACAAAAGCCCGGGGGGAGGTTGCTCTCCAGACCTCTGCGGGCGTTGCTTCACTTCATGTCTGCACAAAGAGCTGGTGTAAATCCGCCAGTGTTTTATTGCCAGGTAGTGATCTGTGAGCAATCGGGGTGGCTGAGCACTGCCTGCCATCTGTCTCCCGTCCTGCTGTCGGCTTGTAGACAACTAACTGATTGACAAGTTCACACTCCCTTCACATAAATATACAGTGAGAGGGATACACAGAACATTAAATGATGTACAAACGGTTTTAGCATTACTGCGTATTTGAAGATTATCTTCAAGTCCCTAATCTTTCTTTGTGGCTCATTTGTTATAACAACTCTTTGACCATGTAAGTTAACTCGACCTGCGTACCTGCAATCACACAATACATTACAATATGTTTTAAGTGACTACCTGAAATGAATACTCACTTGCCCCTGACACTCTGACTGATGAGGACCCCTGTGTGCTATGAGCAGTAAAGTAAGATAAGTAAGGGAACATGGGCCACAAGCGAAGAGGCTAGCAGTGCTCTACAACAGCTTTTCCCCTTAATTTGTCATACAAATGTGATCCACTATCCTGCCAAAAGTATTCACTCACTCATCCAAATCATGAATTCAGGAGGCCACCTGCAATAAGTCCAGTCATGAAATTTCCTCTCTACTAAATATTCCAGTCAACTGTTGATCGTGTTATAACAAAGTGCAAGCGACTGGAAACAACAGCAACTCAGCCATGAAGTGTTAGGCCATGTAAAACCAGAGCGGGGTCAGTGGATGCTGAGGGTCATAGGTCACAGAGGTCACCAAAGTTCTGCAGGGTCAACAGCTACAGACCTCCAAACTTCATGTGGCCTTCAGATCAGCTCAAGAACAGTGTATAGAGAGCTTCATGAATGGGTTTCCATGGCCGAGCAGCTGCATCCAAGCCTCACATCACCAAGGTCAACACAGAGTGTCGATGCAGTGGAGTAAAGCACACTGCTGGACTCTAGAGCAGCGGAGATGTGTTCTCTAGAGTGATCAATCACACTTCTTTGTCTGACAGTCCAGTGGACTAGTGGGTTTGGCGGTTGTCAGGAGAACAGTACTTGTCTGACTGCATTGTGCCAAGTGTAAAGTTTGGTGGAGGGGGGATTATGGTGTGGGGCTGTTTTTCAGGAGCTGGGCTTGGCCCCTTAGTTCAAGTGAAAGGAACTCTGAATGCTTCAGCACACCAAGACATTTTGGACAACTTCATTCTCCCAGCTTTGTGGGAACAGTTTAGGGACGGCCCTTTCCTGTTAAATCATGACTGCACACCAGTGCTCAAAGCAGGTCCATAAAGACACGGATGAGGGAGTTTGGTGAGGAAGAACTGGCCTGGCCTGCACAGAGTTCTGACCTCATCCTGACAGATCACCTTTAGGATGAATTAGAGTGAAGACTGAGAGCCAGGCCTTCTCATCCAACATCAAAAAACTGAATATCTTCGGTTATTTGTGTGTATGTTTGAAAACCGTTCAATTTTGATTTGGGGAAAACTGACAGCCTTTAAATATATATTTAATTTATTCTGTACATCTTCCTAAATGGATATGTAGCCTGTCTTTAATGTTCCATTGTACACACTACTTTGGGTTGGGGTGGGCAAGGGTGGCCATTTATATTTCTGATGATGTTTTCAGTTATGGTACTTCCATTGTTTGTTGTTCTGTTTTTTTTTCTTTTTTTATGGCTTATAACAAAATGAAGCAATTTGCCCAACGTGCATGAAAGTATTATGCTGTTTAAGCTTCACAATAAAGATATTGGAAACTAATGTTCCATTGTACACGCCATTACTGTTTCTGTTGTTGTTGTTTGTTTAGAACAAAAAGCCTTCTGGCACCTAAGGGGCTGTCCACACGGAGACAAACTCAGGGGTATCTGCACAAGTTTTTAGTTGTATAGGTGTTTAATCCACATTGATACAGTGTTTCAGGTGCCCAAAAATGTACAGTTTTGAGAACGGCTCCCAAAGTACGAATACGAATGCAGATAGCTTCAACTTGACGTCATAGCCCCATCTTTTGCTTACACCGCATGCATGAACCCTGTCAACAACAGAAACAATGGTGGGATACGGTGTCACATTAGTGCTGCTGAAGCTCCTGAGCTTGTTCTGGCTTTCCAGCAAAGTCTTCTGCTCCCCTGAACCACCGTGAGCAACAAGAGGACACAGAGAACATCAGACACCATGTTTGTTCACATTTCTCATGATGTATGTTCATGCGTCATGTCTTCTTCTCTGGTTTTAGTGTATGTCTGCAGCAGTGTTACAGTGTCACCTACAGGCCTGGAATATGCACTACAGTGTTTTCAGTGTTTTTGTGAGGACGGACACATTTACTGAAAAAATGTCGTCTTAACAGAGAACATTTTCACCGACGACAACATGCCAGGCAGGATTGGAAATCTACTGCATGCTAATGGCGGGAATACTAACTACTCATTTAATGTGATGGTTTATTTATTTTTATTCAGTTGTTAACACATCCTCTGTTATTCGTTGACTTTAGTACCGACGATATTGAGAACTAACATGTTGAGACTGTCAAGGATCTTACTTTGTTACTACTTCTGCCAAGGAGGTTATGTTTTTTTCCAGCGTATGTTTGTTTCTCAGTTTGTCTGTTTGTTTGTCTGTTAGCAAGATTGCGCAAAAACTACTGGACGGATTTTGCTGATTTTTCAGGAGATGTTGGCAACAGCCCAACTTAAAAATGATTAGATTTTGGCGGTGATCCTGATAACAACCACTAGCAAACAATCATTTTTGCTCAATCACTGTCTAACTAATAATGAAATCAACATGATTCTGAGTGCTCGGTGTGGGTTTTCAGGGTCAAGGAATCATATTATGATGGTAACTTTGTCATGAACTATTGCTTATAGATGTAACAGCAATGTGTGAGCTACCTTGGCGGAGGTTTGCGCTCTCCGAGTGTGTTCTAGTTTGTTCTTGATAACATTTAACAAAAAAGAAGAATTTGTTTGTGTCTGTCTGATGCAGCAACAACTTTTAAGACACAAAAAGATACTTCTGTGAATATTTCATAGTTAAGACCGTGTAAAATTTTAAGAGTGTCTGAAAACTTTTTTCCCTTTTTTCCACTACTGTGTAAAAAAAAAATACAATAAAAAATAATGTAAAATGATTGATGACATGATCAAATAAAAATGATCACTAAATGATTGATGGATCTTGTGTTAAATGGTGAACACCAGTGTAAAATAGCTTTAAGAGGCTGAAAAGAAAAACAAGAGCTCCTTGTAAAATATTTGTAGTATTTTAGTTTCACTGGTGTCAAGAACAAGTTCAAAAGGCTTTTCTTGCTTTAGAATCCCTAAATAAAAATGTCTACTTCTGTCTTTGTAAAGGAAATGTCATCTGTAAAAGCTGTAAAACCACTCAGCGCTCAGACAGTGGTGTGGGTCAGTCCCTTGTGGGCTGTTAATGATTTCCTCAGACTGCTCTCTGGGCTCTGATGAAGATGAAGACTCAGCGCCGGCTCTCCAGGGGCCTGGCTGCAGTGTCTGGAGTCTTTTCCATGATGCGTCCGATCGTTTCTGAATGTCCTGTTCACAACATGAACTTCCTCTATGTAGGTCACTGCACTAACTCTGACTTCAGAGATGTGATCATGCTCTCTGCAGGAAACCTCCGCTGGATTCTGTGGCATGTGAGAGAAAAGCTCCTGGAGTTTGGATAATTCAGCTCACACACACACAAACACACACTCACACTGCGAGAACCAGGACTCTGATGTCCCCAGCTCTGCAAGTGATGATGATAAACCACAGCTACTGATTATCTTTCTGCACGACTGCCCTGCTTGCCAACACATCGCCCGGCCGTCCTCAGAGCGCTGGGAGTTCAGGCACTGAGGGGAAGGACGAGGCTGAAACATTTATGGAGTGCAGGAGAAAGAGGACTTCCACTCACTGCTGCATGACTCTGACAGTAACAGAGTTTCTTTGACGGAGGAGGCTGCTCCACAGGATGTAGCTCACTCTATTTATGACCGCATTACCAAAGAGCAGCTGCTCAGCCTTGACAATCCAATTGGTGTTTTGGGATGCGAGCAGAGAAACGCTGAGCTCCTCCTCTGGGACATGGACATGGACTTGTTGGGGCTGCACACACACACACACACACACACACACCAGTTGCTTGAATCTCAAACAAACAATGTGCCCTTTTGTTTAGCGTTTTCCATTTTAGGGAGTCACAGGAAGGGCCTCCGGGGAGAATGAAAGATAAAAAAAATCTAATATGTTGAACAAATTTGAGGCTCGAGTAATTTCCTGATCTTTTATATTGTTTCTCTATTTCCTCTGTCATTATTAGATCCTGCCTTTAACCTAATCTAACATGGCTGACTGTATATGATTTGAAGTAATCAAAGGGCCTTTTTTAGACCATTTTCATGTTTGTACACAGTGGTGATGTATATTGTCGGTCAGCCTTACCGGTGGCAAAAAGTTGGCAAGCAATTTCTTGCAGTCTTTCGATATAAAGAGTTTGTTTGCAGAAGTTGTCCCCAATGTCAGCAGCGCCAGGCCCACACTGCAAAACCTCAAATCTAAGTTAGTTTATTCATCCAAATTAAATTCTGAACTGGACTTTGCTGAAATTGAACATTGAGATTTATCTGATATTTTTGCGTAATAAGGACCGATGTAATGCAGAATGTGAAAGTTTACAAAGTATGTGTGCAATCTGCTGGCTGTTGTGTTGTGTTCGTCTTGATGAGAGATTTTTAAAATAAAAAACATCTTTGTAATCACACTGCCGAAAATTGCCATATTCAATTTTTATAAAATAAAAAGAGACATATCACAGAACTTTCCATCTTCAGCATTTGCTGCTTGGCTGCTGAAAGTCACCAGTCAACATGGTCTTTCTTGGTGCAGTAACACTTAGCAACAATTAGCAACAACAAGGACATAAAACAAAGCTTGACACGACACAGATAGCAACATGTTAAACAACTACATACCAGGGGTGCACAGTAAAAACTGTCATAGATCGTGAAGAACTAGAATGTATCTGCAATCTGCCAAAGCAGAAAGATGGCGTGACCATTATGGGGCTCATTCTAACTGCTTCTGGTCTATGTTCCCTGTGGAGCTTTAACAAAGTGATTTTCCCTTGTTTTTATTTAATATGGGCTTGTTTGTTGTAGCTGGCTTCTTTATGTCTGTCTTGCATGTTTTTATTGTTGTTGTTTTTGCCCCTGTGAAGCACTTTGTGTTAGACTCTTTTGTATGAAAAGTGCTGTACAAATAAAGTTTGATTGATTGAATGAAGGAGGTCTAAGTCTAAGTTAGAATTCAATAACAGGTTATGACTTCCCTGCATGCATGAAGAGAAGAGTGACCTGATTTACTGTGAGCCTGCATGTCAGTCATAACTTATGTTGTAGTTTCTGCTTTAGCCATAGGGGGGCGCCATGGCATCAGTTATGACGAGGTCGAATGCTCCGTCTTAAGCATCATACAGAGTTCCTAAGTGTGCAGCTGTTATTCAAATTAGCACAGGGAGAGTTTATTGCTGACAGCTTTAAGCACCTCTTCTTAAGCCTGCAGTGAACTCCTTACCTCTCCTCAGCTCGCTGTTTGTTCTCCTCTCTCCTCCTGGCAAATCTCTCCTCATCTCTATCGGGCCTGTAGACAAAACAAGACAGGATCACAGTGTCAGAATTACAGTCTAATAAATACACATTCACAAAAATTATCTGCTGCAGGGATATTCCTTTCACAAAGAATTCCCACATACAGAGTTAAACAGGATTTAATTAATCCAGAGTGATTTATGTTTGTCTCTGCAGCTTGGAAAACAAAAGGAAATTGATGTGAGGAATCGAGAAAGTCGAGTCACCCGAGATAATGGACTCACTGGATTAAATGAAAGCTGAGCAATCAGAAGGTGAGAAAATAAAACTGCCTGCAGGTAAATGTACTGTTGGCATTATTATAATGGATGTTGTGCGAGTGTGTGTGTTGTGTTTGCTCTATATCCTGCTTTCTTTTCCTCCAGATGATCGACATGAACGGGACTCCTGCACCCACGGGTCTGTCAGTGTGTGACAGGCAGGCCTGCAGATGATTGACTGACATGACATTTTCATTCCAGTGAGAGCACCGCACACGTCAACATCTTGTAAAGGAAGCTCAAACGGAAAAGGGGAGATGTAACCATAATCCAAGGATGCTCAATTTAACTGCTGAGGTTCACAGCACCCAGAGCACCAAGAACTCTTTTTATATTTGAATGTCACAAGATTTCAACTCTGATGTTCGGACAAGACTGACAAAAGAGGGGAAGTTCTGCTTTAACATTCGAGCACCGTTCTGTCTTTTGGATCAATCAGAGAATATGTTGGCCTGCTTATGTTAGGGCTGTCGCCTTGTACTCAATATTTGAATATCTGTTTAAGCCGAGTATCCTTTGCTATTTGCATGTATGTTTGAGAACTGTTCAAGTTTGATTTTTGGGGAAAAGTGACAGCCTTAGCTTGGATTTAATCAGGCTCACATGGTTACCTGCGCCAAAGAGGTTATGAATTTGCCGGCGATTGTCTATTAGCAAGTTAACTCGAAAAGGTATGAGCAGATTTTGATGAAATTTTCAGGTAACACTGGTCATGGCACAAGGCAGAATTGATAAGATTTTGGTGGTGATCTGAATCTGAATGTGGATCCACGTGGTTTTAAAAAAGTGCAAGATGCAGCAGCTTCCACATATTTGAGAACAGCTCCCCCAACAGTTCTGGAAATGCCTTTGCGGAGGTTTGTGCTCTCAGAGAACTTATAGGTTTTGGTTTTGTGATAATTTACAGCTGGTTTATTTTTAACCTCCAGTTACACAGAAGTTCTAAAAAAATCATATCAAATAAAACACTGGCCTTTGACCTGATCATATAAGTGGATAGAACTATATGAAAAGTTTTTCTGAAATTGAAACTTGTCAGGCCAGAACCTGCACAAACTGCACTTCATGGCTGCTGTGTTACTTTATGATAAGATGATAGCATGTCCACTAAAATTGACTGTTTGACCCACTGACAGGCTCAAAATACAAATATCAGATGACTGAATGTTCAGATAAGATACCTTTAGATTATGAGATACAGCCGTCAGGTCATCCTACTTGAGAAAAAAACATATGGATTTTTGTACGTATATTTGGGTAAAACTGTCATATATTTGGGTATTAGACATATGTATAAACCAACCTAGCTCTTTGTTTGTGATTCGTCTATATGTAGAAAATCCAGTCTGGCATTCTGTTAATAATCAATGCTCATTTGTGACATTACAGTGAGGGCTGCTTGATTAAGCCCCAGTCACACATTCCCGTTTCTCATGGCGATTGTGCACGATTGTCATAATCCTGATGAAACATGCTTTGGTCGTGGTGCATGCACTACTTGATCTGGATCAGCGTTGTATTTGTGGACAAACGCCGGGGAAAGGGGAAGGGCCCCGATTGTTTTCAACTGTTCAAAGCTGTCATAGAGAATCGCCGCCCTCAGTATAGCGGGGTGGAAGCCTAATGCAGTCCTAAGGCAAACGGTATTAGTGTGGCATGTATGGGGCTCAATCGGGCTGATCGTGGCTCAATCCAGAAAGCTTTCTGAGGACGATTGACAAGGATGAATCCGTTTGTGCCCCGACTGTGTTCCATTCAAGGCGACACAAGCGACGTGGCTCAATCAGGGCTTACATGACGCAAACTGGGCTCGAACGGAGCTGATGTCGTGTCAGCGGGATGGAAATTCATGGAATCCTCGTTCTATCATTGTATTGACCTAATTGAAGCAGGACGAACGCCCCCAGAGCGCTGTAGAAGCGTTACTGACGGTGTATTTATGGGATGTGTCCGGGGGAGAGACAGTCATGTCTTCCCTTATCATGCTGATCAAACCAGCGTTGCCAATCGTGTACAGTCAAGCACAGTTGCCATGAGAAACGGGAATGTGTGACTGTGGCATTATGGAGAAAATTATTATCATGATTATTTTGCTTGATATTTCTATGACAATTATCATGCATGATTTCTCATTGATTTTACAAAATCTGTGCAAGAACTGTAAATGATTAAAAAATAAATCAGATTCTATTGAGATGCAGCTACAGCTACAGGGTAACAATGGCTTGAAATGATTTATTATTTAATATAATAGGACACAAAGTTGAAGTTGTGGAGTCATGTTATCAGCTTTATCATAATCAATGTTTAAAATCAACAGATTTAATCATGTTTTATAATACTTCTTACTACTTCACTACTTACTTCTGCTGTAATAAAAAAATCTCATTGAAATTTTTAAGAAGGAACTTAACTTGCATGCGTGCACACAAAACCTGCATGCAGAGAAAAGCAGACTGGGAGGTAGAGAGGGAGAAATCTTTTTTAAAAACCCCACAAGTATGATTATTTTATATCATTAAAACAGTGCATACATGACCTTTGTGACTCATAACAGTGTTGGGTTATAGACAGCTTTTTGAGTCACATCAATGACTGATAAACTGGCCAAGATACACATTCAGAATAAAAGCCTCTCGTGAACTTGTGGTAAGTTTCATCATTAAATACAATTGAAAAGGGTGTTAGTTTGTTTTAGTCTTACTTCAATATGTTAAAGCCCTGGGCGGCAAACATACCTGCACTAAATCAGCCTCAGCAAACATGCATTGTTAAACTCAGAATATTTCAAAGCACACACACTTGTTTTTGTGTCTTTATTCATGGTTCATCGCAAATGTGAGTGTGTTGATTCAGCGTACCGGAGAGCAGCAGGTGAGCATGGCTGTGGGAGGAAGAAGCGGATCGTGTCTGCCACAAGCAACAGAAAAAGCTTAGCATGATTGAGAAATGACGATTATTCTGTTTTTGTGATAGTGGGGGGCCGTAATTGTAATTGAAATTCAATTAATCACCCAGCACCACAGTCAGCTATTAGCCCTTTTCACAGCACAGTAATATTCAAATATATGCTGCTGTTTCCCGCTGAACTGGCGTGACCCCCCTAACACCAATATTACACCTCTGTTTCTATATATATTGTTTAAATTGCTATATCAGAGCAAATGGACCTCAACTTGTTCACCATTCCATCTGCACATCGTTCAGAGTGGAGGTGAAGCATCACAGGGGTGTAAATATTAGGCAGCGTGAAAAGGGGCTATTAAAATAATACCCAACCCTTATCTAGTGGCTGTTTCAATCCTCCTATACCAGTAAACGTCATATTCAGTATGTACGGCGGACTCTCTTAGGCAGTAGAATTTGGTATGACTGTCTTTTGGCTGTTATTTTGCAGAATATACCAAAGGAGGTCTTCTTTTTGTTATCTGAAATGTGATGACCAAAATGTTTGTGCTCCTCTACTGCCACGTGCTGTGTTGGAGTGTGAGTCAACGCAACTATTTTAGCAAAACAAATACGATATTAAATGTCTACAAATACTTTTCTCTTTTGTGAACAAGGCAGATGTGAGATTTTCCCTCCCTATTCCTGAAACGCTTCCCGGCATGCTCAGAAGCTGAGGTGGCAGGTGGCGCTGCGAAGAAACGTGTCTGGTCACACGAAAATGCTGAAAGTGCTGTAGTACATATGCCAGGCCTGTAAGTGGGGCTGTAACGCTGCTGCAGAGAGACACCAAAACCAGAGAAGAAGACATGGAGCATAAGCAACAAACACTGGCGTCTGTTGTTCTCTGTGTCCTCTAGTTGCTCACAGTGGTCGTAGAGGAGCAGAAGACTTTGCTGTTGAAGCCAAAACAAGCTCGCGAGCTTCTGCAGCAGGAACATGACACTGCATTGCGCCATTGTTTCTGTTGCTGTCAGGGTTCATGCATGTGGTGTAAGGGAGAGGCGGGGCTGTGACATTATTGTTTCTGAAGATATCAATAGCTGTTGTCCACACGGAAACACTCAGCTGGGGATTTCAGATTTATCCACTCTGAGACCTGTTTTCAAAAATGTGCGTTTTCAGGCACTTCGCTGTATCCGTGTGGATGAAATGCCCATACAATTAAAAACTTGTGCTGAATTCATCTCTGTGTGGACGGCCCAGAGGTCAGACTATGCAATATTTTTCAACGGAAATGACGGTCGGTGCGTCAAACTAGGCAACCACAGAGCCGCAGATTCATGAGTGACTTGCCAGACGGGCATGACAGACTACACGACAGAAACTGACTGCATACAACTGATGTGATAAATGAGGAAGGAGGAGGGGCAACACCGAAGACAGCAAACAAACACAATGTACTTAGAGTACAGCACTTTAGTTTGACAAAAATTCTTTTAGATGAGATGTTTGCTGATAAATGTAAGCATTCACTCATTGTGTTGAATCTGCTGTTTCTCTCTAAGATTTCTCAGCTTGCAGTCTGTAGTAGCTCCTCTTCAACACATCATAAGGGTGGGGATGCTGTTTTTCAGAACTCTGCATATGTTTAATTCTCAAGATGATCTCACGGCATCAATCTCGGTTTGTTTACATCTGTAACTGTTGCACATGCAGAGCTCCCAGTGTTCAATTGGGCAATGTCTGACATGGAGGAACAAATTGAAGTAGGCAGGACAGAAATCAAACCTGCTAGACTTTCTGCCTCAGAGTTGTCCCAGACTGATCTGTTGTTGTCGGTCATTATGACACACTACACGAGACAGAAGGACCAATTTTCATGACCAACAGGTCCCAAAACCCTACAACATACACCATAATTGTGCTTAAATCATGTATCTATGATTCTTAGGGACTGTCTGTGTGACCAGAAGAGGACCCACACAGGTCTTTAGTGGCAACAATATCAAACACACGTCACTCCTGATATTTGATGCCATGCTGCATGAATGCTTCTACAAGTTGCTGGTTGAACATTGAGCAGTAGATGTCTACTAGATAAAAAATATGCTGCAATTTTGACCATCGCTGTCGTCTGTCTGCAATGATCGCATCTTTGAGTTCTTTGTTGTCATTTTTGCTAGCTGCCTCTGCTCAGAGCATGACCACAGAGGCGAATGATGAGGGAATTCTGAAGTAAAAGAAAAATGATACCTATTCCTTAAAAAGTTGTTACAACTTCTCAAGGGTTTTCATTCCCATCCCTCGTCTTCAGCCTTCTGAAAAATTATCAGCTATGATCCTAATTATTCATTCATTTTTTCCTTTTTGCTGCCAAAACAGACAAGAAATGGTGCTTTTATTTGACCTCTTAATTCAGAAAATACAAGTTGAAAGTTGGGCCCGTCGTTGGGAGAAACCCTTAAAGAGTCGCAGGACCTTTGGCAGACCTTAATTTTTCAGCTCATAACTGGAACACTGAATATGAGTGTGACATTATTGACAGCTTTAACGTCCGAGTCCCGAGGGAAAAGAACCAGCCATTACACAATCCCCTCCTTCCAGTGTGTGTGCACAGAAACATGAATTATTCAGATTAAACCTGTCTGTTAACATGTTAATGTCTGCAATAAAAGAGTGCTTTAAGTTCATGTGCACCAGCAGCATGCCTGAAGTGGAAACAAGAAATTCCAGTCTTTTGCACTTCCTTGTTGGCTAATAGTAACACCAGAGCTCGCTGCTTGCAACTAGTTGTTTGGTTTGTTCTTTTACGTTGAGCTTGAATCCAACACTACACAAAAAATAAGACAAAGTGACTTCTGTTTTTTCAATTGAATCTATTAGCTTTGAGGAGAGCAACAATTTGTGGTTTCTGGTTAAAAAAGCATCTTTTCTTTACAAAAAAAAAGCTCAATCTCTGAGGAAATTCTTCTCTGAAATCTTGTGAAACACCAAGATAAACAATCTGAGCCATCAGTGTTGAGACATCTATGTTGTGTACACATTTCTTTTGGTCAAACATGCCCTGAAAGCTTAACGACTGACTTACCCTGAATCACGCTTCTTGCAGCAACAGCAGCAGCAGCAGCACACAGCAATGCTGATGAGGAAGGTTCCTCCCAGGACCGCCATGGCAATGATCAGGGCTTCAAAGTTCACTGAAACACAAGGAAGAGATAAACACGTCGATCAGGGGTCGGCAAATAGTGGCCCCAAAGCCAAAGCTGGCCCATCAGTAATAAGTTCTGGCCCTGAACATGATCTGTAGAATAACTTTTATCAATGTTTTTACTCTTTTTTCTTAACAAAACTTTGATGATTAGTGACAGATGAAGGCACGGCATCTCAGTTTAAACCTCCACACCAGAGCAATATCACAGAGAGAGACAGAGACTTTTATTTCTGCAGATTAAGTCCGATCATCTGATTAACCAAAGTGCTTCTGTGGTGAGAGAGATTAAGGCAGACGTGATGAGGGGCAACAAACGTGAATAAAACAAAAATATGCTGCTCAATGCTGGACAAGTTTGTAAACAGACCCGACTTCACTCAAACCAACATCAACGGTGACCTCTGACATCGGGCTTATACAGTGTATCACTGCTCTGGTCCAGACAGCCTCCTGAGATCCCCCCTCTGTCCCAGCCCATAATACAGAACCTGATGCCACAGCTGCTCACCTTGAGTGAGCCCTTATTAAAGGCATTATGGTATATTTTATTTCTTACGAATGCAGAGACGAATGCTCTTTCCTGCCAAACCCCGTCGATAGGAATAGAGAAATATAACAGCACAGGGACATAACGCTTTTCTCAGACAGGAGCAGACTGTTCACTTACTCACGCTGCCTCGTAGAAACATACGGGGATGAGATGTTCAGCAGTGATCATCAGTGATCTCTTAATAATAAAAAGATCAGGAAC
The DNA here is from genome assembly GCA_037902135.1 of Cetoscarus ocellatus. Lineage (NCBI taxonomy): Eukaryota > Metazoa > Chordata > Actinopteri > Labriformes > Labridae > Cetoscarus > Cetoscarus ocellatus. The sequence goes on along the minus strand of JBAMNC010000633.1, from coordinate 173,732 downwards.
ATGTCTGTATGAACCTTCACTGTGAATTATTTGCCTATTTCATATGGAGAGCTGTTAAAAGCCGCTTTCAGCATGAATTTTCCTCAATATTGCAGTGAATTAAGAAAAACATGAATTTCTGCATCCAGGAAACTGTTACTTCTGCCTGATAAATCCCAGTAAAAATGTTGGTGCAGTTTTAATAAAATAAGTTTCTCAGATATCATAATACAAACAGCAGAAAGACGTATGATTCGACACCCAGTGTTGATTGACCCAGCACTCTCTCTCTCTCTTTTATACATTATTTGATGCTTGTAGAGGCAAAATCAACTAAAACTCTTTATTTTAGGAAAACAAAGGTAGAGTTTTTTTTATTATCATCTCCATATATTAACCTCTGATTATGTTGTGGCCTGACATAGAGTGACTTTGAAAAATTTGACCCCAGGCCAAACTTCATGCCGACCCCTGGTGTAGATTATCAGGGACACTTGGATCTACTCTGAGGGCTTAAAACTAATGAAACTGGACTCTGGGTCCTTCAGCCCCCGACTCAACATCACCATATGAAATGGTGGACAATGGCGCCATCTGCTGAATCACTGACATTATTACAACTCAGAACAAAGAGGAAACGACTCCTTTATTTTCACTGAAACAAAACTTATCAGACTGAGATCCTGGTCCAAGTATTATTGTTCATCAGGTTTTGAGTCTGTAAAGCAGCAAACAGCACTACACACTCACAAAGGTGTGACGCTGCTGCTGACTGTGAGGAAGACATGGACAGGATGAACGCTTCGGCTGTTTTCAAACATGATTTGCATTGTCTAAATAAAAACAGTAGCAGTCTGTGTACCTTGGCTGGATAGACTTTAACAAGGTGAATCCAGCACAGTGAGCTCACAGCATCAAAATAAGGAAAGACAGAGATATTTATTTTTTTAAGGTCGATACCAATAAAGATAATTGGTGGCTTTGTAACAGATAAAGTAAATATTACAAGACTTAGTTTAAGTAAAACAAACACCAGTCTACTTCATTTCACATTACTATACATGAATAAGTACAACAGCAACAAAGGTGAGTTTCTGTCTTTGGAAACTGTCCGTCTGTGTCACTTTAAGGTCGTAAACATTTGTCCAAGTGTTCAGATTTATCACTCGGCAACAGGTCTCACATCTCTTACATCTTTTATTTCAGTCTAACATTTAAAAACTTGTATTAATGTCATAATGACAAACATCTTATATTGTGAGAAGGTTCTTTATTATCTCCTGAGTGTTACTAATGAAGATGAGGCTTATATAGATTTCTTACTTCAAAATGACTTCATCTTAGTACATAACTGTGTAAGTGGGGTTACATCTTTATTCTTTTGTTTATCTTAATCAGAAAGGGAATTCTTAGAGAAATAAGTTGAACATTTAATCAAAATAAAAAATGTTATCATTCAATTGTACTGGGACAGTACTTTTACTTTATTATCATCATTATTACTTGAGTGAATATACTTAATACTTCCACAACTTTGATTAACTGTGGCATGAGATCAAGTTCGTTCACATCTGAAGTCTAACACAGAAATTTCCCCGTACCAACAGTATTAAAGAAATTCCCCTGGGACTCTGCAGCGTTACTTTAAACTCATGTTTAAAGGGGATTTTTGTCCTTTTTTGTGGCTGTTTCTAACACAAATAAACTGTAATGATGAAAGGAACTGGTCAATTTTAGCAAAATAAAGACTTCACACTTTTGTCAAAAACATATGGGTATTGATATCAGTACCACGGTGATGAGTTCTGAAATATTTGCATATCAAAAATCATCAGAAATTCAACATCATGCATCCCTAAAGCCTCACTTCACTGCCTATGACTCTAATCGAAAATGACCACAAAACAGAACGTAACAGACGTGGAAATCCCTGAAATATTTCTTTTAATCCACAAGTCTTCTCAGGTATTTGTCAAACTCTCTACCCTTCTCTTCCTCTTTCATTTCTGCTCACTGAAAACAGGATTGACCTCAACGCAGCTGTTCACAACTGTGATCTTGAACAATCTGTGAAGCTGACAAAGGAGGAAGCAGATGCAGAACTGCAGGTGTGGAACCATTACAAAGAAGCAGGAAGTTCAGTGTTGACTGATTACTCTAAAATCAGGTGGTTTTCTAGTTGCTCCTCAGTGATGAGACACTATTAACCCAGGACAACGTGGGCTATGATGAGGGCCACAAAAAAATACACAGGATACAACTCTCACAGCCACATTGCTTGAAACTGAAGGAAACACTTGATAAGATATTAGAAATGATCGAATCATCGAAAATCAACAAAGGAGTGAATATCTAACTTGCTTCAGGACAAGATGTAGGTCAAGGTCAAGGTAAACTTTATTATTCCCGAGGGGCAATTTGTTCTGCAGCCAGCAGTATCACACAAACAACAAACCAACAATAAATACAATAAAATAATCCATTAAAGGTAGTAAATACAGCACCAACATTACAGAGAGTAATTCTGTAATTCTGTAATGTTCCAGAGGAACAGCCGGTCCAGTCAGTTCAGGCATTTTATTCAGGTGCATGTTGTCACAGAGCAGGTTCACTGTTTGCTTACCTTTTAATTCCATCATCCAATCAGAGATGTGCTTGTTTAGGAGGAGGGTGGTGACATCTTTCATGTCATGTCTTTACTGTTTGACTCTGATGAAGATGCAGGGGCATCAAAAAGTTTGCACCTGAATAAAATGCCTCAAATGACTTGAGTGCTTCAGTTTTTTCTTTTTTTCTTAGAACAAATTTAATTGAAATCCAATGAAGTGTTTTTTCATACTTTCTGGATCTGTTCTGAGACCACTGACCTCCATCTGTGGAGCTGCTGAAGAGCAGAGACTCCTACCTAACTTTGGTATAATTTATAACTCTTAAATAAAACCTTATTTATAGAATTAATAATATGACACAGACATATTATATATAGTCAGCAGTTCTGCCAAACAACAAAACTTCTTAAAATAGCTGGATTGCCACATGTCATGTCTGTCATCAGGCAGGTCCATTTTGCAAACTTCAAGCTCCACAGTTGTTCCTGGTTAGGAAATGACTTTTCAGCATCTTTTGAGTTTCAATTATGATTACATTTTTGGCCTCCCACCATCACAAAAACAGAATAGGGCCTGGTACACACATGAAGGTTTTAAAAATCTCGTTGAAACATTAAGAGAGCCACACATGAAGGCAGATAATGTCAGATTTATCAGGTTTGTTCCTGTCGTGTGTGGTGAGCCTCAAAGAGAGGCACAGGACAACACAAACTAACAGATTCATTTACCAGGAAGTCAGCTCCTCCGCTCTGCTCGCATGATCACACATGACTTCAGTGTAAACAGACATGGCGCACAACATCAGGAGGCTAAATCTGGGTAGCGGTTAGCTTCCTGTAACATCCTTGGTGGTTGTGATTTCTGTCCAGATCCTCTCCTCATCAGTTTAATTTACAAGTTACGCTGTTTGGATGTTAATGTTTTCTAAACAAATCAACAAGTTGGACCTCCGTTCTGACATCTGTCTAACTTCATGCTTCCCCTTTACTCTTGTTGCCATGGTAACGTTTGCTTCCTGCTTCAGCCAGCTTGCTCCCTGATTGGTTTTGCTCTGCTCTATGTGACAAACACAGAGGACATGCTCAGCTGTTTTCACTCATACTTTACCGGGGTCATTTCTTCTCTCTCTAAATCTTCTCTCCAAGTGACCTCATGTCTGAACTCTGCAGCGAATAATCAGGGGAATCCAAACCAAAGAAGGGACTTGACAGGATGGATAAAAACAACCACTATTGTGGGACAAGTTTATCTGACTGTATAAAACACAACACAAATGTGCATTTGGACATGTTAAAGTGTTCCCACTGCACATATTCAGAGTTCTGTGGTACATCTGCTTAAAAACAATCACCACCTGGTCTCTCGTGCATCCAAAGAGCCGTCTCCCAATGCTGTTGGAATACGGAGCTAAAACTCTGCAGCTCTTTCTCCAGTGTGATCCTCATGCACGTAATGACGCTGCTTCAAATTGACCTCCATGCGCCTCAGTGCTCCTTAACTCTTCAGCTGATGCTGTTAATATGCTTTTTTAACATGTAGCACTGAGGTTAGGATATAAGATGTTCGACTGCTATCATATTATGAACACTGACTACCGCCTCAAAAGTTTGACGTCGTGTGCGGCCTCTCCAAACCACTTTCTATGGGCTGGTGAAATATTTCACATGGATATGTGAAAAAGTCCTTCTGGTGTTTGAGTTTACAACAATTGTTCGAGGAGTAAGCTGAAGAAATCATGAGACTATCATTGGCCTAAAGCTTCACTGAGGCCTCCACCTGCAGCTCCCAGTTAAGTTTTTTTTTCTTTTACAAAAACACTTTTGCAACATCAGCAGGAAACTCGCCATCACTGTTCTCAATCGTAATATAAAGAATAAGTTATACAGGCACAGGACAGGCATGAAAACTTAAAGTGATGACTGTAGCACGTAGCGCTGTTGCTATGGAAATGCTGCATCCCCCCGTTACAGAGGTTTTTCAGAGCGTTGCATAACAGCCAGATGCAAGCATTTACAAGTTTTGATATGTTTCATCAAAAGTCCTTGGTCTGAACCGGACTTTGTTGAATTACAGCTGCCTTGACTCACAATATTTTAGCCCTCTGCTTTTTCCATTTGTCACAGTGTTTAGATTTTTTGTGTGAACCTCAGTGCTGAAATATTTTGTTTCCGTAAATTGACTGTCCTTGAGAGTTTGATCAGCTTGTTTTGACATTAATAAAATGCTAAGCTGAGTATCCAGAAAGTTGAGTATGAGGTTAAAGAAATAATTGTAAAAAGAAAAGAAAAAAAAAACGCATCAGATGACGACCTGTTTATGAGAATAAAGCAGATTCAGTCTCTACTTTAACTTATTTTCATGATGGCATCTCTACTAAAGATAATGAATCAACATTCCCACACGTCTTCATTTCTTACAGTATAAAACCAGAACAAGTGAAAAACTAAACTAATTCTAATAAAAAAACTGAGGTATGAACAGTTTCCCTGCAACCCCTCTGAAAGGATATATTTCAGCAATTTCTGTTAGAAAGTCTATATAGTCAATAAACTTGCACAACATAAATAATAATAAAAACTGGAAAACTTACTCCAGCAGACTCCCCATCGAGCCTGGGACAGCTGGCAGAGAGATGCTGGGGGAAGTAACCAGCTCACTGGGTACTCTGAGCAGTTGTTGGTGGTGATGCACCAAAGACACTGTAAGGAAAAAAAAACATCATTATGGACACAGATGTTATTTATGAAATAAAAAGGATTTTAAAAGAGCCAGACCAAAATTTTTCTTGATTGCAATGTGTTGCTCAAAATATTCACTCAGCTACATGATATTATTTAGATTTTAATTCAGTAAATGCTAATTTTAATATTATATTATTAATATTATTATATCAGGTTAGAGGGCTGCAACCCCATGACAAAAAACCTGAACTAACCCTTTAATGAAAGGCACCTTATCAGTGAGGAAATGTTAGCTAAAGTTGTTCCTTTAATTGTCAGCAGCTAAAACAGTTTTATATTTTATTTATTTATTTATTTAATAATGCCAATGGACATTAATGAACTTCTATTCGGAAAACAATAGATGTACATATGCCGGATTATCGCATAAATGCTAATTTACATCCACAGTCCCTACGTTTGAAGCTGTAGAGCACACATTTCAATATAAAATGAAAGAACACACAAATGTAGGTCAAAGTTCATTGTAGTTGTTTAATAGGGTTGTATAATCATTCTCGATTTAATTGATATGAACTGTTGTATAAACCCATCTCAACAGCCTGAATTTTCCACTCTAAATGAAAATGATCATTTTTAATGTGGTCTGTTGAAGTTTCATTGTTTAACGGTCCTGCCTCCACAGCTTTAGGAGTCTTCAGATGAAGCTGTAGCTGGCTAAAAGCTCCCTTTTCATTTACTTGTGCCAGTTAAGTGGAGAGAAAGAGAAAGTCTAAAGCTTAGACATACTCCTCATCTTCTGATTACCTCTGCCAAGGAGGTAATGTTTTTGCCTGTGTTTGTCCGTTGTCTGTTTGTCCATCTGTGAGAAGGACAGCTCAAAAACTACTCCACAGATTTTGATGAAATTTTCAAGGAACTTCAGTCAAGGCACAAGGAATAAGTTATTCTATTTTGGTGGTGATCCAAACATGGATGCAGATCCAAGATTTTCATACAACATATCTGAGAATGTAGAATTTCTTTGGTATTAATTGCTTATAATTGTAACTGAAGTTAAGCACAAATGACTGGGCACATGGCAGTCACCCTACTTGCCCCCAAATTAATGTAAGTATTGAAAAACAGACACTCAACTGGCTTTAGACTGCAGTGTGCTACAATGGCTTAAAATCTAAGACATGCTATTTAACCCTCAGGCCCTCCTTTAAAAAAACTCTTCCACTCCAAAACTGTTTAGGATATAGGATATATTTAAAAATACTAAACATGGAAAAAATAACATTTTTGGTCATTAACTCTAATTTTAATCATGTGTAGCAAACATTAATTTATTTTCATATTTTTAACCCTCTAAATGCCAGTTTGTTTACATAATGACATTGTATCAGATGAAAATATCATTTTTGTTTTCTGATGAAAGCAAAGTGGGTATTTTTATGCAGGGATGATTAGTTTGGGATGTCAATAATTATGCAGCAACACTGATATTGACAGATTACTTCTGTGCAATTACAAAAAACAAAAAAACTCACACTTTCCCCCTTAAGGCCCTTTTAGTACATTGGATATACTTCAAAATTTTAAACGTGAAAATACATGTATACACATTTTGTTCATAAACTGTCCTCATCATGTAAAGCAAACATGAATTCAACTGCCAGTTTACTTACATAATGAAACTTTTTCTTTTAAAACAAAAATATATATATTTTCTATTTAATGAATACAAAATGTGTTTGGTGTGGGGATTATCAGTCTGAGATATGTCAATGATTAGCAATAACTGGATATTTCAGCTAGTTGAAATATTTAATTCCACTGATATCCTATCAGTTCAATCGAGGAAGTCATTTCCCACGGTGCCTCTGTGCAAACATGAAAAATGGTGTAATCTAGCAGTGATTTTTGTGTGTGCAGTATTTTTTTTTTTGCCACTGAGAGACAGGGTTACAGAACAATTATCAGAATTATACATAGTGTTGTGAAAAAGGATCTGCCCCCTTTCTTATTCCTGATTTTTTGCATATTCATCAAACTTAAATGTTTCGGATCATATTACAAATGAAATCATTATTTTTTTTATTTACTTGGGTTGTCTTCGTGAGATATTAAAATTGGTTTGATGATCCAAAACAAATATGCGACAAATATGCAAAAAATAATCAGAAAACAGAAAAGGGGGAAAATACTTTTTCACAACACTGTATTTCTGTACTGCAGTGGCAGCAGAATAAAAAAAGTGGTTTTAATGAGAGTCAATGGGGCAAAAAGAGACTGTAGGGGGATGACTGTTAGCTTTTTGTCTACACAGCGGGAAATTTCATACAGTGTGGATGCTGTAATTCCAAAATTCATAGACAAATGAGCCTCTTCGTCAGATATCTTCATCTCAGCATAAAAAAAAACTGTCAAAATGAGAGCAAATAAGTACAAGCTTTAAAGGGATACTTTTTATTTTGTTTTCGTGTGTTGCCTGACTCCAGAGTCCATGGCAAGCAGATAGCAGCCATTCTTTTGACTCTGCGTTCAGTAGCAGGCAAAGCTTGCTAACTGCTAGTTAGCTAAGCTCAGACACTGGGAGTATATGGGTAGTGTTAGCCTGCCTCTGCCTACAGTCATCAGATAAATTCTTCAGCAACTCTAAACAGTCCTGTGTGCTTGTTGTGACTAGTTTTTTACTGTGTTATGTTAAGTTATCTTCTATCATCATATTATCTTCTTCTACTCCTAAACAGAGGCTTTGTTTTGTTGACCTACTTCTGCAATGGTTTTCACTAGAGATGTGAATGAGTCGAGTCTTTTACGAGAACGATTAAAACCGATTCACAGTTGTGATCGAACCATTTGTTTTTGCAGGCAATTTGCATTTAAGAATGGCTTGCCAACAAACAGTGCACTCACAACTGCAAATCGGTTCTCATTGTTATTTAAAAGAATCGTTCAAAAGACTCGATTCGTTCGCAAAAACATGAAAAACACTAGACATGCTTGTAAGTAGGTCAAAAAAAACAAAGCCTCTGTTTACGAGTAGAAGAAGGTAATAACGTGGTAAACAAACAAGTCACAACAAGGACCATTTAGAGTTGCTGAAGAGTTTATCTGATGACTGTAGGCAGGGGCAGGCTAATGCTACCCACTGACTCTCAGTGTTTGAGCTAAGCTAACCAGCGATGGGCGAGCTCTGCCCGTCTTTTTGTTGTAACTGTACGCAGAGTTGAAAGAATGGTGTCTAGCTGATTCATAGACTCAGGAGTGAGGTAAGACATGAAAAGAAAGAAAAGTTGGCATATCCCCTTAAAAGACTCCTGAGGATTAACATAACTCCTATTATTATTATGTTTTTTTTGCAAAGGGCAACATGCCCTGGGGAGCTCCTTCAGCTTAGTCTGATGTGTTTAAATAAGTACAGGCTATTAAAAAGTGGTTTGTCTGGTGCTGGGAGGCACAGTAAGTCACTCTCTGCCCCTCGGGGGTCGCTGCTTTACAGATTTACAGTCCTTAAACTGGAGCAGGTCTTTGGTCATGTTATGGGGGAAAAGTAGGCCACTGAGATTACAAGCATGACATTACAATTTGCTACGTTTTATGGCAGCAGTTAGTCAGAAGATTCTGGCCAAAGGTCTGGCCAAAGGTCGTATCAATCAGAGAGGAACCCGCATTAGTGCAGGTGAACTCACCTTGGCGTGAGGGACGCAGGAGTCACAGCTGGTGTAAGCGGAGCAGGCTGGAAGAGAGAGAGTAACGTGACTCCACCACAGCAACCACAACCATGACACCAGTGGCGCACTTTAGAAACAACACCATCACACTTCTTTCGACCCTGTTTTACCATCATGACTGTCATTATACACCACATAAGACCCCACTGTCAACAACATCAGCGGCTCTTCACAAGAAATGAAACTTACGAGTTGAAGTTGGTGCTGGAGAAGGAGAAGTGGACTGGCATGCCCCCCGGCTAAAGAAGCTAACGCACAGCACAACGGCACTAAAAATCACACAAGTAGTCACTGTTTGTCCCCCCATCGTTAAAGTAGACGTCTCAAACTCTCTGGCATCGATAGAAAGCCTAAACGCGCTCAGTCTCCTCGTCGTTTCCTCCTTCAGCTCCTCTTGACTCGGTCAACACTGGACTGTTGTGTCTGAGCTGGTGCGTGACACTTCCTGGTCGTCTGGGGTGAGCTCGTGTGGATAAACCCAGACGGCCCGGGCGGGTGGAGTTAGTGCTTGAACTCAAATTGCAGAGACCAGCGCTCACAAAACGTTTTGATGTGGCATGGACCGGGCATAAAACCGGGCACATGCAGGGATGATAATATTCATATATTTTTTATCAGCTTTGATATTCACAATTTCATAACTATTAAGGCTTGACTGGCGGGCGAAAGGAACAGCAACCAGTTGACCAGAGAAAGTTGTTAATTTTTTCAGAAGCCTGTGCACTTAGAGCAGTGTTTCCCAACCAGGGGGTACGTGGAAACGTTTAATAATTTATTTCCAGCTTCGAAGTGCATAGATAAGCCTGTCAATAAAATGGTAAGCTTTAGCTAAAAGTAGTTTATTAAACTGTACCCTGAGTATTTTATACTAAAACTGAGGCAGTAGCTATACCTGAAGTTTACTTTTTATATATTTTATTTTATATAGAATAGAGAAGTATACTTGACTTGTACTGAAAAGTATAAAGAAAAGTCTAAGACTAAGTACATTAAGACTTATACTTTAATACTAAAACTTAAACTTGTACTTTAGTATAATTTTTACTTAAAGTCAAGTCATTGTGCTTTCATTTAATTTAGCAGAACAAAAATGTTTTTCACGACACACATTTGCTTTGAGGTATTATCCCTGTTATAAACTTACACGTTCAAGATCATCTTTTGCTGGAGTTTAAAAGTTTACAGTAAACAGTAAGTGTGCTCAAATTAATTGTCTTTATGTACCTTAAAAACATACACAGAAACAGAAACACATTTGACTTGACTTTGTTGATCAAGTTCTAGTCCCTTTCATAAGGGTTTGGTAATGGTGTTATGTACACAGCGTTATCCGTTTCAACAAGAACACATTTTGTTTTATTTATTTCAGGCCAGACAGGATTAACAGTTTGTTTTTAACCTCACCTATGAAAGTACTTTGTACGTTGATCTGTGAATCCTTACATGCAGCCTGTCTAATTTAGTAACTATGTCAACTGAAACACAACATAGTTTGACACATGGATAAAAAGCAGAAATTTGATGTGAACACATTTGTTTGAAAATAACCAAGTCATTAATTAAACCAAATGTACTGTCTTTCAAGCATACAGCACTGCTGTATCTCTTCTTTAGTCTGTTATAGTTTTGACTGTGATACAGAACTTTTTGTTTAATATGTGCATGAAGGGGAATTACAAGAAAGTAGAACATACAAGTATACTTAAAGTATATCAACAAGTAAACTAGTAAAATAGCAAAAATTGTATTTTTTAGTTCACAAAAGTATATCTATGGTATACTTTAAAAAACTAAAATGTAGACTAGAAGTATACCTAGTACATTACTAGTATATAGATATGTGTACTTGTTGTACACTTGAAAGTGTACTTTTGTAAACTTAAAATGACCTTATAAAGTAAACTTAAAGTATAATTTTATGAACTTAAAAATTCTAACCTGACACACCAGATGGACCATTCTATACATTTCACCAGTCAAGCTGGAAAAGAGCCCATAGAAAGTGTTTGAGAATGGACAGAACCTTTCAGAAGCGTAATTAGCAGGTGATTGGATGATCATTCTGTCAATCAACATTCATTAAGTTATGATAAGATAAGATAAGATATAACTTTTTTAAGCACTTGGGAAAACTCCTTCAGTTGTGAGTGAGCCGTTTGTTTGTGAGCCATTATTAAATGCTAATTCCCTGCAAATTTAAGAAACAAACAGCCCCCTCAGAACTGCAAATTGGATCTCATCTTTCACTTAAAGGAGCTCTTCAAAGACTCAACTTGTTTGCGAACGTCACTTCTCTCCCGCAAACCACCGCGGAAGTAGGTCAACAAAATAAAGCCTCTGTTTAGGAGTAGAAGAAGATAATATGAGGTTAATAAAATACAACATAACATAAAGGGATAGAAAAACAAGTCACAACAAGCACACAGGACCATTTAGAGTTGCTGAAGAATTTATCTGATGACTGTAGGCAGAGGCAGGCTAACGCTACCCATATACTCCCGGTGTTTGAGCTAAGCTAATTTGCGGTGGACGAGCTTTGCCCTTCTCTTCCTTGTTACTGCACGCACAGTTGAAAGAATGGTGTCTACCTGCTTGTCGTGGACTCGGGAGTGACGCAAGACACGAAAACAACAAAAATGTTGGAGTGTTCCTTTAATATTTTGATTGGGAGAGCACTGATAAAGACTTGATTGCCAGTGAACTTCAAAGGTCTTTTTATTCTCAGCTGCTGGTTGCTTACGGTCCCTTTTTATCAGAGTTTTATTAACTTTGTGCTGAACCAGCTCACTGCAAGGAATTTTTGTGACTAAAGTGAAAAACTTGTCTTTTTAGACTTATCGCCAGGTGGCCACAGCATCACACAAGCTCTACCTTTCTTCTCTCTTGGTGTGGATAATTAATGTTCAGTCAAAGATGCACAATTCACTGCTGTTCTACAAGCCCATGTTAATAATATACTAATGTTTTTAAGTACAGGAATAATACCTCATCTATTCCACAACAGCTTAACCATTCATGAGTCAGTCATTTCGTGCACTGCAAGACATAAAATGTGGATCTTAAAAAAAAATCGCCTTGAGCTTGATTCATGTTGATCCAAGCCTGAGGCTGAAGCATGCTTCATTTGAGCTCCTTCAGGTGACAGAGGATGGAGCTGGAAATAGGGCGTGCTGTGTTTGTGAGAAGAATGTAATTCAGGCATCACTGGGAAAGGGAAGGAAAAAAGAAAGAGAGGAGACAGAAATGGGGCAGCTGCTTTTACATTTTCATCCAGGACAGAGAAAATACTGCCTTTTTGGGGGGTCCAGAATAAGTTTTAAAGTGTGAGGATGATAGTTGGATGATGTTGTAGACCTTTAATATCTGGAATCAAATAATGTCTTCTCTGATTCTGATAAGATAAATCTGAAGACATCCATCATTGTCCACATTTAGATCCAATCAAACTCTCTTCTGCTCACATCGTCTTCTTCTACTGCTACTGACAGTTATAATAACTTTAATAACAACTTTATTTTCATAGCACTTTTAAAAACAGAGGTTTACAACGTACTTTCACAAACAGTAAGAAACATACAGAAGAAAAGGCACAAGCACTTAAGGACAAAAGAAAATAAACAATTTCAATCTAAGACCCCTCACAGACACACAAAAGGCAGAACCTAAGAGGAGAGCATCAGGTGTCCCTCAGATCCGTGGGCACAACAATCCAGGTCCAGTCACCCAACACGAAAAATGCAGGAGGCCCCCCACCCATAGGGCCATACCCCCAAAGCCCACACCACACCATGCAACACACAAGAGGGAGTAATGAATCAATGTGTGACTACACCCTGAAGAAGGTGCAGCTGACACCTCCATCTCCAGAGACTCCAAACAAAGATCCTTCATATGTCAGAAGAACCCAGACAACACAATAACACAGAGAAACAAAATGAGACCATGAGGACCGGAATAGAAGCTAAAATAGAAAAAAATCTGTTAGAAAAAGAAAGGGCAATAAAAGGGGGAGGAAACAGAAAACAGTAGAATAAAAAGGATAAAATTAATCAATCAGTCAGTAAACAATATGATAGTAACAATAATGAAATAGAATAACAGGCATAAGAAGGAGATCGAATGCTAAATAAAAGTTAATCTGTACAAAGATCAGCAGTATAACATTAGATGAACAGATGAATCAATAGCCAGAAAGTAAAACAATGAAACATAAGTAAAATATAATGGGAATTAAAAGTAAGAAATGACATTAAAATGTAAAAATAACATAGTAAGTTAACAACAGAGGAATGACCTAAAAGCAGTCAGAGTTAAAATGATAAGAGTAATAAAGTCAGACAAAAAAGAATGTAAACCACAAGGCCTGCAGCCTTCTCTGGCCCGTGGTGGAATTATCTTTGGCCCACATGATAATATCTAATCACTATTGGAGCTGGCCCGCCGGTATATTGCACGCACTACTGATACTACAAGTCCCACAATGCACTGCCAGTGCATTGACACTTCAATCAGGGGCCCTCAAGAGAGAGACCTTGCCCCACCCTTGACCTTGCATCCAAGAGGAGATGCCAAGTATCTGGCATAGACCAGTGAGCATCACAGAGCAGCAAACTGAGCTTCAGTGTGTGCTTTTGTATTTTTATTTTCTTGCATGTTTGATTATTCTTTGAAGGAAATAATTTTTTGCCTGTTGTTGGACTGTGGAAAAATGTTTTCACCTGAAATTACTTAGGAAAAGCTTCTTATAGGGCCATAAGAAATAAATTCAACAGATTTTTCTTGTACTTAATGTTTATTGTTGTTGTTTATAGGCAATAACTTATAAGATTTGCTGGTTCCAGGTTCAAGTTTCTGGCTAAGACTAGTGGGCGTCAGAGAGCAGCAAACTGAGCTGTAATATGTTTCCTTTTTGCACTTTTTTCTTGCTACCACAAGGCATATTGGATTTTCCTTCACAGGAAATTCTCTTTTGGCTGTGGAAAAATGTTTTTATCAGTAATTACCCTGGAAATGCTGCAGATAGAGCCATAAGAAATTAATGCAGCTGATTTTTCATTCATTTAATGTTTAATGCTGTTCTAATAATAATTTAAAAGCTCCGTTAGTTCCATGGTCAATATGTGCGATAAGCTCATATCAATAAGTCATGCAATAAACACTGAACCAGTCAGGCTCGTGACTTATAGCGATTTTTTAAATTTTGGCCTACTGTGTATTTGGGTTTGACACCCCTGCAAAACAGAGATAATAGACAACATCACACGAGTCTGTAAAAGTGAGTTTTTATAAGTCACTTAAAAGAAGTCACTGTTTCTGTACGCCTTATCTCCACCAGCAGGTCGTTCCAAAGTATCAGAGCTCTGATGGAGGAATAAGGATAAAAATCTCAATTAAAATATCAACAGAATAAATATGCACAGGGCAAATATGCAGTAAGATGAGAATGATGGGGGCTGGGCGGATTCTTAGTTTGCTGTAGTGTTAGTTGATGAAATTTCACAGCATTTTAGTCGACAAAATCTAGTGTAAATTTAGTCGACTAAAATATGAAGTGTAATGGGTAAAGCTTTTTTTGAATTTCTGAAGTCATGTTTTACACTTGGATAAAATGAAACATCTAATAACCCTTTACTGAATGATAGTAAAGTCTGAATGTATAAATGAACAGAAACAAATTGAACTTTTGTGTGAGATGCAGTCACCTTTATTTAGGCTACCTGACAGAGCATCTCAGTTACAATACCAGAACTGACAACAAACAGTGAACCTGCTCTACATGAATATATCAATTCATACAGAGAGGAGCTCTGATTGGATCACTCCACAACTTATCCCACCACCATGAAGCTAAGGCAGCTGTGATTGGATGTCCCTCTTAACTCATCCAACCTTTCCACACAACCAAAGTAGCTGTGATTGGATATATTCATAACTTGTTCCTACACTCTCAAATCTGACAAGTTGGCATTACTTAAAAAAATTTTGGAAACCGACTGCCTTTAAAAAGTTAAGTAAATATGAGTAATAGTCTTAGATTACATTTACTTTATATTTACTTGTTTTGTGTACTCGGAATCCTGTTTGTTTACTTAATTTTATTGAGTTATTTTGACTTGGATTAAGAAAGTTATATCAACTTCCTGTATTAGTTATCCACCGGTATCAACTCACACATTCACACTCTTTTGTGACCATTTACAAACCAGAAACTTGGGGTTAAGTATCTTGCCCAAGAACTTATCACCATTTGTTGCCCAGAGCTGGATTCAAACTTGTAACCTCTTGATTTCTGTCAAAGCGCACTATCCAACTGAGCCACCAACACCTCACATACAAGCAAGCACAGCAAAGGATGTTTAGTAGTTAAAAGAAAATTGGCATTTTACTTCCGTGTTGCAGCTTAATGCAGATGCGTTAAATAACTCACTTTGAGACTAAGAGAAATTCTGTGTCCCCCAACATCGAAATCAGTCTGCAGAGTAGTCTCCTGCCTGGTTTTACTGTGCATGTGCAATCCTGAACTCAGTGTTCAATCACCATGATAAAAAGTTTTGAGTCCAGCTTACACACAGGAATTAAGTTGTATAATTTTCTCAAGCTAAATGGGTTCCTTACTCATATTAATTGAGTTAAATCAACAGGTTATTAAGATTTAAGTAAAGTGCACAAATGTAACTTAAGTAAGAAAAGCTATTACATTTTAGAGTGTACTTTCTACATGACGAAATTAGTTCTGATTGGATTAAGTCTCTGTCAAACATTTTAGTCTAGTTTTTATTTGTTGATGAAAATGTCAGTTAATTTAGTTGGAGTTTTTGTCCATGTGCACTTGTTTTTATAAGTTACTGTCTAGTTTTTGTCAGGGGAAAAAAGTTTTTGACGAAAACTATGATGAAAATAATTAGTCAACAAACTGAACACTGTGTGGAGTGTCGCCTTCACTGCATCCTCTGCTGACCTGTTAGGTAGACAAACATATTTTAGAAGAGCCTAACTTGAATGAGAAGGCAGGATCCAGTAAAAAGCCCTCAACCGGCATCATGACTACTTCTTATGTCTTGTGCTCAATTGTTCACACTGAGAACCTTTTTTGTCCTGCACTGAGATCTCCACAGGAGACAGGTCATTAGTAATGGGTCTCTGCAGCCTTACAGAGAAGCTGCACAGAGCTGGAGATAAACAATCCAGTGGTCCTCTGACAAAATAAAGTTTGAAAGTCATCCACAGTGCAGGTCAACAAATATGCATATGTCTCACATTAGATGCAGTTTTTTTTTAGTGTAGTTCAGATCCAAATAATAAATCAAGAGCACTTACAGTGTCTGGTGATCATAAATTGACATGCCAAGTCTAAAAATGTAAATCTCAGTGCTTGTATAAAAAGTTAACAAAGGGCCAATTTCCAGCTCAGACAGTTTTAGTGTTTGTTTTATTGGTGCTGAGATGCTGCCGTTAGCACTCTGCTACTCCTCCTCTATTTGGACTCATTTGTTAATGGCTCACGTCCAGTTAGAGTTCCCAAAAACAAATGGAAACAATAATCCGTTTACCAAATCAATCAAACAGCTCAGCAACAACTTTTATACTCCACACTAAAGAGTTTTAGGGAAGGCTGTGCTTCTCTGTTCACCACTATTATCCATGCTGAAACATCATCATGAACATAACTTATTTTAATTTTCCCATTGTTTCAACTATACTATTTTTAAACTTACTGCAATTATTTTAAGCTTAATGTTAATATGTCAGAGATATACGATGATTTAAACCAACACCACAGTTTTTCAAACAGGGTACATCCAAAACAAGTTCATTCACAAAAGAGACATAATAAGCACAGTGAAACTATACTTTATCAAAGCAGTGAGACATGTTTCAGCACCAAGAAAACTTTATCACCTGATAATAAAACCTGATATTAGTCCTACTGTCAATAATCACTGAGAAGCATTCAATGAGAAAGATGGGGTTATAAACATGGACCACAGGACGCAGTCAGACTGAGACGGATTTTAAAAACTTCCAATAAAACAGGAAATACATTATTATCAGACTGTGTGTGGAAGTCAGTCATTAGTCAGTCAGGGTTAGGAGTCATTCTTTATGGCATTAAACTATTGCTGTGTAATTAACCTCATACTTTATTGGATTAATAAATTACTTATTCAAATGTTTAGGATAAGAACAGACACCACACTCTAAAGTCCACACATTTTAAAAGTAAAATATGTCAGTATTTGGATGGATGCTGCTTTCTTTTTCCCTCCACAGCTCATTATGACACAGTTAGCTCAGGCCATTTTGACACACTGAAGTGTATCATCAGAACACATTAAGAGCAGATTGTGTTTGTGCTTTAAAAAATCTCAGACAATCAGGCAATAATGTAATAAATGAAGAAAAAGAACACAGAGAGGTTAAATCAGATGGACCGTTCACTTATCCATCTGGGAAAGAGCCCATAGAAAGTGTTTGGGGAAGGTACAACATTTCAAAGCAAATCCGCCAGGTGATTGGATGATTGTTTCGTCAATCATGGGACAATCAGATAATGTCGTCAGTGGGAGCCACTGTGCTACAGGACGTGAGACACTTTATAAAACAAACTCTCGTTAAAACATTTCAGAAATGGAGCCTTGATATCCTTCTATAGAAGTTTGTAGTGATGTTATTTGTTTATCATTTAAGAAATGTGTCCCAGTTTTAATAAAGCTGTTACTGAAGCTGTTAGCATCTACGCTAATCTCTGTACGAGCAGTCATTTCCTGTTGTTGTCTCGCTTGTAGCTCATTCCTCTTCCTGCTCTAAAGGATTCTGACTGGGCCGTGCCACTTTTGCCCACTCACAGTTGTAGATTTGAGCTTGGCAAGATGGATCTCAGCTGCTGTGCAAGCTTATAAATCTGCAAGCTGTTTAATAAATAGTGAAATGTTAGAGAAAATGATTGTCCAGTAGAACAGAAAATAGCTTCACTCCTCCCACAGGTGATCACGCCTCCTGATGAACATCAGCTGTGGATCACTCCATGATGCATTTTCAGAGATGCTGCACAGGAGTTAGAGGCCAGCTCCCACCTTTAGGCAAAAAAAAAAAAAAGCGTATTGGATAAATATTAATAAATATTGATATTATAGAGATTGCAGTCAGGAAATTAGATTTAAAAAAATCTACATGGAGCAGAAAAGCAAGAAAGTTCAAAAATAGTCTTAAGAAGACCGAGAAAGACAAAATTAACCACACCACCTAATAATTTGTTTGATTAATATCTATTAGAATAAATAAATTGATTAGAAAATTTAAATATAAGCTCAACAGTACATCTCAATCATCAATCATCTAAATGATATTCCTATAATACTTACTGGCATATAGACAAAGAGAAAAGATCTTGATCATAATGCAGTCACTTCCAAGTGTTGCTGTCAGAACAGCAGGATTGAGGAGCGTTTTTCATCTGAAAAATTGAGCACATACTTGTACATACACATTTAGGCTAACAATTTTTGAAGGGTAGGGTAGGGCAGCCCAACGGTATAAATGAAGAATGTGTTACTCTAGACCAAATTAATCAAGATTTAATCAAATCAGTTTAAGTACAGAAAGCTAATACTGATTGTTTTATATAAAAGTTGTTGCTGAACTGATTGATTTGGTGAACAGATTAATGTTTCATTTGTTTTTGGGAACTGGACGTGAGCCATTAACAAATGAGTCCAAATAGAGGAGGAGTAGCAGAGTGCTAACGGCAGCATCTCAGCACCAATAAAACAAAACACTAAAACTGTCTGAGCTGGAAATTGGCCCTTTGTTAACTTTTTATACAAGCACTGAGATTTACATTTTTGGATTTGACACGTCAGTTCACAGTCACCAGACACTGTAAGTGCTCTTGATTTTTTATTCGGATGTGAACTACACTGAAAACAAGTTATCCAGTAATTTTTGTTGCTGTAATAACTTAGTGAGGTGACATGAACAGAAAAAATATTGTTCAGTTATAACATTAACACAAGCTTTGTTATTCAGTTTAGATTAAAAATATTCACCAATATTACAATAATTCTACTTTTCGTTGAGCATAACTGTTTATGGGGGGATGTGACGACCTTGAGCAACAGGCCTGGATTGTCCAGTCTGGACAACCGGAGCAACAGTCGGCGCCGTGTCATATTTGGGGACGGGGAATCAGCGTGGAGAAAATAATCCATTCCCTCAGCTAAAGCTAACAAGCTGCCATGTCCATCAAATACCTCACGTACTGTAGCACTGATATTAATCTAATTTATTGAGTTAATACTGTTTATTGAATAAGAAAGACAAATTAATGGATAAAAAAGAAAAGAATCAGATTGTTGGTAATAAAAGACCTGATGATAAAAAAAATACTCTACAGCCAAAGATTCCAGATTATGTTCCACCTGTTTGAATCTCCAGTTAAGAGACAATACTGGAAAAACTGAGACAAGATGAAGTTAACTAAATATTTTATCAATAAATTCTACAGTTATCCATCAATCTACCCGTTATCTGTACCGCTTTTTACTCTCAGGTTTACCAGTTCACCCAGCTGACACTTGTTGAGAGGCAGGGTACACCCTTAGGCGGTCGCCAGCCAATCACAGACAACCATTCACTCTCACACTCATACCAAAGGGTAATTTGGAGTCACCAGTCAACCTAATGAGCATGTTTTTGGTCTGTGGGAGGAAGCCGGAGCACCCATAGGAAACCCACGCATGCACAGAAGAACATGCAAACTCCACACAGAAAGGCCCTGACCCACTTGAGGTTCCAACCAGCAACCGTCTTGGTGTAAGGCACGTGCACTACCTGCTGCCACCGTGCTACCCTTGATGAAACATGGGACCTTTAAAAGCCTGTGTTGCAGCTCCAAACAGTGGCGCTCTTTTCATCTGACTGAATAATGTTGACAGAGCTGTGTTACTCAGCCTGAAACATCTGCCTGGGCTTCAACTGGCTTTTAAAAATCCAACATTATCACCTGTTGTAGACGTGTGGTGCCTTTGGTTTGGCCTGCAGAAACCCAGTGTTATCAAATACGAGCACATATTTGGGCTCTGTCTGACATATATCGGAGGTTCACCTGGGAACAGAATTTTATTTCAAACAGTTGTTAAACCAGGTTTGTGAAACATGCCTGTGGGCGAAGAATGAGGATGATATAAACATATCTTGGTCTCGGTGATACTCTGTCACAGGATTTGTCGCTCCAGGAAAACACCAGTATTGAAAATGAGGCTGCTCAGAGCAGAAAGAGACTGAGGCTGAGTGTGTGGTGAAATTCAATCTGTACGATCAGAGTGATTATATGAACAGCTACATACTTTGTCTGAATAAGTCTGGGTTCTCTCAGCCAAGCAGGTACATCTCAACATAAAGAAATCAGGAAAAACTGAGTTTAGAAGATACATCAATCAGAAGATTACAACTACATCCACTCTGGGCATTTCAAGACCAAGAAGCCTTCGTGTTTTCTGTGTACATTTTAGTTTGGACTGAAAGCAGGTTGGTGTCTGATATCTTTCTCCACATTAATTTGGTTGTTTGATAATAAAATAATTATACATTTTATTCAGGTGCTTTCCAAAAAGTCAAAGACACTTTACGAAACATAAAACATCAAAAACCATTCAAATAGGTTACAGCATTAAAGGACAAAACTTAAATTACACAAAATACACACACACACACACACACACACACTCAGACACATGCACACTTAGCCCAATCACACATTAGCAGCCTAAAAATACAGATACATAAAATCCTATCTTTCTATACAGTATCTATTCATTTGTTTAGTTTTATTTATCTATTAATTCATTTGATTTTTTTATTGACTAAAACAATTATTTGATTCAAAATCAAGCCCTGTTTTAACTGTAATTTGATCTGCTCCCTTGAATTCCTGATTTTCATTAGAACATTTTGATCTTCATTATTAAAATGTCATTGTTTAGGTGTTTTTGTTGAAAAAAATATTTTAGCTAAAAGACAAAATGTACTTTAGTATTTTAGATACCACAATCAATCTCTTGTGCACATGAGTTTTTAATGAAGTTTCGTTTATATTTTTCTGTGAAGGTTTCCCTTATGTAAAATGTAGGCGCAGCAGGTAGTGCACATGGCTCACAGCAAGAAGGTTGCAGGTTCAATTCCAGTGTTAGTCAGGGCCTTTCTGTGTGGAGTTTGCATGCGTGGGTTCTCTCCGGGCACTCCGGATTTCTCCCAAAAATCAAAAACATGCTCTTTAGGTTGATTGGTGACTCCAAAATTGCCCTCAGGTATGAGTGTGAGGGTCAGTGACTGTTCGTCTCTGTATGTGACTCTGTGACTAGCAGTATAGATAATGGTTGGATGGATGTTTGGAAATTCTTTTTAAATAAGGTCTGAATTAGTTATTGAGTTTTAATTGTGAAAATTGAATTTGTCTCCAAATACATCAAGAAAATTGCTTCTTGATCCGTTTGAGGGTGATTTTAATGGTTAGAATATTTAAGGACCATGATACTAAATCAAAAAACATCTTTATAGGTTAGATGCCAGAAAGATTAATCATTCAAATCACCTCGTCCTCAGAGTTTTTTTTTCTTTCTATCATGCAAATCTGAAGACTATATTACTCCATACTCAAGTAATCAAGCTATAAAATGACCCCTGTGAGCTCTGTGGCATTTCTGTGCCGGTGCTTCAGACTCTTTTTTGTTGCAGTACTGTCATTGAACACATGATGGCGTTAGAGGTCCGCAGAAGGAAGTTAGTCATAATGACACAGGATTCAGCTGAAGAAAAGGAGAGACTGCAGATCAATTGAAACATCTGGTTTTAGCAAACCCCCGAGCATTTCCCTGCAAACCGGCTCCTGGCCCAGATCTGTGCTCTCACTTTCAGTTTGTGAGCCGATAGACGAAGATATTTGGATATTTCTTTTAAAACAATGTGCACCTCCACCAAAGATATTTCCATACAGGTTTATGGCAATATATTCCTTTTTATTTCATAGACTGATTTGATTTAAGATATTGTGTCGCATTGCAGATATGTCTCTTGCTTTTTATGTGCTTTGTTTTTTTTGTATTGTTATATGTGGTAGTGATGCTGAGTCACATAGTTGTTCTGCCCATTTGTGGCTGTTTCCCCTCTGATGGTTGAACAGGGATGTGAGCGAAAGTTAGTTCAATATACCGTTTAAAAAAAAGCCCAGGAGACTGACAATGCATGAAAGTACAGATGCCATGCTGAAATTTAAGGCTGAAAGACAAATCTGCAGGCTTTACTGAACCTCAAAAAGTAATCTCGAGAAATAAAAACAAATTCAAGACAGCAAAAGAGGCTGAGACTCTCGTGTGTGCAGGGTCGACCACACAATGTGCTGTTATTTTTGGAAACCTTTCCCTAAAGCTGCCAAGCAAAAAAGAAACAAACCTAAAGAAAAATTTAGCCTGTAGAAGTTGATTGGTGATCTTTAGTCCACAATAAAAGAGCTTGATAGAGACTTTTACAAAGGACAAGACTAGGACCGCTGTCTGGTGGTTTTGATGCCTCTTTAGGTTTACAGGCGCCAGACTGAAAATACAGCAGTGGGTCAAGGAGAAAGGCTGGGGTGCTTTTTTTTTGGTGAAGTCCATTCATCCATCATCCATAGAGTCATCCATCCATCCAGCGCAGTGACAGCAGACCAGACAGGCCAACCACTGGCTTATTTATCCTCATCAACATTTTCCAGCTCTTCCTGAAGGATTTTGTTTCATTCCTTGTCCAGATGGGGTGCATACTTTCTTCAGCAAGTTCTGAGGCTGCTTCCAGTTAGACATGACGTCCTGTTGTCTAATGTTTGATGTCTGAGCTCCTCACCCAATCTCTCAGGCTAAGCCCAGCCAGTCTACTGAGCAGTGTTAGGCAAGTTACACAAAAGTTGTAATAAATAACTAATTTCTCATTACTCCTTAAAAGAAATATGGTCTATAACTAAGACTGAGGGGTGATGGATTACTTCACTTTCAGGTTAGTCATACTGTTCAGGATTAAAACAATGTTTACCACAGATGATCTTCACATCTTTTACAGACACTAACTGAATAACGATATGAGGCCACTTCAGAGGGCACTTTCACCTTTCACATGCTGTGTCCAACTTTTTAGCTCATCGTTGTTATGGTCACAGCCCACTAAGGACAGACAGTAACTCTGAAGTTTAGTGACATTCAGACTTTTTCAAGGGCAGTGCGTTCTCACCACTGAAGAGGGCACTAAGTTTTGCGTGTGAGGACACTTTAGACATGTTTATATGTTACACAAATGGCACATTATATAGCCTTAAAACAGGCTAACTAGACAGACTACTTAAGTTAGTTGTAGTTAGGATCAACATCAACAACTGTGTAGATTCAACGTTGGACTGTGAAGAACACACAGAAATAAATAAATAAATCATTCACGGGTCTGGGGGTCTTCCCCTGGAACATTTTCAATTAAGTAGATGCCATTTCCTGTATTCTAGTGCATTTTAACACCATATTAGCACCAGACAATTCAAACTGGTTCTGTGAGAAATAGTTCTGGCATAATATAGATAAAAGTTTAGAGCACATTTGGCCCCTAAGAGGACACTTTAGCACGTGTTTTTCAACAATTGACACCTCCCCCGTGACACTGATTACTAACTGTTATTATTACTTTTTAGAAAATCACAATTTCTTACTTTACAAGTTGCCCAAAGAAGTGTTATACACAAATGTACAAGTAACCAGTCCTACCCAACAACAGGCCGGGCTGGAGAACCAGGACAATGGACAAAGGCTGCCTTCATTTCTGACTAATAGATTATACAGGTAAGGATGCACAGCTCCTCTTCTGTCAAATATCAGAGAATTTGTTGTGTGTCTTAGTGCGCTATTCCTTTGTATTTCAGGACATATAATACTCCCAGAAACAGAAAACACACCCCCTCCATTGAAGATTTTCAAACAACACAGAGCTACATTTTATAATTGTATACAAACTAATGAACCTCAATGACAATTATGCTTACAGAAAATTAAACAGGCTGTCTGGTGCGTTTTACTCATGCAATGGAGAACAGAACCAAGGATTCTAGTCATGAAAATAAGGAAATACATTTTTTAAAGCCAAAAAGTATTTGGTATTCAGTTAACAGGTCTATAAAAACCAAATAGAAAATAGATGGTTTTAAGTGGAGATTTTGCTTTTACACTTCCACAGGAGTGTCCGACTTTACTTGATAATTTCTTATTCCCTGGAAGCTTCAATAAGAAAATAAAAAAACTTGACTCAAAGCTTTAACATATTTCATGAAGTGTTCTCTGTGGGTTCTTTGAGCAAAGTGGCAAAATAAAAAGAGAGGAATGAAATGATCCAGCCAAAAGTCAGACTGAGGGCTCTAATTTCATAGACCAGGCGCAGGCGGGGCGCACCTGCCCTGCGCCGCGCCTGTGCCACGCCAACGGGGTGTGTCTAGGGCATTTTGCAAGTTTCGTGCATGGCGCAGTCTGGCGCAGTCTGGCGCAGGGAGACGCACCCATGCCTCCGTCTCTCCCACTGGCGCAAATGGCAGAGAGGGAGGAGAGTAGGCTTGAGTGGGGTTAACACAGCCGAGTACAATCTTCACCAATCAAATGAACGCCTCACCTCGCCTTTAAATGCGCTGCAGGCGAGGCGCAGTGACAATTTCACCTCGGTGGCAAAGAAGGTCAGAGCCGCTGTCACTTTTGCAGCAACTGGGAGAGCGCAGGGGCCACCGGGCCATGCATCGGAGGACACGACGCGCGTCACCGTGTGGACCACCTCGCGGGACAGATGTAATCTGTTCCTGTGTCATAATAGGAGTACAAAATTAAGTGATAATTACATTTAAACACAGCCGCAGGCTAATCCATTCATCATGCTTGTGATCCACCCGCATCCCTGGTCGTCATCGCCAAAAAGCAGCGCCTTAGGTGAAAATATATCTCCTCCTCATCCTCCTTGCAATAATGTAGGCTACTCCATCTTTTTAGATCACGTTACGAAAAAAGATTAAAACAGAGAAATATGAGCAATCACAGGTAAATCCTTAAGACACCGAGTTATTTATTCAGCGAGCATATCTCTCTTTTTTCTTTTCTATTGAATTTCATGAGATGAGAGAAGCCGGATACTCCGTATCGGATGATGTGGCTGTTTGTGGTTGGCTTGAGGGATGTGAACTCGTTGGTGATGACAAACGTCTCTGATCAGACATCAGATGTGACGGGACAATTAATATAGATACAAATGTATGTGCTGGTTCAGACGGTTACATTAAATAGTGGTTGCTGTGATTGTTTATTGCATTGAAATGTGCCTGGCACTCTGGATACCTGCCTGTGAGGTTTTGGTGACGTGTGCACACTGTGCGCCTGTCAGCCAAATTGCCACTGCCCGGGGTGTGCCTTGCCTGCACTGAGAATAGACCAGGTTGGAGCTGGCGGGCTTTCAGCGCACCTTCCGCACGGTTTTTTGGCACGAAATTGTCACTGCGCCAAGCTGAATCATTCGACACCTCCCCCTGGTGCGCCATCACACCCATCTCGGCGCAGCCGGTCTACCAAATTGCCAAATTGGCTGCGTACGGCGGTGTGCTGGACGAAATTACCACTGCGCGGGGTGCGCCAGGCTGCGCCACCCTGAGTTGTGCCAGGAAATTAGAGCCCTGAATTATGAACTCCGCTGAGTAGTCCAGCAGCCGGGTGTGCACAGATGTAAAGGGGAAGAAACCTGACACTCTCATTGGTTTAATCTATATATCACCCAAAACACACCTTAGTATAATTAAGCCACATAATCTGTCCTCTTCCAATCCTGAGCCTGGCTTTGTGCTGAGAATTTGTGTCGGTGAAATAGCAGAAAACAGACTAACATCCCAAACTGCTGTGCAAAACACAAGTTTAGACGACCAGCTCAAACTAAGTGCCCCAAGTTGGCTTTTCCAAACCCTTTAACTCCAGGGCTGAAAGACGGTTCCACCTTGGCCCTGCCCAGCCCTGCTCCTGATGAATCTCTTTTCAGCTGCTTGTATAACCAATGCTATTCCTCATACAGATAGAGCCTCTTAAATTTTTGCCATTTTCCTTGACTGAGTCTGACTAGACTGTGGCAGGTCCATAATGGGACCTGCCCACCCTCATGGCTGTACTGAGATCTCCTGTGTAGCTACTTTAATAAGTGTACGTGTCTTGTGAGGAAAGTGCTATCTCATGGGGACACCCTCATTCATTGCATGAATGGATGTGTTTATGCTGGAATTTAACTACACTGCCAGAAGGGTGGGGGAAGCCCTTTGTGGCTGGATGTTGGCTGGTGATTGGCTGAAACTTGGCATGCTTTTGGCTGGAAGGGGAAGTGGCTGCATCTGTAAGTGAGGGTTGGAACAAAAACCAATCAGCTCCTTCTTTGCCATGATAGCATTAAACAACTTGCAGTCAGAAACTGTTTGACAAAATGTCCTTTACACATTCGAGAAAACACATTCACAAACAAGAGTTACACATATGGCGCCATGACCTTGACCTATGACCTCCAATTATAATCAGTCTATTACTGAGCCATGTGATCAGAGTTTGAAGAAGATCTCTCAAAGCAGTTTGAAGATATTGAGCACATAACAGCTATGGCCCCACATACCATCAGTGCGTAGACTTGTTTGTGTTTCCTTGTAGTTTTGTGTTTCTTTTTTGTTTAAATTGTGTTTGTAGAGGACAATGCCTGTTTGTTTTGTCTGCTCTCTGCCTTTCCTGGAAGCTTTATGTCATTTTGTTGATAAAAAAACCCAAAAGCTTAAAGCCGAAACTGCTCTGGACATGTTCAGTTATCAACCCACAATTATTTTCTTTCTACTAATCCAGATATCAGACATCAGCGAACAGAAAAACACTCTTACAGCTGTTATGTTTATGTGTCAAACTTGAGGTCAAACTTTGTTCACTCCTATTCAAACTCCCATCTGGATGTTTTGTTCCCACATGATCCTCCCTCTCTCCCATGACTCTATGCAATTATTCCTCCCTTTATTTCCCTCAGTAGGACGTCTATTTTCTTTAAAAAGTTTCTGTTTAACCAATTTCAGTTGTGGATTCAAACAGACTGTGGTTAAAGTCCGTAGCACTCCAGAACAGCAGGCGTTCAGCACAGCAGGGGGGAACGCACAGTAGAGACACCACTTTCTGATGCAAAACAAACATTTTCAGAGGAAGA
Source organism: Cetoscarus ocellatus (assembly GCA_037902135.1). Taxonomy (NCBI): domain Eukaryota; kingdom Metazoa; phylum Chordata; class Actinopteri; order Labriformes; family Labridae; genus Cetoscarus; species Cetoscarus ocellatus. The sequence continues at coordinate 146,489 of JBAMNC010000633.1, read as the reverse complement.
AAGAACCTTGGTGGAGGATTATTTTACATCCAAAGCTCTCATGAACAGAAAACTCCTGACACACTCCTCTTTCTGTCACAAGATTATGACTCAAATGACAAATGAGCGTCTGATGCTGAAGTACAGTTAGTTTATTCTCTCTTCCTCACGGAGACGTCTTACTGTACATGAGAGCAAAGGAGAAGTCAATGTTTTCAGTCATAAATATTTCTGCCCAGGACGAGGAATCACAAGCCTTAACTAAGCTCTCTCTTTGACCTTCAGCTTCCCTTGACATATGCAGAGTCCTGATTGTTTTGTAGGAGCCAGTATCTGTAAAAACAAACCAAAACTAGAAAGCATTCAGAGAGCACAAACCTCCACCAAGGTAGCTCATATATTGCTGTTACATCTATAAGCAATAGTTTCATGATAAAGTTACCATCATAATATGATTCATTGACCCTGAAAACCCACACCCAGCACTCAGAGTCATGTTGATATCATTATTAGTTAGGCAGGTATTGAGCAAAAACGATCATTCACTAATGGTGATTATCTGGATCACCACCAAAATCTGATTACTTTTAAGCTGGGCCATTACCAACATCTCCTGAAAATTTCAAAACGTCTGTCCAGTAGTTTTTGCATAATCTTGCCAAAAAACAAACACAAAGATAAACAAACCACAAACAAACATACGCCAGCAAAAATGAGAAGAAAGGACGATCCAGGACAGTGGTTCTCAAACTATTACTGTCTGTCAGACCCTCTTATGACGGATAAACCGTAACAATTCACTTCAGTACATCAGTGATATACACCAGCCTTTCCCAAAGTTTGGGTCCCCACCCAAAATGGGTCTGAGCCTGTGTTTATTAGGTTGCAGGCTGTTGGACTAAAATCACTAAAATGACTATGAAGAGTCATTTTTATCTCCTCTCCAATTTTCCAGCGATCCTGCTCATTGACATCACTATATAAACATCAGCTCTGCCAAGGCCCTTCGGGTGAAGCACAGAGGTTATGTTTTATGAGGGCAGAGAAGCTCAGCTTTAGAAGAAACCTCTGCAGCATGAAGAAAGTCACAATATTTAGTGCAGAAAAGAAGTGCACAGGAATCAGATCGATGACAGCAGGAAGCAAGTAGCCAGGCAGGCATTATGTCAGTGTGCTACACTTCATATATATATTTACCTCTGCTTATGTTTTCACCAGGGTCTGTTTGTGTGTTTGTCTGTTAGCGAGATAATGCAAAAACAACTGGATGGATTTACATGAAATTTTTTTTCTGAATGCAAAAATTTCCAAAATTTGCTTAACTTAACATTGGGCCATAATTTAAAAAAACATATCTCTGACATTACTTGATGGATTAGCTTTACAGGATAATATACATGCCTGTCAAGTTTTGGTTCTGAAAATAAGGGAAATTTTCCAGCACTCGCTGTGAGCCGTCCCACCACCCCAACCAAACTCCAGTATCCTTTACATTTTCAGACGGGTGTACAAGAAAACTTAAATAACCACTCGTCAGCCAATTACAACTACTATAGGTGATCAGAATCTGACATTTGTTGACATTGAAATGCTGTGAACATCCCTCTAATTTAATACACCTAAATGAAAGGAAAAAAAAGCCAAAAGGTTATATGAAACACATTTATTTATTTGACATATTTTCAGTTCATATACAAGACAACACATTACATATTTACCGTTTATTTCACATTGCTTTTCTTTAAGTTAAAAACATACATTTTGTTTTTATGACATTTTTTTTTTTGAGAAACTTACACGACTCCTTTGTTTTTCTTGGTTTCTTCCCGCTGTTGGCACTAACCTCGTGACAACTGCCACCCAGGCTCCTGCAGGTGGCCGTTCTCACGAGGCTTTTTCTTCTTCTTCGGTTTTACGGCAGTTGGCATCCATCACTTTGTTGCATTACCACCCCATTCCCGTGAGGCTAGTGACAGAGTTCAGTTTGGAGAGGCAGAGGAATGATTTTTTTTTTATTGTTATATTATAATACGGGAAAATACTAATACGGGAGGACGGCGGGAAAGAGGGGTAAAATATGGTTGTTTCCTGGCCAAAACGGGAGACTTGACAGCTATGAAAGTATATTTAATATAACTCTATCATCACGGTGAATTTCATCTGGATCTGATCCAGATTGCCATAACAAAAAATGTTGAAGTTTATAATAGCAGATCCATTAATGTCTCCTCAGCCACTGTGAGGTTTTCGCCCCCTTCACGTCATTTATGGGAATTGTAGTTTATTTGCAAACTCGCGTCAACATTTTTCAAGCCTATGTCATGACATTACCCAGTTTCCGTTGCAATGCCAGCGGAGGAGTTCTCCACAGGGACAGGCATGAGCGGACACTCGGCCGTCATATCAGAACGCCTGGTGATCCAGAATTGTATCTTGGCAGAGGTCTGCGCTCTCCGAGTGCTTTTCTAGTTAATTGTATTTTAACTTTGAGATTCTCTCATGTGCAAAATCAGGCACAACATGGCAGTGAGTAAGTTTCACTTCAGTGATTTGATTTGAAAATCTTTAATGTCCCCTAAGGGCAATTTGGTTTGCAACAGAAGTTAAAAGACACATTGTTACAGTATCTCACATCACAAAAAAGCAAACATCCAAATACAACAGGCACATTACAAAATAAATACATGTAAATACACAGAGTCAGCACAAATTCATGGGTGCATCATTGCCATCAAGCTTGCCTATAGCTTATTTAAAAAAACCAAGGGCTGTTGGAACAAAGGATTTAAGGTACCTGTTTGATTTGGCCTTGCAATTGAAAGTGAACCTTCTCTTAGACGCGAGAAGCTGAAACTCTGCATGAAGAGGATGGAGAGGGTTTGCCAGAATGGCCTTTGCCCTCTGAGTGACTCAGGATTTAAAAACAGAGTCAAGATCATTAAGACATGTGCCAATAGTTTTTTGGCAGAGTTTGACAATGTTCCTCAGCTTATTTTTATTTGCTGAGGTTACCAAACCAACAGATCATAACAAAAGTTAAAATTGACTCATTAAAAGAAGAATAAAACATTTTAAGAAGCTTTTTGTCAACATTAAAAGTGAGTTAGTGAGTGAGATGAGATAGGAATAACAACACCAGCATAAGTGCACCAAGAAGGCTGATAAAATATCACAATATCTCAGGTAGATTAACCTGCAGCCTCTACTCATGGAGGGATTTCAGTGAGTCAAAGATACAGGCAGCACTGTCCATAGGGGAGACTGGGGACAGGTCTAACACTTATACACATTCTCCCTCATACCTTACAGGTAATTTGATTCTCAACTTTTGATTTCACACAGAAATACATGAGCATAAATAAAAAAAGCTGTTTCTGTATTTCATCTCACGAGGATGAGACAGTTTAAATCATTTTTAATAAATTAAATTAAAAGAACAGCATTTTGGGGCAGTTATGAACATATGCCGTAAAACCTCATGTTTCTAAAATTAAAGGACACCCTCTAATATTCTGTTTTCTACTATCTTCTTCAATAATGTTACCTAAAAATCCTCTCTGCCTTTGATTGTAATGCTATTGAATTCCAGGTATTTCATGAATTCAATGCAAAATGGGCTGGACAACTTTTCAAGTGTAACCTTCTTTTAAAATAAGTTAATAGACATTTTTTTGTTTTACAGAAGGAAACTTATTTGCTTTTATGATCTAAAATGTGTTCAACATGACCAATGATGAGAATGTGAAGCTAGTATTTATTTTTTAAAGAATTAAAAATTACACCTTGAGTTTTTATTTCATTTAAAATAATTAAAAACCCACAACACCAACTTGATATATCACTATTCCATATGAAAACACCTATAATTAAAAGAACAAAAAACAAAACAAAACAAAATAAAAGAGTCATGATACTCTGTATTACTTGCAAAATCTACATCTTAATGCTTGGATCAAAGCAAAAATAAATTATGAAATCAATTATGATATCTTAATGTTCTAAATAATATAATGTAATCTTTATCTGGGATGAAGTCTTACATATATGCATATATAAATCTAAGACTGTAGCTTGAGCCTTACTCTGCTGGCGGAAGGACACATAGGCTGTGCTGTGTCTCAGAGTAGTGCCTAATCAAAGCGGCAGTGTGACTGATGTAAATGAACTGTTTTTAGCGTAGGATTACCCCATGCTGCTTTTCTGGCTTGTTTTCTCCCACAATTCTTTAAATCAAGCAGAGGATTAGGCACCATGTACAGCAATGTACAGCAACCGCATCTGTCCCGAGTTTTTCTGAACAGAGAGAGAACTGAGCTGTGACACTGTGGCACACGTTCAGGCTCATGCCATGTATGTCACACAGCCCCACTTAAAAACAACAGAACTATCTCTTTAACTCGGCTGACTATTAGAAAATGGCTTCCTGTGGTATTCATTTGGCTCTGCATATAATAATTCAGCTTTTATACAATCCTTGTATGTGTTTTTTCTCAGATATTTTACATTAAAGAGAACCAAACCAACCAAAATCATTCAGTGAGCACAAGCTGAAAAACCAGCAGCTTTAACAGACATCTACTGAATGTACTAAATGGTGATACTACAACGTGAAACATGAAGTTTTAAGGTGCACAACTAATCTGACAAGAGTAATTTCTTTCAAATCAGACTTAGTGAAGAAAGTTTCCTAATAAACATGATTTGGCTGGCCAACTGCCAGTGTAGAAAGACAGCCAATCAGCAGCTGCCCCTGCTCTTTGGATTGGAGATTAATAAAAAGATTTAGAAAAAATCAAATATTCATCACAACCTCTTCAAAGTGTGGCAGCCCAGCAGAAAGATGTCTGGTTTAACAGATCAGCAGTCCAGCCCTGGGGTGAGATGTGGCTCCTGACATGTTCCTCTTTTAGAAGTTGTGATGTCTGGTGTGGATTCATTGGCAGTCTAATCTCAACCTGGAAGTGTCCTCACAAAATCTGCCATGCTTTGGTAGCAGTGCAACACAGTGTGCATTGTTTTACTCAACCTTCCCAGCCAAGGGCGTCAGTTTGTTTTGAAAAGTGGGGGGGATGGCTACTGGCAAAAGTGACTTTTGAGAAGTGCTTGGGATGATGATTATAATTGCAGGCATGAAAATGGGTTGAAGTTGAAAAAGGTGAGGAGGCAATAACCCCTCTAGGGGGTCGAGGGGCTCCCCCTGGAAGAAAATTTTGAATATTTCATATTTAAAGGCATCAATCAGATGCATTTTGAGAGAAAAATCAAGGAGAATTACAAGACAGTATAGATGTACAATAAAGTACATATTAAATCACTGGTGAATTTGGGAATTGGAAGGAAACACTAATATTTTCACTTTTTAGATAAAACATACAGGGATGGCTCTTACAGCTCTATCCTGAGAAACATTCACTATTTTAACAGTAATCATCACCCAATTCTCAAAAAGATCAACCACTTTAATTTGTTCAGTTAAATAACATTGCAGTTTGGACCGAAGATATTAAAAAAAACATATTTTTTTGTGCAAAGAGACTGGAGAAAACATTTTATAAACATTAAATAATAATGAGAGCCCTGGGAGATCATACATCCATAAATCTTACTCACTTGTTTCCCATCATAACATTTATATGTTGGTTGTTTTCTAGACATCTCGAGTCAAAAGTTTATCATAGAAAAAAAACCCATTTCTTTGCTAAGATGACAGATATGTCGAGATCCTGAGAAAACAGCTAATATGTACCTGTTACAGCACAGCAGAGTAAAATAAAATGTATGGGAGTTTGTCCGCTTAGGGCCTCTGAACACTGAAGACATTTTTTCCCTGATTTATACACTGTCCACTGAAAACAGCTCTGAGACCCACTTTAGGGCCTCAACCCACAAGTTGAGAACCACTGCACTAGTAGACTGCATTGGGAGCTTGATCCTTTACAGATTGCTCTTATATCACGGAGAATAAGTGATGCAGAATACCTCAGGATTAATTTATCATCTAGAAAAAGTAAGTGAAAACCGAGCAGGACTGCTCAGGAAAGTTGAGTTTTAATTATTTAAAAGGCTGACTTGTCATTTTTTAAATCGTTGTGTTGACTTAAACCGTGCACATGACCCAAAATACACAAAGTGATTCAGGATCCCTGTCCTGAGCGCTGTGCATCTTTACGTTCACCGGCACACAGGGGAGACCTTCGCGCTCATGTTTCCGTGCTCTCGCGCTAAAAATAGAGTGAATGTTTTTATTGAATTCAAGGCTCCCTTCAGACGCGCGCAAATGTTCGCAGTTCACTGATCATCTCTGGTATACCTCCATGTCCCGTCCATACCCCTCCTCCCAAAGAAAAAAAAAAAAAAATCTCATCGGATTTACACGATTCACATAGATCACCTAATTGGATTTCAAAATGGCAATTTCACCGAAAGGAGAGGGATTTTCATGCCTGATAATTGATTTTACTTTTGGCATGGCTACTATAAAATGCGTAGACTTATTTAATGTTTTAAGTGATTGTATTGAATAACAACCTCTTGAGAACTGGACCGACACTTTCATATGAATTACGAACCCCCAACAATGTTGGATGTCATGTTGAAATCAGCATGTCAAATATATCATCTACATCTCAACAGGATTTACAGCTCAGGGAGTCCAAGCAAACAAGTTTTTTAACTCACCACAGGTGTTATCAGAAGAAAAAGCACACTCTGGGTCGGAGCTTCAACTTTGCACAGACGCAAATTTACAACAGCTGCACGTTTTTTTTTTTTATCCTCGCAAAGGTCTGCTGCGTCTCTCTGCAACTCTTGGAAGAATGCAGATGGTGCGTTCAGGAGCGTCGGAATTTTCGATGCTTCTGAAAATAACTAGGGTTACAATGGCTTACGCGTGAAGGATTTGTGTGTGGTGGAGACAAAATGACCCCTGACAAAAAGTGGGGGGGGGACACATCCCCTTCGTCCCCCCCCTAAACTTAGGCCTATGTTCCCAGGCCCCCTCTGTCACTGAATTGAGCCTCCTCTGGGAGCTGTGGACCAGGTTTTGGAACCATTGACCAAGGCAGTGGTGATATAATTTCTTAGGTAAATCAAACAAAATAAAGCAATTTGTGCTCCGGAGGGATCTCCAAAAGACGCATAATTTCAGGTCCATTCAGACTCAGTCAGTATGTTTAATAGTTAGAAAAGTAGATTTATTGTGATACTCTGACTAAAATTGGACTTCCCTGTTAACTTGCCAGTTTGTCTGAAACCAAACTAATGCCTTAGACTGGAGGACTTTACTAAAACTCTGAGAATCTCGATGAACTGTAGTCTGACACAATCTCACATCTTAAGACTGTCAACAGCTCTCAGAGTTTTTAGTCTCAAGCGGAGATCGTAGACTGGAGAGACTTGGATCTTAGGGGTCACTGACCACAAGGCTGCAACTAGATTAAGTTTACATCAAACTTTCAGACTGAGTGAGAGGCATGTCTAACGCACGTATATGCCAGACATTTTGAGCCTGGATGTACACTTGTTTGCACAGGGAAGCTGTGACTTTATCTTTGCCAAATTATACAGAAAAACAAAAACCTATGGTTGTGGATAATGCAAATGGTCCACAACAGCTTAATGCAGTTCAATAAGAGGAAAAACACCTGCAAGAGCAGAATCACAGCAGAACCAAGCACAACAACAGAAGAGCTCCAGGCCTTCAGGGGGGTCTGGAGCAGGAAGAGTGCGCGGGAGAGACAGACGAGAGAGACGGTGTTCAAGCCAGCCGCTCCTAAATTTAAAGTGCTCATGTATTTGAACCTTTATGGTAAATGCTCTGTGCTGAGTGAGAGGGGGATGACAGAATTTATCATGTTTTTGTTTTCATTTACCATCAAAATTGTGAAATACAAGAATCTTTCCTTAATGTTGGCTCTAAAATGCCTCTTTTTCAACATGAATTGACAGAATGTGTAATAATATTGCATCAATTAAAGGTTGATGAATGCATGGCATGGTTTACTTTAAACCCTTTGAACCAGACATTAACATTAAAAAAAGATAATTTTCTTCCATGTATACCTGATGAAACTGGTATTATTGTAAAGAGGACTGCCTGGACTAAATGTGTAAACAGTATGAAGTACTTTTTCTATTCTTTTTGAGTAAGTAATATTTTGTGTACTTTGAAGAAAGAATACTCAAAGAGTTGATACAATATTATTACACATTCTGTTCATTTTGGAAAAAGAGGCGTCTAATGGTGCATTCACACCAAACGTGAGTTGGTGACTGAGATCGCGTCACTCACCCAAGTTGTGTTGCATGTCCATAAATAGCGCATATTGTCACTGTCACGTCGCTTAGTGATGTCATGCCTGAGATCACTGCGATCATATCATATTATATATTTGTATGTATAGGTTTAGCTGACATTATTCTAACTGTATCCTTTCACTCATCTGATGGCCCAGCAGCAGCATCGTCAGTCAGCTGCACCTCGAGTCGGGAGTTCTCTGTGGTCCTGTCTGCCACACACAAAGTCGCCTGAAAAGTTCACATTTTTCAACTTTGGTGACCTGACTGATGCAACCTGTTGCACATCCAAAGTGACCCGGTAGCATGACCAAGTGGCCAAACTTTAGAGCCAACGTTAAAGCAAGACTCCTCTATTTCACACTTTTGATGATAAAAGGAAAACAGGAACATGATAAAGTCGTGCAGCCTGTCTGTGATCCCCCTCTAACTCAACAGTAAAGGTTCAAATACATGAGAACTTTTTTTCCTCTTATTGAACTGCATTGAGCCATTGTAGGACCTTTGCCCTTATCGGCCACCGTAAAAATGCGCCAAAGTACCTTGTTATATCAGAAATGTGTGTTTGCATTAGTAAAATATGCAACTGACAAGAAAGAAATGATTTTTCCATCCTTCCCAGTATTCATAAAGAATGCTTTTACTCTTAAGTTCTCCCCGGGTCAGTTATTAAATGAATCAGGACACTAGTTTGGAGATTTATTCTTGTTCTAAACCTCCTAATGAAACTTTAAATTAAGATGAAATTTATGGAGAGATGGAGCTGTGGCAGGATGGAGATGCAGCCGTAATCCAGCACACGTGCTGGATCTAAAAGTTACAGTGTCATGCACCTGAGCAATAGTGTGCGGCATATTTAGATATATTTAAATTAATTCTCCTCTGTTGCTGACATACTCTGACAAGAACTGCACTTCAGTTAAATGGTCTAACTGTCTCATCCCAGGGTAAAGTTCCCCTTTTTGTTTCTTTCTCATGTGTCATGTCTTGTCATTCCAGTTTTATTTTGAAAGTCCCCACCCTTGTTTCTCGTTTCAGGTTTTGTTACCTGCCCTCTCTTCTCAGGGTCTCCCTGATTGTTGATTCCCTGCACCTGTGTTGCCTCCTGAGTCACCTGTGTCTGATTACCTCATGTTTATTTATACCCCACTCCCCTTCTGGTTCTCTTCCGGATTGTTGTTGTGCCTTGTGTCTTCACTCTCCAGCGTTCTCCTCGTGTGTTCCTTCATGTACGGGTCTCATGAAGTATATTTTTGATCTCGTCTATTTGCCTGTCGATTCTGGTACCTCTGCCTGTTCTGATTGCCACTTTTTGTACTGAACCCCTGACTGAATTAAAGGCAACTCGTGCTTTTGGGTCCTTCTCAGTTTCAGTATTGTGACACTAATTGAACTATAATCGGATTGCTTTAGTTAATAGACTGATTTATTGAGAAATGTGATTATTTTTTCCTATTTCTTGGCTTGTGCCCTGAAGTGACCTATTTTGGTCAATAACTTTATTTTAGGGCTGTCAGAATTAATGTGTTAATGCAGATTAATCCATCATCATGATTAATCTGATTCAAATTTTTTAATACAATTAACCCATTTGAAACATCTCTGGCAACACATTTCAGGCAGTTTGGAGACTTACCATTTGTAGACTTAAATGGGTAGTTGATCCAGTAATGGCAGAACCAACCAACTTGAAATGGAGGATGCTAAACAGCACATTGACCCTCTCTGTGGGAAATCTGGACACAAAAGCAAAGCAAGACAGAACAATCGACTGACATACAGTAATATTCAAGCTTCGCAGGAAGGAGTTTTTTTTTCTTTTCTTTTCACTGAAGCACCTCCAGACTAATATACCACGAAAACACGTATGCAATATATGTTCCCTTCTTTATTGAGTTCATGCAAAGAAAAATGAAAAGTAAGCTGAAACGTGAATAATACAGATTCAGACCTAGAAAAGCGCTCCCAGAGCGCAGACCTCCGCCAAGCGCATTAGTTACGGCTGTGGCTTTTCACGTGCCGATCTACCAAGCTATTTTTAGTCGTTGTGTTAGCCGAAGTCCTCCGCTGGCATTGCAAGCAAAGCAAAGGAAATTTGGTGACATAGGCTTGAAAAACGTTGACGTCAGTTTGCAAATAAACTGCAATTCCCATTATGCTGTAAATGAATGGGATTTGCCGTTATAAATATAAATGTCTTTTGTGACCTCAATCTGTATCAGATCAGCACCAAAATGTATTGACTACTTCCTTGGACCAAACCACACCTCTGGTAAAATTTTCATGTAAATCCATCCAGTGGTTTTTGTGTAATCTTGCTAACAGACAAACAAACAAACAGACAAACAAACAGACAAACAGACAGACACTGGCGAAAACATCACCTCCTTGGTGGGGGTAATGAATGATATTTAATCTGGTTAATCTAAATGAATCCATAGCAACCCTATGATGAATCTGATTAAAAACTTTAATCATTTGACAGCACTACTTTATTTATAAATATTAATAAATGTATGAATACATTTCAATATTTAATAAATAGACACATTTTGTGCATTAAAACACAACACTGGTCTGTGTGTGTCTCAATATAGCTTTCTCTATATTTATACAGTAAAGATAAATATTCATGAATCTTTTTGTTATCACACATTTTAATTTAGCAGTCATCCTCTCCTCATCCAGAGCCCTGTCCTGTTGAGAGCAGTTTGGCATCTACTCTAAATTGTATTCAGCCTGGTCCTCAGCACCTGCCATACAAGCTGTCATTATTATGTATTGATTTGTTTCTTTTATTAAGTAGCTGGCAACTCTATTCTTCATCCCTTCCTGTGAATATTTTGTTTTATTTTGTAAATCAAAATACAACATATTACAATAAAAAAATAATGAGAACAAACATTTCACATAACAGAACAAAACACTGAAGTGGATCAGCTAATTCTGTCTATTTCTGTTTCTTCTGTCATATTCGAACGAGTACATATCTGTTTGGGAGTCTTGATCAGAATGCTTCGCTCTGAACTTCTTTATAAGTTGTATGGGTCAGTTTACTGGAATTCCAGGAACAAAACATGGATGAACCAGAGCTGGAAGACAAACAAACAAAAAGAGGAACTGTAAAACAAGAGTGCCGTGAGGCAGAAACCAAGTAAGTTCTAGCTGGATGTAAAGAAAAAGTTTTACCTTCTCCTAAAGCTCTGAAACTGAGGGGAGCTGTGGATTCAAGTGATTATTCATTTGACACTCTGTTATTAGCTGCTCCGGCCTTTAGGAGAGATGTTACGGCTCACATTTGTCTTTTCTGCAGGGATTTAATAAAAGTGCGCATGTGGAGTTAATTTACATCACTGTGATGACTGAGGGACCCATTTTTCCACTGCTATAGTCTGTTTTTAAATTGTTGAACTGTTTTACTTTTCCTGTATTAACCCTTTGTATACACTGTTTTAAATGGGAAATGGACTTGAGCTTATCTAGCAGTTTTCTAGTCTCTCTGACAACTCAAATTAGCTTTACACTGCAGGTCACATATACACATTCATGCCCATTGGCTCTCCCATTCACCTGATCCGTGTCTTTGAGTTATCCATCAGTACTATGGATTCAGCCACTTAAAACTTCCCCACTTTCCCTGATAGGGTCTTGGCTGGTCCCTGACAGGTCCATGGCAGGGTCTGCCCACCCTGACAGTCAGATTGTAAACTCTGGGCCATATTTTGGTGAATTTGTGGTGTCAAGTTTGCCCCCAGTTGATTTGGCAGCTGATTTAATAACAAAGGAAAAGGTTAACCCTTTAGGCGCCAGTTTTTTCAAGAAAATATAAAATTTTGCTATCAATATCTGAAAAGGCTGTAGTTTGAAAGTGGTTAGAGATAAAGGCAGACTGTCATTGAGAAAAATCTCCAGTATGACCCAAAATTTGGAATAGAAGTAAATATACTCATCTAATTTGCATATTATGACATCACCAGGTGGCGGCCATATTGGAAAATGTATGCAAATGAAGTGACATGAAAGCTTTCGCCTGAGGGACTGTAATATCAGAACAGTCATGAAATCTGGAGTTTGGTTTGGGGTTTTCCCTCTCTAAGAACTGCTGGGCATTTATGTTTGTCTCATTTGTGATTAGGCTCCAGAATTCACCATCCAAAAAAAGAGATAAGAAATCACTGGGCTCAAAATTTGTCAGGTCCCTGTCTCCACAATACCCAGCAGGCTCATCAAAATGTCTGAGCCACTTTTGGTACTCTTCCTCATCCCTAAGTAAACCCAGGGCATCATCATTGTAATTTACGGGCCGAGCATGAACGTCCCACCGCTATTCTGACAGTGCTTTTCATCTCCCGGCTTCTCCCTCGTCCGCGCAGGGCTCCCACAGATCCAATTGAAGCTGCTGGATCTGTAGCCAACTTTCCTTTATTTACATTCTATTGATGTAGCAGTGGGGCCAACTTAAGGTGCTTTCACACCTACCACCTTTGAAAGTTTGGTTAGTTTGGGCTGGTATGGAAGCTCACACAAACTCTGGTGTGGACCAGAGAACCGAACTCTGGTCTGCCAAAAAACGGGGGCCTTGGTTTGCTTCCAAGCGGACCAGAGTCCAGTTTAGGCTGGGTGTGAAACCCATCCGAACCAACCTATGACCAACAAGGCAAGCAAACCAAAGGTATGCAAGTGAGAGGGTTCGGGGTTCAGGGTGTACCCCGCCTCTCGTCCAATGTCAGCTGAGATAGGCTCCAGCCCCCCATGACCTGAAAGGGGTAAGCGGTATAGATAATGGATGGATGGATATTGCTCTTTAACTTTTAGTCCTGTTGTATCAGTTAATTTCCAACAACCTTTTAGACAATGCATATACTTTGCAGAGTTTCTCAGCTGTAGCTGCACTTTAATGCAATATGTTCTACTTAATTATGCTCAGGTTTTGCTCTGTGGTTGTTCAATCACTGAGTAATCATTCATAATAGTCATAATCTCAATACCAAGTAAATAATAAGGAGTATAACTGTCCATAATCAAGCAGCCCTGCTTGAAGCATTTTTCGTGATTTGAGTTTTCCCATGTTGGAAAGCAAACTTTGATCACGAAACTCCCTGACCTTTGACCTATTATCTTAAAAATGCTATCAAGGCATCATTAAGTAAGAGTGGGCATTAGTGCAAAGTGTGATAAGAGCTGGACTGATGGTGTAGACTGCTCCTTGGACTTCCTCTCTGCACCATTACACTGATTTGCATCTCCCATGAACTTTGGCTGCACTGAAACATGAAGATGGACCTCAGGAACCAGAAAGTTCCTTGAAGAGAAGTTCCTGAAACTCAAGATCCGGGTACGTATGGTCAAAAGCACCCTGTCTCTAACCTCGTGGCAGTCACTACAGAGAGTAAGAGCTTCATGAATGATCAATCATGAGTGCTTTTTGCTGTAAAAATGATGGCGTCTTTGTGTTCTAACAGTGCTCTACATCGAATTCTTCTTGTCTACTTTGTCTTCACTCATCAGCTTGTTTTGCATGTCACACACCAATCATTCTTCCTTTCATTCCTATATTATCCTATACATATTTGCCTATTGATCGACCATTTTAATATGATTAAAGTGTGTGTGTGTGTGTGTCTGTGTGGGTATAAGGTGTGAAGCCAGCCTGCTGAGGTCAGTGCAGGGGTGTAATGGAGGAACAGAAGCTTGATAATAGCCCAGCCTCAGACCTCTAGAGTCTGCAGCACTTTCCAAAATCCACAGTCATCAGCATGCACACCACGTGACCCCTCCTCTCTCTCAATCTGTCTCCCCCTCCTCGTCTTTCCCCTCCCTCCTCTCCTGCTGTGTCTCCCTCTCTCTACTTCTCCTCTGGCTCAGTGGTGTGTTTCCAAGAGATAAGACCCTTGCTCATTTCACACATGAGCAGAGTGGAGTTGGGTAAGGCTGTGCGAGTGAGTGTGTGTCTTCATTGTGTGTGTGTGCCTGTGTGTTTGTGTGTAGGTGTTTGAGTTTGCTCTCTTATGTATGCGTTGAAGGTTAGAGAAAAAGAGAGCAAGCACAGACTCCAAGTTTTTCTTCACTTGCTGCTTCTTTACTTCTGCTTTTTGAGGTTCTGGCTCATCTTTGCCCCCTGTGCTGTCGGATGGCGAAGAAAGAGTTATTTAACCCATCAAACCTTCAGTTACAAATCACTCACAGTTAATGTCTGACAAAATCATATAACACCATTTTCAAAATGTCCAAAACACGGGGAAACTTAACAGTTCTGTTGTTTTGAGAAAAATGCTGTGTGGTATAAGTCTTTGGGCCAACTTGGCCCTGAAAACAGGAGGGCATGCCCAGAATAAGTCATGTTCAGCAAACTTTAAATTACCCAAGGTGAGCAACAAGCTGCCTTTCAGATACACTCAACTCTCGTGCAACAAATTGAGATACCATTGAAGCTGCACCCATGCCAAAGGAAAAAATAAAAGGAGAGAAAAACCTCTTTAACGATCACCCAGTCAATATTTGACCACCTCATGATAAAGAAATAGAATGAGGTTTTTCTTAAGGACACTTTCACACCTAAAATTCACCAGACTCGGTTCAGGGGTGAAGCTGCAACATGTTCTCATTATTATCTTGTTTTTTTTCTTTCACACTGAACCTAGTCAGGCAGACCAAAACTTGTCAGATGTTGTGTAGTCTAGCCTCCAGCCACTAGTTGAGGCTGTAGTTGTGGTGTTTGGTCCTGCCATCAGGTCCATAGATGTATTATGAGCCAGCGAACGCAACCAGCATTGAGTAATTACCTTGTTTAGCATGAAGAAGAGTAGAAGTATTCTTTGCTGTAAAATGAAGATAAATCTTCATTAAGGCAGCTTTGGATGGCACTTGCATATTGACTGGAATGATATGTTAACATATTCCATATGGATTTGTAGACATTAACCTGTTAAGAGGACGGGAGGCTGCAATGCTAACGTTAGCCACGCTCTGAGTTAGCTGCTGTGATATTCGGCCAAACCCAAACCACAATTCTGTCCCTTTTGGTTTGCTGACCTTGTTGGTCCTTGTTTTGTTCAGATGGCTTTTACACCCACCTGAACTGAACTCTGGTCCACTTAGAAGTTAACCAAGACCCCTGTTTTTTGGTGGACCAGACTTTAGTTCTTTGGATTACACCAGAGTTTGCGTGACCTTCACACCAGCACAAAGAGGCCTAACTTTAATGAATTATACTGAACAGAGTCAAATGTGGTGGGGACGGATTTATGGTCTGGGCGTCCATGAGTCTGTGACTACCATAAATTCTTATTTTCAGTCCTTTGTCTCTGCTCACCCCCCACCAAATTATCAGCAGATAATACATCATTTGCTGTTGTGAAGTTCAACATTAATGTAGATATTCAATTGAAAATACACTATTCATGATTATCATTGATTATGTTTCTATAAAAAAAAATATACAATCATACAGACATGAGGACCCTTCTGAAAATGGGATGCTGCATCTCAAGGGGCTAACCTCTAATAAATTTATATTCACCAGAGACAAATTTGATGAAGACAGGTCTATGATCGGTCTATGGATCTGTCACTAGCTTTAGTTCTTACTTTAGTCCACTTGTCTCTGCCCACCTCCCTTCCTTTGCCCACACACCCAACACAGCATAGTGTGGACGGCTGTTCATCATGAGACTGGGGTCCACATTCAAGATTTCCTGCTGCTTAACAGAGGTTTTTTCTTCCCGCCATGATGGATTCATGTTGGGCTTGGATATATGTGTATAGAAGTATATGTGTATGTTATATGTGTGTCTATGCATATATGTGTATCCATAAAATGAGGAGTTTGTCTTCAGCCTGCTCTATTGTAAAGTGTCTTAAGATAACACTTGTTTTGGATTGGCGCCATGTATGTAAGTGGGAACGAGGCGAGGACACAACTAAAATAAAGATAATTTATTAGTTTCAACAGATGGGCCACATCTTCCCAGCCACATGAGGGGGAAATCAGGCCCACAGTGGTCCAAAAATCCAGAAGGGTGTGACCAGCCTCAAGTTTTGTAAGCATTTGGACAGAGATGTAAGTTTCATTTAAACTGTATGGAGTCGTCTGTTTCTCTCTGAAACAGTGAAGCAACATTTTTCCATTTGTCAAGAAGTTCCATGATTTTGTTCCCAAATGACATCTGAACACATAAAATGCAAATATTTTTTACAACAACTTGTGTTTTCTTGGTGTTCCTGGTCAAAAATGACCAGTCATAGAATTTTTATTTATTTATTTATTTTTTTGTGTCATCGTTTAGAAAATCAAAATGGTTTTAAACAGTGACTTTGGCAAACATTTCATTGAAGTACTCTGTGATAGTATTTTTTCTCAGTATTTTTTACAGTCATATTAATATCTTTGTAAACTTTTTTTCCCTAACAGAACAAGTTGTATGAGCTCAGGAAATTAGGCCTGCAAGACATTCATAGCAAACACAAGTCCAAAACTTGTAATGTTCACAAGAGCTGAAGTTGGTCAAAAGATCTAACTACACATAATGCGATAATATGAGTATTATTGTGGATTCCTGGTTAGGGAACATTATGAGAGTCCGCCAAAACAAACACAACAACAGTGCTTAGGGCGAGTGATGTCCAATCTCAACATTGCACACATGACGTTTTACCTTCATGACCAATCAGTGGAAAACATTTTTCCTAAATGCAGCGTTCAACTTATTTCATATGTCAATCTGTCTCTGAACAGACGGAGGGAAGTTTCCTGAAAAAAAGTAAGATTCTGAGAATTTGCATCCCAGACAACTTAATGAGGCATATACATCATTGTTTACTCTTTGAGACAGCGGTGTTTGAGGTTCTTCACCTGAGTATGACCTTGGAGGGAAATAGCTGTTGTGTAAATATAATTAGAATGGAGCCATTTGTCTCACTTTGACTCTTAGGGGAAGACAAAGACATTTGCATTATAGACAGCACCAGACTAACAGAAGTTTCTTTTCCAGTAACTTCTCTTCGCTGTAAGTGGTTTGAACTAATCCCTCAAACAATGCATCTCTTGCATTTTCTTCGTTCTGAATAAACAAGAGCAACAATGAAAGCAGCCTCACCTCACAGTTAACCAAACTTCATCAGGGAGGAAAGGCCATAGAAAGAAACACCTGGAGAAAATTATTCGCGCAAATACAAACTAATGAGGAGTCTCCTGCATCCTCAGAGGATCCTCTTTGTCTCTGTTACTTAGGCATCTTTGAAAGGAGTTTGGCGAAGGGACTGCGCCCACAGAACTGTTCATTTGCCCAGACAGTGGAGTCTCCGGGGAGCAGAGAGGAGGCGTCTGTGCCGAGGAGCTTTTAGACAGATTTGAGTGCTCTTCTTGGCCTGAGTTACAGTTAGCTGTCTCAGTCTTGGCTCGCCTGTGTTGGGCTGCATCGACCCCGACTGTCAAAGCTGGCAGAGGTGTTTGGAAAATGCCCGTCTGATGTGTGAGCATGTGGTAGCTTCATTTATTTCAATAGATTTTGGTCAGACACATGCCTTATATAATACTGTTTGTTCTGCATAATTTATTGATTGTTGAAATTGTGTTGAAGTTAACTTTATGACGCTGCAAAGTTTTAGTTTATTTATCAACATAACACAGCGTTTTAGAAAGTCAACGTTTTATTCAGGGCTGGTATGGATGCACTCGAAATGGGAAAGGACTCCAAGATAGCTGTTTGTTTACAGGCCATGTTCATAATTACCACTGAGGGTGATGCTTCATCATTCAGTGTGTCAGTACTGTGTATGAACACTCCCAATCAAAATCTTAAGACTTGTTAAAAAACTGCAAGAATTTACATGTTGCACAGTTGGATCTTAAGAAGGTTCGAAGGAGAGCTTCAAATGCAAAAAGAAGAAATGGGTGTGAGAGACAAAATATTTTGAGTAAGCAATTTATTGAAAACAACAATGAAACTGAAAAAGGGTGTTCATCAATTGATCAAAAGTTTAAGACCACAGCTAAAGGAAAAAAAACCCTCATCAAAACAGAAATAAAAGGGTCAAAAAGGACACAGAAATGAGCAGCTCCACCGTTCTTGTTGATCACTTCAAAAATTCCTTTAGGCTGCTTGATGTGAGAGTTTCCAGGAGGTTAGTGGGAACGTTGCTCCAAGTGGTGAAGATGGCTTCATCAAGGGCGTCCACTGTCAGGAACTGATGTCCATTTTTATAAACTTCCCTTGCCCCCTGTCCCCAAATATTCTCGGCTAGACTAGGATCAGGGGAACATGCAGGATGGTCCAAAAGAGAGAGAATATTCTCCTGAAAAAGTCCTTTGTCAGGCGGGAATTGTGAACTGCAGCGTTGTCTTGTTGAAAAACCCAGTCACTACCACACAGACAAGGGCCCTCAGTCATTACCAAACAGACCAGGGACCTCAGTCATTACCACACAGACCAGGGCCCTCAGTCATTACCACACAGACGAGGGCCCTCAGTCATTACCACACAGATGAGGGCCATCAATCATTACCACACAGATGAGGGCACTCAGTCATTACCACACAGACCAGGGCCCTCAGTCATTACCACACAGACGAGGGCCCTCAGTCATAACCAAACAGACCAGGGCCATCAGTCATTACCACACAGACGAGGGCCCTCAGTCATAACCAAACAGACCGAGGGCCATCAGTCATTACCACACAGACGAGGGCCCTCAGTCATCACCACACTGACGAGGGCAGGTTAGAGATAGACTAGTGAAATATATTGGAACGGTCCATCTGGTGTGCCAGGTTAGCTGTAAAGTGCCAGAAAGAAAACTTCAGTTTTCAATTCTGGTTATAGAATTTTTTTCAGGAAGTGTCTTTCCTTTTAAGACCATGATTGACTTTTAAGTTTTTGTTCAAGACAGTCGTCTCCTTTGCTTTTACTTAATGTCACTGATGCAACATATGTGGAAATTCCATGCATTTAAGTCACAATACACAAGTTCTGATAGTTGATTTTCTGAAAAAGCTAGGATAACAAAAATGGCAATGAGTTATCAAAGCTCTGTGGTTGTTTATTCTTTTAGCAGTTCGATAAGAAAGAGACTGGCATCTTTTCAGTCTTATAATTCACTGTATGTTGCACAGATACACTCTTCACACTGAGAATATACTGACCTTGCCTACTCGCTGGTTATGATATTTGGTCTTAAGCACAAAATGAGATTATACATGCAACTGCTTTGCTTCCTTTACCAGCAGAAATAAGGTGTTTATATGGAAACCATAAACTAAATATTACCACAGGCAAACAGAGACTTTGTATCTAAGAGAAAAGAGAGTCTAAATTTAGCCCCTGCACATGTAAAAACCCGGTGCAGCCTCCGGTCTCAGCACAGCGCTGTAGGTTAATGCTCTCAGATAATGCAGGGCTGCCCACGGTCTGAACTCTGTGCTCAGGTTACACAGAGGCTAGGCTCTGAAAAAAACCTCCTTCCAGACATCAAGTTTAAAGCAACACAAGCTTAATCTGAGAGTGGGCTTCAATCTCTCCGCCCCCCTCTGGAGCAGGTAGAATTGTGGCTGGTGGGTGGACGTCGGGTCTCACTGAGCGTCTGACACTTTTCAAACATAAACTCCTCTCACTCAGAGCTGCAGAACAAGATAGCCGTCCAATCCAAGAAGCCCCAATGTGCTTATTAACAGAGCTCCACACTGAGGCCTGTCTCCTTAAAGCTGCAACATCCAGCTTATCAGTAAAACTGTACACCCACAGCGAGTTAAATAACTAAAGATTAAGACTAAGTTAAATAACACTGTATGTGTTTAGTGTCATATGATATTCTCAGCAGCTCTGCTCCAACTGTTAATGATGCCTTCTTTTAGGGAGTCTAATATTAGGTCTTTTTTATAGCTATGTCTTACAATGAGCCATAATGACTTAATTACAACATTTTTCACATACTGAAGGATTCATTTCACTTATTTAAACCACCCTCTTTGGAGAGTCGCTATTGTTCTTAAAGTATTGCACTATAAAGTACTTTTGATGCTGTTAACCCTTAGATGCACAAGTGACTGGACCCCACACTCTTCCACAAGGGGGTCAAACATGACACATGTGAGAATCAATTTGTTTTATGCCATTTTTGGTGAAGAATAATCATTTGTATTCTTACTTGCAGTACCAACAAAAGAATGACTTCATGTTTGAAATAGGTTGATATTCACTTTATGACAGTTTTTGAACATGTTGATAGTTGAAAAAAAAAGGTCATTAAACAGCAACAGATTGGTATGTGTGTGTGGGTGTGTGTTTCTTTCAGTGTCCAGGTCTGTTGTGATTGTCTTGTCTGCTCACTGTATGCAGATGTGACAAACTATCTGTTTATGGCTGTGATTGTTGCACACGGGTAGCTTGCACTTCACACACTTATTGCTGGCTTTAGAAAGGATAAGAGCAGTGTGTAGTCATATCAATAATTGGACACACACACTCTCCCCAACCCAGACACATAAACACACACTCACAGACACACACATACAGACAATACATACATTAATATTATCGAGCTTAGTTAGCTTTCTAGTGTTACCTAATTTAACAGTGGAATAATTCGATGATTTATAATAAAAACACACTCTTTCACCCAAAAGCCATTAAATGTGTTTTTTTAAAAAACAACAGTTGATGATATCATTTTTTTCTGTAAATAAAATTCTCCTGATCGATGACCCTTCTGGCACAATGCATAGAGGTCATTTTTGACCCCATTGTGAAAGTTTGGGGTAGTAATACAAATGTTACAATTTCTTATAAAGAATTAAAGGTAACTTTATTTTTTTAATGACATTCTATCAAAAACATGTTTTTTTGAGGAATAGCTGGAACATGAAATCAATACAACTTTTCATGACAAAGATATTGCAAGAAAATCACCTCTTGGGATCATTTTTGACCCCTTCGTGCATCTAAGGGTTAAAGAATGGACAGGACTCTGGTTTCTTGTGCCATTAAAGCTTAATCATTTAAGGGATGGTTTAGGACTTTTACAATTTTGAATTACATGTCGAAAGCACAAGCATTAGCCACAGTGATGGAGATCAGCTCTGCCTCTGTAGAGAAAGGAGCAGAAGAAGAAGACATACTTTATTAACCCCTTGTTGGGAAATTCAATTCTTTACACTCTGTTGTTGAGACATGCTACACACGTAGGAAGAAATACACATGTACAGGTACAGACAGGTCCCACAATCATGCATTAATGGAGAGATGTCAGAGTGATGGCTTGATGCTCCTGAAGAAGCACAACTGAGCAGTTTTGGGGTTGTGTGCCTTGATCAAGGGCACTTTGGCAGTGTCCATAAAGTCAGCTGGCACCTCTCCAGCTACCAAACCAACTTCCAAACATGGTTCAGTTGAGACTTCAACCAGCCATCCTTTGATCCCCAACCCGAGTCTTTCTGTACTGAGTGACTGCTGCTCTAAAGAAAGAGGTGGAAGCTAGAGCTACTATTTCCATCTTCACAGCGCATTTTAAAGAGTTTTGGGTGAAAACAAGCCACATAAACAGCAAAGGGTAATGGCATTGCTTTCTTGAACACATTTACAACTTACTTTCAGTCAATCAATCAATCAATCAAACTTTATTTATAAAGCACTTTTCATACAAAAAAATGTAGCACAAAGTGCCATACATTCAAGAGCACAGGCAGATGTGTGCCAAGGGATACACAATAAAATACAAAAAACCCATCCAACCCCACAGCCCACATTCATCACACACACAGAGATGTACATACAGGAGTGAGGACTCTTCAAACTATCACAGATGACTGAGGAAATGCTATCTTGAATTAAAAATGAAAAATACCTTCCACTAGCAAGCTTCAGTGCACGCTACTGTACAACCAACATGTCCTTTCATCAGCAACAAATCAACCAGCTACATTCTGCATGCTACACGAGAGAAACAACCAACACTAAACTAAATAAATAAGACATTTTTCAAGGTCTATGGCAGCACATTACTCTGGATACTTGGGAGTATTTATATGCACTGGAGTACACATGGGAGAACCTGTAAATGGAGAGTCATCTGGTCTGAATGAAAAATGGAGGGAACTGTTATGGGAGCTGAAGGACCGGAGAAATCCATGTTACCTGTGGATAAAGGTGATTAAATCATGAGCTCATATTTGTCAAACTGGATGAAATAGGAGTGTAACGATGAAAAATCACATCAAGATGTTTAAGGATCAGAAGATACCAGTAGCTTTTATGAGCTTTTTACGAAGAGAGCCCATGCATGCGTGCACAGGGAGAACATGCAAACTCCACACAGAAAGGCCCTGACACTGGATTCAAACCAGCAACCTCCATCTGAGAAAAAACAACTGAAGGGTAATATTGAAAATCTTCGGTGATTTAATTCAGCCTTTTTCCACTGTGAAGATATGAAATACATTATCACAAGGTTTGTGATGACATACAGATTTCAAATTCTATTCAGCTGCTTTATTTCTGGAGTTTAGTGAAGGTGGATCACGTTTGACCCTCAGGTCAAGGGGAGTACACAGAATGTTAAGACAGCAGGAGGGTTTATTGAAAAACATCAGCTAATAGACAGCATCACCACATTATGTTCTCACACTCTGTCAATGGTGTCAGAGGAACAGCTGTATGGAAATTATTTTATGCAAATAAGAAGAGAGAAACACAAATCTGGTTTTAATTGAGCCGTCCAAAGTTCACATATAAATGCTTAAAACGTGTAATTTTCTAATCTTGACAAATGGAGGTCTGAGCTCATTACAGTTTCCTCTAAGATTAACAGAGTGCCACTTACAAAAATGATATGTTTGCAGTTCTCTCTAATTCCAGGACACTGAGGGCATACATTAGAAACAACAGAGCAAACAGCATAGCAGGTTTCTTCTGACCTTGGGCTGTGCTTTGAGATTTATTCTTAGACACATCAATCAGACTATAAACACGAATTAATATGATTCTGAATGATGTGATGAGATCTTTACATCCATGAGACATGTCAATATAGGTCTCTACTTTTATTTGGAGCTTTAGATTCACCCCTGAAGACAGGGAGCATCCCTTTATCGTGCACATTTGTACTTAAAAAGATGCACCAATTCCTGCTTTTAAAGATTCTACCTTTGTTTCCTCTGAGAGAAATTCTTGATTTGCGTCACTAAGGGATCATGGTAACAGAGAGCATTAACAGGGGTGAGAGGATGTAATTAGAGTGGTGGGATATAAATTATAGACAGACAAATCACGATAGTGGGAAGGCAATAATGCACACCAGTGAAGAGCCACCAAATAGAGTCCTAATTACAAGCCAATTACCTGGTTAATAATGCTTTTCCAGGACCAGACTGTTGACCTGGAGCTCAGATGACGCTCACCATAATGAATCTGGATTTTCTAAATGAGTGACAGGCTGAGGACTGAAGCATAGAGCTGGGCCAGTTTTTCACATTAAGGACACCACAGGGCAGGGGGTCAGCAATTGAGTTTGACCTCGGACCAAATTTTTCAAGTCACTTTATGGCCAGAAAATAATCAAAGATTTTTAAGAAATGTTACTCTTTTCTCCTAAAATAAAGAGTTTTAATTGATTTTGCCTCTACAAGCATTAAATAGTGTATAAAGGAGAGAGAGAAAGAGTGCTGGGGTGATCAGCATGGTGTCTCCATTATTTACAGAACAAAACACAATAAAACATGAATCATATGTCTTTATGCTGTTTATTAGTTTATTAAAGGATAAGTTCGGTTTTTGACACCTGGACCTTATTTTTAGGATTAAATACGCTTGTAGACTCACCCAGACAATTTTGGCGGAGCTCGGAGCCGTTTTCGAGCAATTTAGATCCATCCAACAGCGTTTTTTCTCATGCCATAGTAGCAGACGGGGCCAGAAATCGTATTTTGGGGGGGCATCAATACGTGTTTCCTCTGGTCTCAAGTCCCACTCTGAGCAGCAAAGGCACTCCGTCCTCTGTTGCCATTGCTGTGCAATGTCCACAACAACACCACCAGTTAGCCCCCATTCGTGGACGTGCAGTGGTTGCTTGTTCTCTGGCCAGCTGTTCGGCTCTTTCCCTCTGCATCCTCCTTCAAATAGCTCCTCGTCGGTATATTCTGGCTCAAAACGATACGGGCATCCATTATACTCAAAGTCGTCCTCAGACACTTCTACATCGGGTAAATATTCCGCCATGTTGCACAAAAATAGCCGTGTAGCCGTGTAGCCTAGCAACAACAGCGGCTCTACTCATGTTCTTGTCTGTGACGTCACCAAAAGTTACCCATCCTTGTAAAGCCCCGGATGACCATAACAACGAAGTTGAGCTGACATGGTGATAACACTGGCCATTCATTTATAAAATGTAGCTGAAATGAGTGAGTTTCACAGCAGATAATGTCTAATTTAGGGGCTTCGATTTCTGGCCCCGTCTGCTACTATGGCATGAGAAAAAATGCCGTTGGATGGATCTAAATTGCTCGAAAACGGCTCAGAGCTCCGCCAAAATTGTCTGGGTGAGTCTACGAGCGTATTTAATCCTAAAAATAAGGTCCAGGTGTCAAAAAACCGAACTTATCCTTTAACACTGCACCAACATCTTTCATGGGATTATCAGGCAGAAATAACAGTTTAAAGGGTGCAGAGAGTAATAATATTTTTTTAATTTATTGGAATACTGAAGAAAATTTATGCTTAAAATGGCTTTGAACAGCTCTCCATGAAAACAAACGACAACAAAAAAAAAAAAAAAATTCACAGTGAAGGTTCATACAGAGGTGTTCCTGAGCTTTTAATAATTAACAGATCACTGATGATCACTGCTGAACATCTCATCCGTGCACATTTGTGCACTACATTATTTTTCTATGAGACAGCGTCAGTGAACAGTCTGCTCCTGTCTGATCTGCTCTCAGATAAACTAAGAAACATCAGAACAGATGATAAAGTTTTGTCTCTTTTTTCACCTGTTCTGCTCTGTGGCTCACTCCATGTGTTACAGCTCTGTGCCGTTTTATTTCTCTTCAATCTCTCGTCAGTGTTGGAGAGCAGCCGCCTTTATGTTATTAAGAAATCAAATATACCATAATTCCTTGAATAAGGGCTCCCTCAAGGTGAGCCGCTGTAGCATCAGGTTATGGGTTATGGGCTGGGACAGAGGGGGGATCTCAGGAGGCTGTCTGGACCAGAGCAGTGATAAACTGTGTAAGCCTGAGGTCAGAGGTCATCGTTGGTGTTTGGTTTGAGTAAAGTCCTGTCTGTTTACAAACTTCTCCAGCACTGAGCAACACATTTTTGGTTTATTGTTGTTTGTTGTCCCTCATCACGTCTGCCTTAAACTCTCTCTCCACAGAAGCACTTTGGTTAATCAGATGATCGGACTCATAACTTAAAACATCGTCTTAATCTGCAGAAATAAAAGTCTCTGTCTCTGTCTCTGTGACGTCACTCTGGTGTGGAGGCTCTGAGCGTCTGCAGCAGGAGGAGGTGTCAGCTGATGCTGTGCCTGAGGAGTTCACGTTCATCTGTTACTGATCTTCAGTTTTGTTTGTTAAGAAAAATGAGTAACAGAATAACAGAATATAAATAAATAACAGAATACAATTGTGTATGAAACTGGAGAAAAAAAGATTTTACAGTAAGAGTGGCCTCCAAGGTTTGACATCACACATTGCACTCATACTGCCAAGGAAATTGTAACCATTATTACAGTTTATCCAACTGCTAAAACACAGTTTTGCAAACTAGGCTGGTTATATAAAAATACTTACCTAACACAATTCACAAAACCACACACCCTAACTTCAAATACCTCATATGTTCTGCAAAATGAAGCACTGCAACCAAAACTACATATAGCATTATCAAAAACAAACTTTTGCACCAAATGGCACACACTTCATTCATATGACCAGATTTTTGTCTAACCAGCTACACACTGTTGGGCAGATTGAAAAGCACTCTCATCTTTATTATGCTTTGGCATCATACTATGCAAAAAAAGTTCAAATTCTAGAAAATCCTTCAGATTGTTCACATGCACAGAAATATTTGCAGATAAACACACACATACTGTTAAAACATTTATTTTTCAATTTTTCACCTATCAAGTCAGTGCAATATATTCTCAGCTGATATATTTACATTGGAGTGAACAAAATATTCTCACAAAAAAAAAGAAAACTGCAGAAAAAATGTGCAGAAAAAATATAAAGCAAATAAAACAAGAGGCAAAAAAATATAAGGAAGGCAGTGTTTCAAAATGGCAAATGTGACTTTAGGTCAGATTGTTATGTCTTATGCAGAGAACCGTGTTCGGTGCATTCGGTGTAAAAAGTGCTGTTCTGAATTGCAAAATGTGTGTAAAGCAGAAAATGCGTTTTGAGTTTAAGAGACTTGAGAAGACGTTTTGCTGTCTGTCAGTTTAAATAATTGCGCGATGCATGTCATTTAGTGTGTTAGCAATTGGAAAAAACTGTATTCATACACATAAAGCAACTTGGGTGTTGTCACATGCCCACACAACGCTGATTGGCTGTCGCTGCACAGCCACACATGACTTCGCCTGAAAAGTTTAAATTTTTTAACTTTGGCCACCGAGTGATGCGACCTGGTAAGCGCGTCCAAAGCGACCCGGTAGTGCGATCAAGTCGCTCAGATCCCATCCGTCGCATCGTTAAGTTACTTCTATCTCTCTCTTTCTCAAAAGTTTTTTTTTCCCTGTATTTTATTTCATCAAGTAACAGTTATCCAAAGACACTCCATAATCCATAGGAGTTCATAAGTCCTGTGGATGACTACTTAAATCAGATGAACTATCGCACAGTGTTTTACTGATTAAAAAAAAAGTAATGCAAAACTTGTGACTTGTGACAAGTGACTTTCAAAAACGGAAGACGCTCTTAATAAGCTGACATGGTAATGTGTTATATGTCTGTGAAACCACACGTTGGCTGTTACTTACTCCCTCAGATGGTTCTGTGCATGTACCCCTTACATTGTAGTGCCATAAAATGGATCATTGTACTCCCTTTATATGTCCTCAGTTTTAACGGCCCTAATCCCGTCCCTACCGATGGCTGAGCGGACGTGTGGGCCCGATCCCGCCCCCTGGCAGGTCCCTGCAGCCACAGGAAAAACTGCCTACTTATTAATTTGTTTTTTAATTGAATTTCTCCCACCATTTCTGCGCTTAGTTAATCCCTGCACTGGCCTGTGGGCAGATGATTGGCGTGTAATTACCGGCTGCTGGCATGTGTGCTTTCCTCGGCCTCTCCTCTCGTTCTGCTCACCGCTGTAAGGCAGCAAAGCCTTTTTGTTGATCTATCTCTCCTCTCTACTCTGGACCTCCTCCTCTCCTCTGGTCGGTTTCTCTCCCATATCTCCTCCCTCCTATCTTTTCTTCCTTCCTCGAACTCCTATCTCTGCTCTTCCCTCTCACTCCATCCATATATCTGAGGAAGTATCGCTCCCTGGGGGAATTTAAAGTGGAGGCAGTGTGGAGTAAAGAAAGAGGAGGCACATTTTTTTGGATCATGAGAGAAATGTGGCCCTTTTTTTTCCCATTTTGTAATCATTTTCTGCGCTGGTCTATCGAGTGTGGCATCAGTCAGTGCAGGGGCCGAGTTAAGCTCCTCCATTCTTTGAGGACACATGTTAATAAAACAGCGAGCAGATAACAGTAATTACCTCTCAGTGGCTTCTGCTCCTCACTGGGGACTCGTGCGAGAGAGAGGTCTGCCTCTTCTCCAGCCTGAACGTCCAAAAGATTAATTCTGTTTTTAATTAGAGCACACCCTGAGTGATACACCAAACGCAGCCTTCCCACCATCCCTTCCATCGCAGCTCCTTCGCTGCTCTGTCATCGCCGTATTAGCATAAGTAATTAGGAATTCCTATTTGCCTGCATGGTCTCGCAGTTTAAATTGAACATGTTGATATCTTTTGATTCTTCCGTGGTTTCAGGCTGCCTGTCTTCTACAATTAAGATAACATGTGGGGCGGGTGGCTGATGGTGGGGGGTTTGAAGCCTCCAACCTCGCTCTCGCAACATTATCTCTGTTTTTGTAGTAAACTCTCCAGAGCTCAGTGCTGATAGTAGAGGTGAGGAGAGGAGCTTTTGCATGTTGGAGCTGGAGGGCCAGCTGCCTCGCTCTGAGATGAATGTTCGGAAGACTCGAGCCATTTGATTGATTTTACTTCAGACCAAAATTAGAACAAGAGATACGCAGGGACTTCTTCTAAAAAAAAAATCTGTCTGTGAATGAAAGCAGATGTGCCGACATCAGCTGTAAAATAAGTTTGAAATGTCTCTCTCAAACAGCATTATCATCATTTTATGTTGAGCATCCTATTAAATCTGTCAGGAATCAGCCTTCTTAAGCCTCATTAGAGCACACCCACTTCTCCCTCGTATCTTTGTGATAATGGCTTCATGCATTATAACATGCAGTGAAATGAGGCTCACAGAGGCCGCTTACACCTGATGAAGGAGCTGCTGTATTTAACTACGTTAGATATCAAGTCTGGCCCTACGCTGCTTTAAAGGTAGAGATGAGATGTTTTAGGCCGGCAGGTGTTGCACTAGATCACCTGAGCAAAATCAAAACAAGAGGATGAGAGGGTCAAGTGGTTCATGTAGGAGCCAAATAGTTCCAAAGAAGGCTTAGCAGGTCATCTAAATGAACTGCTTAGCCACGATTTCTGGTAACTCCTTACCAATATTTACTGTTTTTTAACATTCATTTATTGACATAGATTTGATGGTGACACATATTCTTTTAACATGTGTATGAACATTATTATTGCAATAATCCTCAATAAATGCTTAAATTTTCTCTGAATAGGAAGAATGTGGACCGTAAACTAGCTGGCTTTACTTAGCGTTCTTAGCTAGCAAACATTTATTGACGCTGTAAAGTATATAAATGTCCTTGTTTATGACATCAACATTGGTGATTTTGAAAACTGCTGACTTGTTTTTTTTTTAACATTTCAGACAAAGGATAAAGAGGCCTGTGTGAGCCTTCTGAGTAGAAAACATGTTCAGATGTTTAAAGGACAATGTCTATGTTGTAACTTAGCTTTATTAATGTAAAACATGTAGGAAACGCTGTCTTGCTTCTAGTATGAAGTATCTAAGTGAATTGTATCTATTTACTGTACACACACATATATAAATATATAGATATATGTATGTATTTGAAAGTGACAGCTGGTGACTGAAAAATTAAGGCAGGACAGGAGGAAAACCAACCCATGGCTTTGTGTTTTTTTACTAGTTGACTACTTATCCATACTTTCTTAAATTCAATGAAAATTAAACAATAAAACAATGGCTTTCAGGTTTTCTTAAAAATATTTTGTTCAATTCTGTTGTTTGCAGATTAAACACACAGGTCTAATGCAAAAAGATTATACAGATTATACAGTTATATCTTACATCAAGGGTGTGAGATGTAACAAGAGGTAGACCAGTGACCACGTTAAAACTAACAGTTTGTTTAAAATTGACGAGCTATCATGCTTTAAATTACGTCGTTAATTTGCTTCAAATGTGCTTGTAAAAGGTCATCACTAAAATGTCAGCTGTACCTTTCTACCTGTAAACTGACCTTCGATGAATGCGAGAAACATACCTTCCCCATAGAAATCTTATTGCCTTGGTCGCATTGTTTGGCACTATTGAGGGCTCCCATGATCCGCCATTGCTGTCAAATAACTGGCCCATTGGTTTGTACAGAATTGATGCAACTCTGTCTTTCCACAGCTCTGCACTGTCGCCTCCTCCCCTCGCCTTCCAGCAGAATGATGAAGTGAAGATAACAAACAGGGACATGTTCGTTCAAGGAACATGTCTAGAAGAGGTAAGTTTACAGAGCATGTACACGGATAAATCCTGTAACTGTTGTGTCAAGTTTCTGTTAAAAGTTTATCTTTTGGTCACGAGCGGCACTTTTGGTCTTTGTTGAGGATTTACTACTGTGCTTGAACAGCTACAGCTAGTTAGCCAACACTTCAAGTAAAATAAACCTCAGGTGGTGTGATACAGAGCTAGAGAACAGGAACTGAACCGGAGTCTTTACCGTAATCTGCCTGAATTAACGTTGACGAAGCTGAGCTGAAGGCTGCAGAGGCTGCTAAATGGTACGATACATTCCAGTGGACAAGCTAAATAGCAGCTAATAGCTGCTGTCTGAGTTAGTTATTGTTTTCTAAGTGATACGACTGTAAAAATCATCTCAGTAACTTTGTTTAGAGTAAATATGTTTGTATTTTGGCCCACTGATTCAGCAAACCTATACCCACTTACTTGTTGGCTCTTATGCTAAAGTCAGCTGCTAAAGTAAATCACAATGAAACCCTGACTGAGGTCTATAATGGTGTAAAGTTAGTGCACGTAGTGATCTTGACAGACTTTAAACTTCAATAATTTGTCTGTTCTCTTGGCACTTCTCCTGTTCACCACAGGCATTCACAGAGCGGCTCTGACTCGCTGATGAGGCCAGGAAAGAGGCTACCAGAGCAGAGGAGACCCTCTGTACAGACAGGTAACTGAGGTGTACCATCACTCAGTTTTCTGAGGACATCACACTTCATACAGAGATAACGTGATAAATCTGTAGTTATAGACGTTAAGTATAGTTGTTTTATTTTTATAAGCTGGTAGACATAATAAAACATTTGTACTCTCGTAAAAATACTTTGACGTTTTTCTACCCAAGTAAAAGTTAAGAGTATTATATTAAAAATGTACTCAGAGTATTTAGTATTCTTGATTCCTTTGTGCTGTGTAAATAGAATATAAGCTGGAGTGTAAAGGGTCCCATGACTGTGATTGGTCAGTCGGAGCAGGGGGCCAGAGCTGTGGAAAAAGAGTTATGTCAGCTCCATAGACGCCAGTGGGCCAATTGTTTGACAGTAATTGGCGGATCATGGGAGCCCTCAATAGTTCCCAACAATGCGACCGAGTTTATAAGATTCCTATGGGGAAGGAATGTTTCTCGCATTTATCAAAGGTCAGGTAGAAAGGTACAAGATTACATTTTAATGATGTTCATTTTACAAGCACTTTGAAGCAAATTAACGATGTAATTTAAAGCGTGATAGCTTCTCAATTTCAAAGAAAATATTAGTTTTAATGTGGTCACTGGTCTGCTTCTTGTTACATCCCACACCCTCGATGAATACTCTTTTGCATTAGACCTGTGTGGTTAATCTGGAAACAACAGGATTGAATAAAATGTTTTTAAGAAATCCTGTAAGCCATTGTTTTCTTGCTTAATTTTCATTGAATATAAGAAAGTATGGATAAGTAGTCAGCTAGTAAAAAATAATACAACGCTGTGGGTTGTGTTTCCTCCTGTCCTCCCTCATTTTTTCACCAGCTGTCACTTTCATTTATATATATGTACAGTAGGTAGATACAATTCTCTTAGAAAGTTCATACTTCACTAGACAGAGTTTCCTACAAGTTTTAAGTTAATAAAGCTAAGTTACAACATAGACATTGTCCTTTAAACATCTGAACATGTTTTCCTACTCAGAAGGATCACACAGGCCTCTTCTTTTTTCATCTGAAATGTTAAAACAAGTCAGTAATTTTTGAAATCACCAACGCAGACAAGACAAGAACAAAAGTAAAGCTAGTTTACTGTCCACATTCTTCCTTTTTAGAGGAAATTTCCGCCATTTTAAACGCATTATAGCAATAATAATGTTCATACACATGCACATTGAATATGTGACATCTCCGAATTTATCAGTATCTATATATGAATGTAAAAAAACCTTAAAATATTGGTAAGTAGTTACCAGAAATCGCAGCTCAGCATTTCATTTAAATGACCCATCAGGCCTTCTTTGGAACTATTTGGCTGCTACATGAACCATGTGACCCTCTCACATTCTGACCCCTCAATGGCGCAGCTCTCTCTTTCCACAGCTCTGATCCTAATCATCTGTACTCCAAAAATTTTGTTCTAATATTGTTATAAAATTCAGGTACAGTGTGTGCCCATTTGTAAGATTTGATTGTTCATCTGCAGCTTTGTTCGGTGTTTAAAGGTACAGCGGAAGAGCAGGCTGGGATGTCATGAGTCCCAGCCTTGATTTTCTCTGTCTTGACTTTCGTCTACTGTTGTAGTTTGTTAACCAAAAATTTGCTAAATTATTTGTTTTTGTGTTTGTTTGTTTGCTTTTAACAAATTTAATTGCAGTGAGAAACTGCATATCTGTTTTTAGTTGTCAGGTAAATATTTCTATTTTAATTTGCATGTTATATAATTGACCTGTGGGTGGCACCGTGGTGCAGCAGGTAGTGCACTCGCCTCAAAGCAAGAAGGTTGCCGGTTTGATACCCTGGGTCAGTCAGGGCCTTTCTCTGTGGAGTTTTCATGGTCTCCCTGCACATGCCTGGGATCTCTCCGGGCACTTCCTCCTACAGACCAAAACATGCTCATAAGGTTGATTGGTGACTCTAAATTGCCCTTAGGTGTGAATGGTTGACTGTCTCTGTATGTGGCCCTGTGATTGGCTGGCAACTGGTTCAGGGTGTACCACATCTCTCGCCCAATGTCAGCTGGGATAGGCTCCAACCCCCCATGACCCCAACAGGGACAAGTGTTATAGATAATGGTTGGATGGATGTTCGGCCAGTCTGCATTGTGCTGTTTCTGTTTGTTTTTAGAGTTTATTCCTTTGAGTTGTGCAGAGAGAGGCAGTTTTTGCCTGATTCATCACATTTCTCAAGAAAAACTGCTGTAACACATTAACAGTCTGTCTTCTCTGTGTAAATAAATGTGGATCCTTCTTGTCAAGTGAGCAGATGTCTGAGTTTTAATGTATTTCATGACATCTGCTCTAAACCTCATATACAGATTAAGTTCTGAAAAGTGCTGCTAAACCAATAAAGCACTGATCAGATTTACTGAGAATCTCAACATTAGACAGCTTCAGACTACAAACATCTGGTTCTTTGGGGACATGGTCCAGATTGACTGCTGTGACCCAGTCCTCCACACAGCCCCTCTTTGGAGGAACACGGCCTAATGTGCTCTTCAACGCCATCTCTCATCTACGACCACTGTACTTAGCATGTCATGGCTAGAACAGCGGGACTCATTGCTGAGAGATTACTTAGTGTTTCATGCAGATGGTTTTTCCTACAGGGGTGTGAGAGTGAGGCTTATTAAATCAGCCTCCACAGGCGAGCGGGGAGGCAGGAGAAGAGACTTTTTGAATGGCTGTTCTGACAACATCATTTGCATTCTGTAATTAACTGACTCTGTTAACCCGCTCTCCCAACCCTGCTGAAAATTCATACCACACTCGCACACTCACACACACACACTGGGGTCAGTGGTTAACATTCCTCCTCCTGAGAATAAGCTGTGTGTTGCCGTGGTGACAAGTCTTTATCAGAGCCGACACAGTGAGCGAGGATTGCGCTAAGCTGAAGTCTGACAGAGGTGGAGTCCGTGTTTGTCTGTGACAAAAGTTTACCCACAGTCCTTTTCCTTTTGGGCCATAGAGGACTTACAAGAGCATAAAAGTTTGGTAAGTTCTCCAGATGATTTCTTCAGCCTGCAGCACATCACTGCAACAGCTGTTCAAATTATCCAAGACAGTTTAGGCAGATGAAATCACCATATTAACACACACGAAGTGACTCAAATGTTTGTTAAAAACTTGTTTTAACAAATATAAAGCGTTAAAAATCAAAGGAAGTTCAGGGTCCTTTCACACAGGCAGTTTCTTTGCTTTGTTTAGATTCAGATGACAAAATGTGAGGTTATTGCACTTTGCCTCGGGTTTGTTTCATGTTCAATGTGGAGTTTTGCAAAGGAGGTAAAATCACGCTGAGGCAGTGCCGTCTTACAATGTTTGACACCACTTTGAAGGCTCACCAGTAGAGCTGCAGCAATAATCATTTGTCTTATGCGATTGTGATGTTTGTATGCACAACAGTCACAATCCAGGTTGTATGATGTTGTTTGAGTTTTAAAGCAGAGATCCCCAACCACCTGGTAGCAATAGATCATTGATAGCAGGCCTCATCCATCCCTCCATCCATCCATCCATCCTTATCTATACAGCTTATCAAATAATCAATATTGTTAATAGAAATTGAATTAACATTACAATTAATGCTTACATTTTCTTTTGTATTCCCCCTGAAAAAGTCCTTGCATTGAGAGGAGCTAGATGAGGTGGCTCAGGCACTAATCAGCATACCTCCTAAACGCCTCCCTGGTGAGGTGTTCAGGGCACGTCCCACCAGTAGGCGGCCCCGGGGAAGACCCAGGACACGCTGGAAGGACTATGTCTCCCAGCTGGCCAAGGACCGCCTTGGGATCCCCCGGGAAGAGCTAGATGAAGCTCCAATATTTAAGAAGTCACCCAGTATAATCTCCCTTCCAGTAATGCATTTTACCCTCCACACATGAAGGTTCTCTGCTCAAAAACACATGTTTTTACCCTTATCTCATATAAAAGATGCTGCTCTATGAAATATTAAAGTTACAGACGTGGGTCACAGAAGTCAACTGAATACTTTTTTCATCACAGTGAATTAGAGCCAACAGACCAGAGGGATAGAGCAGGAGAAGTATTTCAGCTGTAGTTTTGTGAGCTAATAGTGTTTCCTCAGACTTAGTTATTCTTTGCCATAATCAGTGCTTTACCACAGCTCCGTTTGTTGTTTACTCTCAGATGACAAAGCGCTGTTTTGTTTTAATTAGGAGGAAAAACAGAAAAAAGGCAGGCAGCTATTTGGCTGACAGACTTATGGTGTTTGTGCTCCTGAAAGAATGATTTTATTTCTCTCTCTTAAACTCAGATGTGTTTCCTCCTCTGTAAAATCAACCAAATGTGCTTCTCTGTTAAAAGGAAAGCAGAAGGAATTTTTGTGCATTCTTTTCCTCTAGATAAAACAGTGACAACGTATGTCTGGATCATACAAACATTACATTGGGGAGGATTTCACACGTGATACTCCAGTCCTCCTTTGATACAAGACATTTAAGATTTTTTGTGTGTATGTGTGTGATTTTTGGCACTTTTGGTCAAGCTTGTGTTGTGCTCAGAGTTTTACCCACAAAATCTCACCTGCTCTTTGTTGAGATTACACTTCGATTTCTATTGACCATTTGCACGTGACGTCACACTCCGCTCCATTTCGGGTGGACAGCAAATGGATGCCATCCAGCATGTAACTGCATGGATGTTGAAGCTAAACATATAAAATGTTTAACTTCAACCTAAATATCCAACATAATAATCTACTGCTGTGTGATGGATCATTCAAAAAAAGGCTTTATTTGTCAGTTATATATCAGCAAGTCATTTTTTAAAAAGCTTAAACCATCATATGCAACAGAAGCATGTCTTGGGCTTACACTAATGCTAACAATTTCCAAGTAAACCTATCATTAAAACATGGCTGTCTTTACACAATAAACATTAAGTGTCAGCTGAATAATTACTTTAAAAATAAACTTTCATTCAGCTCTTCTGGTCTGTCTTTAGAGTTTGAAAAGATGTTGTTTTGGGTCAGAAAAGTGTAAATGTTCATTACAACAAGGAGGATCTGTTCATTTAGACTGAGTCCATTTACCATCTTACCATTTACCTGCTTTGGTTGAAGTTTTATCAGGACCAAAAAACTTCTTCATCAAACAAATAACAAAGAACAACACTGTAAAGGATTCACAATGAAAACAATATTCTCACTTATCTCCTTCTAACTACTGTAAAAAATATTAACAAGCCCACATCATGAGTTTTATGTCCCTTTAGTGCATTAAACATGTCTTCTCTGCTTGATAGAGAGCTTCTAAGACAAAAGTCCAGGTCATCAGGACTTCTCTCTTTCTCCCTGTTTACAGCACCAGAAGCTGCCTGAAATGGCTCGTTCCTCCCTTAACCCCGACCTACCACTGCGATGTACCATTGTGCAGTTAAAGCAGTAGTTTAAGCCCATTAGCTTGGGCGGGCAAGCCCAGAGCAAAACACAGACTGTAGACTGAACGCAGAGTACTGAATACATCAAAGCAGGCTGGGCCTACGTGGAGAAGGGAGCATTGCGACCACTTCCTGTGGGTCGTCACAATATCAAAAAGCCAATCAAATCCCTTTGATTTTATTTATAAGGTACATTTTAAATAACATTGACACTCTTTTTCAGGATGTAAGTTTTAAACATAAACACAGAACAATCCAATTCAAGCATATGCACTGTCAAAAAAAACAAAAAACATTCAGGAATCAAACAAATAAATAATAATAAAAACAAGCAAACAAAAATAAGACGTTAACATAATAACAATTAGTAACAAAAAAAAAGAAAAAAACGAGACGTATAAATATACAAAAAGTTACTCCAAAGCAAGTATCTGCTCTTATAAATTGTTGATCTTTGGACCAATAACCAACATATAAATTCTTTTTTAAGCTGTTGGCTCTTGATCGTCACGTAGTCCATGTGATTTCTTAAATAGCAATGCCAGGTTTTGATCCACCAACAACTAAAGTCTCTGTAAAATGATTGAATAAATGAATATGAAAACATATTTATAATACAATATACATTTAACTGTCTTTTATTTGTTTAGGTCCTCTTTGTCAAAGCAGCTGCTGCACAGTTTCATGTTGAACTTCTCGTGAATTCTTTAATTCTTGATAAACATTGCGTCATCTTTCCAGCAGCTCTTATCTGTAGTGAAGGCACAGGCAGTCTGCATACAGTACATTATGAATTCTGGTGTCACTGGTGTTCAGTGAGTTTGCGGTGGGATTTTTTTATAAGCCGTTGACATCAGTAAAAGCCTGGAGGAGTGGAGTCCACAGCTGTCAGCTCAGATGTGCAGAAACAGCAGAGCTGCAGACTTTCCTCTGGTGTCACTGCAGAGTAGACACAAAGCTCAACTATGTAAACTAATACTGAGAACACACACACACACACACACACACACACACACACACACACACACACTTTCACACCAAACAGCTGCTGCACAAACCATTAGACACCCAATGAGGACTTCAGTGGTTATTAATAGTAATAGTGTGAGAATCATTTTAATGTTGATTAAAAGCCGATGTGCCATATTATTAGGAAAAAGAAACTACAAACAGCTCACCCATCACAGCCCAAACAGCTGATTTAACATCAGTACGCACTCTGATAAAAATAATAACCAATAATGTAGAAAATTTGGATGAACCCTTTAGTTTGCCCTTTAAATTTAAGGTGTAGGATCCCAAATTCCCCGCTATTGCAAGTATTCCAGTGTAAGCCTCATTCTCAGGGCCAGTCCAAACAGAGACAAATTTAGGCCCACAAGCTTTTAGTTGCATAGGTGTTTCGTCCACACAGATACGACGTTTTATGTGCCCGAAAATGCACATTTTTGAAAATGGGTCCCAGAGGATTTAAATCTGATAAACCCAGGCGAGACTTTTCATGTGGACAACGAATACAGACAGAAAAGAAGACGTCACAGCCCCATCTCTCACTTAAACAACATGCGTGAACCATGACAACAATAGCAACAATGTTCGTGCTGCAGAAGCTTCTGAGCTCGTTTTAGCTTAAACAGTAAAGTCTTCTGCTCCTCTGCGACCACCGTGAACAACAAGAGGACACAGAGAACAGCAGACGTCAGTGTTGACATTTCTCATGATGTATGTGTGTGCTCCATGTCTTCTTCTTTGGTTTTGGTGTATGTCTGCTGTAGCATTACAGCACCACCTACAGGTTTGTAATGTGTACTGCAGAGTTTTCAGTGTTTTCATGTGGACGGACAGATTTACTAAAACAATGTGGTCTTGACAGAGAACATTTTCAATACAAAAACATTTTTTGTCTCCATTGGGACAGGGCCTAAATAAGTTGTTGCCACTATATTAAGTACACTTTGTCATCTGCTTGTTAGCACCAATAAGCCATGTGGTCATGGTCAAGACCACCTGCTGTTCAGTCCCAGCATCAGAACGGGGAAGTGACTTTGAACGTGGCATGGTTGTTGGTGCCAAATAGTTTTTCAAAAAATGCTTTCACACACAGCTATCGCTAGGTCCAGAAAAGTGAAAGAGTCCAATTCCCTGGGCCAACATGCTTTGCTGATGCAGGTGGTCAGGGGTGAATGGCCAGAAAGAAGATGATACAAAAGGGAACAGTAACTCAAATAACAACTCATGAAAGTTTGCAAAAGATTATTTCTGAACTCATAACAGGTTAGATCTTGTGACAGGTGAGATACAACAACAGGAGACCACAACAGGTGCCACTCCTGCCAGCTCAGAACAGGACACTGTGGCTACACTTTGTACAGGCTCACCAGGCTTTGGCTGAAAAAACATAAAAGTAAAGGATCCATCATGCCTTGTATTATTGGTTCAAGCTGATGGTGGTAATTTCTTGGCACACTTTGGGTTGAGCATGACTGAATTGCCACAGCCTGCCTCCCTTTTATGGTGGCAGGGGGCTGGAGCCTATTCCAGCTGACACTGATAAGGTCGCCAGCCAATAGCAGGGCCACATAGCAAGAGAGACAACAATTCATGGTCACACTCATACCTTAGGGCCGTAAGGAGTCACCAGTCAACCTAATGAACATGTTCTTGGTCTGTGGGAGGAAGCTGGAGTGCCCGCAGAGAACCCAAGCATGCACAGGGACAGCATGCAAACTCCACACAGGAGAGGCCCTGGCCGAGGGAGGGATCGAACCAGCGACCTTCTTGCTGTGAGACGTGCACTACCTGCTGCACCACCATGTCGCCCACAGGTTTTGTCACAAAGCTCAAATCATGTCAAACTCATGTCAGTGAGTTCACTCTATTGCCATGGCATTCACCTTCACCAGATCTCAATACAATAGAGCATAGGTGGGATACGGTGAAATGAGAGGCTCACACCGTGAATGTGCAGATGACAAATTTGCAGCAACTGTGGGACGCTATCAAGTCAATGTGGACCAACATCTCTGGGGAATTGTTAGGCACCATCGA
Organism: Cetoscarus ocellatus; assembly: GCA_037902135.1. Taxonomy (NCBI): domain Eukaryota; kingdom Metazoa; phylum Chordata; class Actinopteri; order Labriformes; family Labridae; genus Cetoscarus; species Cetoscarus ocellatus. Next base: position 107,196 of record JBAMNC010000633.1, on the reverse strand, counting down.
GGGCAAAGGTACATAACGGGCTCTAATTTCGTAGACCAGGCGCTGGCAGGGCGCACCTGCCTTGCGCCGCACCAACGGGGTGTGACATTTTGCAAGTTTCGTGCACGGTGCAGTCTGGCACAGGGAGGCGCACCCACGCCTCCGTTTCTCCCACAGGCGCAAGTAGCAGAGAGGGAGAGGAGAAGGCGTGAGTGGGTTTAACACAGCCGAGTGTAATCTTAACCAATTAAATGAACGCCTCTCCTCACCTTTAAATGAGCCATGGGTGAGGCGCAGTGACAATTTCACCTCAGTGGCGAAGAAGGTCAGAGCCGCTGTCACTTTTGCAGCATCTGGTAGTGCGCAGGGGCTGCCGGGCGGAGCATCGGAGGACACGATGCGCGTCACCTGTGTTGACCACCTCGTGGACAGATGTAATCTGTTCCTGTGTCATAATATGAGTACAAAATTAAGTCATAATTACATTTAAACACAGCAGCAGGTTAATCCATTCATCATGCTTGTGATCCACCTGCATTCCTGGTCTGTCATCGCCAAATAGCAGAACCTTTGGTGAAATATTCCCCCCTGATATCTCCTCCTCATCCTCTTTGCAATAATGTACTCCATCTTTTTAGATCACGTTAAGAACAAAGATTAAAACAGAGAAATATGGGCAATCACAGGTAAATCCTTAAGACACTGAGTGACTTACATTTATTCAGCGAGCGTCTCTCTCTTTTTTCTTTTCTTGTGAATTTCATGAGATGAGAGAAGCTGGATACTCTGTATCAGATGATATGGCTGTTTGTGGTTGGCTGAGAGATGTGAACCCGTTAGTTATGACAGACGTCTCTGATCTGACATCAGATGTGACGGGACAATTAATTTAGATACAAATGTATGTGCTGGTTCAGACGGTTACATTAAATAGTGGTTGTTGTGATTGTTTATTGCATTGAAATGTGCCTGACTGTCTAGATAGCTGCCTGTGAGGTTTTGGTGACGTGTGGGCACTGTGCGCCTGTCAGTCAAATTACCACTGCATGGGGTACTCCTTGCCTGCGCCAAGAATAGACCAGGTTGGAGCTGCGAGCTTTCAGCGCACCTTCTGCGCATTTTTTTGGTGACGAAATTGTCACTGCCCCAAGCTGAATCTGTCGACACCTCCCCCTGGTGCGCCGTCACACCCATCTCGCCGCAGCCGGTCTACCAAATTGGCTGCGCATGGCAGTGCGCCTGACAAAATTACCACTGCGTGGGGTGCACCAGGCTGCGCCACTCTGCGCCACCCTGAGTTGCGCCAGGAAATTAGAGCCTAACATGTTAAAGGGTAAAAAAAGGATGAAAGGGAAATCACTCTCAGTCTCCAAAATTAAACAATGGAACAATCCTCAAAATTTACACAGTTTATTACAAAAGCCAATGCAAAAGGTATTTTCAAAAAACAACTGAAGATTGAGAATAAAACAAAAGGGGTACAAAAACAAAAGGCAGCAAAAGCTTGCACTCAGAAATAAGGATTTACCCTAAAACTAACTAATAAAAAAATAAATAAAAAATAAAAACACAAACCACCCTTTCACAGGTCACAAATTTCATTAAATGCCTGGAGGCCGAGAATGACACGAGCTGCTGCTGTTGTCAGAGAGATGCTGCTTCTCCCTCCGCTGGTCCTGCTTCCAAAGCCAATCACACCACACTACCTGAGTTTTTGCAGAGATCCTCCTGTTAAAAAGAGCACTCACTCCTACACACACTCACACAAACACACAACACCACAGGAGAGAGCATCTCCACAAATAACAAAATCATCATCCTTTGAATCTATGAAGAATTAAGCCAGTTCTTAAGGTCAAAAAGTGTCAGAATAAATGTTTTGTTTCAGGTTTTCATGGATATACTTTAAGAATCTAAACCTCCTCTCAGTCTTAATTTAACATACCCCAATTGTAGGCAACTGGTCAGTCAATTTTCCTTTTGGTGAAACATAATGCAGCAGTCTCAGTTCATTCAAACAAAGTCTGTCAATCTCTTTTATTCTCTCTCCTTTGGGACCAATCAAGCCTGGGAGATGATACTTGGAGCTGAAACCATCAACAACACAGCTCTCAGTCCATGGGAAAAAGCAAAGTATTGACCACACTAAAGTGGAGATAATGTTGGCAGTGGGCAGTGAGGTGTTGATCCTTTAAAAAAAGCGGTCTGCAGCGTGAGCGACCTTGTTGATCGATCAGCAGGAGTCAGAGAAAGGACCTGGGCAGTGCTGTTGGAGGCTTTTGTGAGCTTAACAGCAGCAGGTTGGGGTGCAAATGAAAACTGTGCCAGTGGGCCATTAACAGTGACCACAGGAGTGTCTCATGTAATGGCTATTGAACATGCTGCTCCAAACAAGAGGTAATCAAAGCCGAGCGTAATTACACACTCCTCTGTGCTTTTTCCAAAGCCGGGCCATTGTGCCCTGAGCTCTCCACATCTAATGACACAGGTAAGGGATCAAGCGGAGCCTGGGATGAAAAGTGGCAGAGCTGGGATGCAATTATGTACCGATTGCAAGGTGGTGTTCGCAATTTAGCCTTATGTCAAGGACAAGAATGATAAATGCAAAACAGCAAAAAGAAAAAACACAAAGGAGACTTAAAGAGGATCACACATGTTCAAGTGAAGAGTCTGGGACAATTCAACAAGTGTTTTGTCACTTTAACTCGATAGATTTTACGCACTTTAAACTAAAACTGTCTAAGTTTTAAGGAAAATATATCTAGTTCCACATGTAACATTATATTACATTGTTGTACTTCCTGTGGGACTACCCACACATCAAAATACTACCATTTCATGTATCACAAGGGTTAAACTAGAAAAATTGCATTTCCTTGCAGCAAATGCGTTGAAATGCTGAGTCTGAATGCTGGAACTGTGAAATGAAATGGCCAAAAGCAACGCAAACAAAGCTGAAAATGGGACATAAAATAGTTGGAAGCAGTAAAGCACAGCTGCAAATGTGGGAAATGTGTAAAAAAAAATGGTTACAGTTGTGAAAGAAAGCAGAAAATGAATAAATGTGAAAGGAAATTGCAGAAAGCTGTAGAAATGTTTGGCCACCATGAAGAAGTTGTAATCTATGATTAAAAGAGTAAAATTTGTAAGGGCTAAAATGACAAAGATTGTAATCAGTAGCAGAAGTGTGAAATATGTTAACACATTTGCATGTAAAGACAGGAAAAGAATAAAGTTGTATGGAAGTGAAAGGTTGAATCACTGACAACCTGTGACATCCAGACTGAGAGGACAGCAGCCAGATGCAAACAGCAAGGAGCTGTAGTAATAAGCAGTCTGTGTTGGACACACAGTTGAAAAGTACAACTGCCTTCGCCAGAATTTGAACCTGGGCCACCGGAGGGAGAGTCAGCAACTCTGCCGCTAAAAATATATATATGTTAAATGTTATGGAAATTGTGATTTTGTTGGATTTCAGTAGGAAGTGAAAAAAACATTTCAGCTCCAAAAAAAAAGAATGTTCTGGCTATTATTTGTGCATTCAGGCTTTAAAGGGTTAAATTATGAAGTGCAATTGAATATGCATAATTAACCTAGATTACATTTTCCTTTAGTAAATAAAAAATGTTTTGGCATCAATTTGTAGGCTACAAGTCCACAACACTATGAACTATCCAGTATAAAAGCATCTGACTTGAACATTAATGTAAACAGAGGTGATTTTCATTGGAGGACAATAAGGAGTGGACATTAACGGTCAGAATGTCATGAGAAACTTGATCTGCTCAAGTTAACATCTAGGTCAAAGTTGTCACTACTTCATTTTTAAATCAACAAATCTATACTTGAACATCAAACTCAAAGTAATAATAGCCTACATACATGAATTTGTAAATCTGGACAGGAATATCTGAGTAGAGAAATGTAAAACAGTGTAATATTTGTGTGTAGTCTGGTTTATTTTAGTGGGTATAATCTGACATACTCTGATGATGTTTGTCCTCTTAGGGCCTCCATACACTGAAGACATTTTTACCGCAATTAGACCAGATTAATACACCGTCCACTGAAAACAGCTCTGAGACCCACAAATGGGCCTCCACCTACAGGTTGGGAACCGCTCCACTAGTAGACTGTATTTGAAGCTTGATCCTTCAAAGATTGTTCTGATATCATGGAGAATAAGTGATGGAGGATCCCTCAGGATGAATTTATTATTTAGAAAACAGTGAGTGAGTGAAAACAAGAGCTGGACTGATGAAGAATGTAGAGTTTTGATTAATGACAGGCTGACTCGTCAGTTTTTGAAGTCTTTGTGTTCACTTAAACCGGGCACATGAGCTGTCAAGACACCGTGTGAATGATAAAATCACACAGAGTGACTGATGATCCCTCACTGTCCCTGCGATGTGCGTCTATCTGTGTCTTTACGCTCACCGACAGACGGAGGAGCGCACACACACACACACACGCTGAGAGAAAGTGAAAGTCACACAAGCATGCTGCTATACGTATCCTTGCGCACTTTGTTGTGGTTATATGGTATTTCGGGGCGTTTTCTAGTGGGTATATGGCGTATACCTGCGTATGCAGCCAGAGTCTGGCGGACTGTAGAGCAGACTCCGCGCAGAATTTCCGCGGGCGTCAGAGCTGTCAGAGTCGAGCGCACTGCCGCGTAGTATTTTCTTGTGAAATGAATGTGAAACACAAACCTTGCGCATTGTTTTCCATTTCTCTGTCATGACGCTGTAGACTGAGGACGAGGAAGAGGAGCTGCTCTGCCTGCTGACTTTGCAAAGCACTAACATGAAGAGGCGGAGGCAGTGTGGCATTTAATCTCGGTCGTTGATAAATCTGGGGACTTCCGGGTATACGGACCTAATGCTGTGCCAAAACCGTGATATCAACCAAAAAAAGGACTGCACCGTGAGCATCACAAGAATCAGCTGAAACGATTGATGTAAGCTTCGTGTCTGTACTGTAGAAAATGTTGACACGAGAGGAGTTTAAAAACGGACTTGAAAGTGAAGCTGTCGCCTACGTCAGCCTACATTTCCCACAATCCTTTGCGCATGTCTGTGTCATTAGGCTGTACAGTGAGGACGACGGCCAGCTGACTTTGCAAAGCAGTAACATGAAGAGACGGAGCTGGTGTGACATTTAATGTCGATGTGAAAATACATGGCGAGCAGTGTTTTGTGTGACAGCAGTGCTTGGAGCGGACTCGGCGCTGTCGTATGGTGTCGGCGTACATCAGCCTACATTTCCCAGAATCCTTTTAGCATGTCTGTGTCATTACGCTGTACACTGAGAAGATGAGGAGATGAAGTTGGGGTGAAGCTGGAGAGTGAGAGAGTGTGTCTCACGAGCAATGCGTGACAGCTGGCAGCCCTGAATTTTTGAGGGCTAAAATGGCAAAGACTGTTATGAGTAGCAAGTGTTTACGTATGTTCTGAAATATGCATGATAGTAAAAAAATAGTCTGTACCAAGAACCGAACCCCAGTCTCCAGATAAAAGGAAATCTGTGCTAACCACTCAGCCAACAGCTCAGATAATTTACCACAAACACCCGCTGATACAGCAGCAGACTATGTAATGATGCTGTATGTTTGTACAGAACGGGGAAGTCAAGCTGGGTACTTCCGGGTATACGGGCCAATGCTGTGCCAAAACCGTGATGGCTATCAAAAAAAGGACTGCACCATGAGCACCCCAAGAATCTCCTGAAAAGATTGATGTAAGTTTCATGTCTGTACTGTAGAAAATGTTGACACGAGAGCAGTTTAAAAACGGGCTTCAAAGTGAAGCGATCAGCTCTCTGGGGAGGACTATTTCAATGGGAACGCACGGAGGACTTTGCGGGATACCCGTGGCTCTGACGTGCACTGAGACAAAACGATGTCAATGTAGAGGTTGAAACAAATTTCATCTGAAAGAGGAGAAGTGTACCTTTATTTTGATGTATAAATCATATCTTTTGAGTAAAGTTTGAAGCTTTTATTGCGGTTTTTCGGCTACAAATTTTGGAATCTTTATGCGAAGCTCACGCTCTAACAGGTCACGTGACACGCTCTAAGAACAGAGAAATCCTCCAAACTTAGTGTTGCTTGAACAGTGATATCTCAAAAACTGTAGAAGACAGCAAAAAGCTGAACACATGTAAAAATAGTTGAGAGATCAGTGAATCTGTCAAAGCAAGAATGAAGTCTGTAGGTGGAAGTATGCCAAAGCTGTACAGCCTGAAAGTTGGAGCACTTTTCAGCAGAACTGCATAAGTCTCTCATTCATTTCAATGGGAAAATATCTGCAGAAAATCATTTTTACTGTAAAAACTGTAACAGTTACACATGTGAAAAATACAAGCGCAAATCTCCTGAACATGCTGCACTGCTGGGTTTTTTTCTGTGAAAATCTGTGCAAATTTGAAAGCTGTGAAAAGGTCCAAATAGTTGAGGGAAGAATAAGATGAAGAAGAAGAATAAAGTCGGATAACAATATGTTGAAATGCTGACTCAGCGTTTCAACATAATAAAGTCGGATAACAATATGTTGAAATGCTGACTCAGCATTTCAACATAATAAAGTCGGATAACAATATGTTGAAATGCTGACTCAGCATAATTAGACTTATGTCCAAAAATGTGTATCTTGGGTATAATTCTAAAAAAAAGTAAACTTAACAAGGATAATAAGTTAACTTACAATTATTTCAAACACAAATAAAAAAAATACAAGTGAATCCCCAACAAAATAGTAAAAATATGAATTGAGTAACAAAAAAATTATAATACAATGGTTGATTTTAATTCAAGAACACATGTCCATATACATCCAGCCACATATTTATGTTTGTAAATACACGTGTTCCCATCTATACTTCTGTCCACACTTTTAATAAGACTTTATACAAACCAATCACCGTGTTTGACAGGGAGTCAGAAAAACAATAACTTATCTAATCCAATCAAACAAACTTTTTACTTTTTCATGAGTTGTAACACATATCAAAATGTACACTTAAGCACATTCACACATATACAGAAGAGTAACCTTTTTTTTCTTAATCAACATAAAGTGCTAATCTTAGTCTAAAAAGATGATAACCTAACATAACACAGTAAAAAAAAAAAAAAGTCACATCAAGCACACAGGACCGTTTAGAGTTGCTGAAGAGTTTATCTGATGACTAGGCAGAGACAGGCTGACACTACCTATTGACTCCCAGTGTTTGAGCTAAGCTAATTAGCCGTGGGTAAGCTCTGCCCATCTCTTCCTTGTTACTGCACGCACAGTCGAAAGAATGGTGCCTATCTGCTTGTCATGGACTCAGGAGAGAGGGAAGACATGAAAAAAAAAATGTTGGCATATCCCTTCAACCCCTAGACACCTGAATTTATATACAATTATATATACATATATATATATATATATATATATATATATATTTGTTTTTGCTTTCAAGCAGATGCTAAATTAAGTGGAAATTGTTAATTTGACTCTAGTACAAAGAATAGAAAGAAATTAAGTTATGATGCAAATAAGTGACAACAGGCATTTATGGAAAGTAATGACAAACAGTAAGATTGTCATTAAACACATTTTCCCATCTCAGGTATATGATTCATTGCATTTATTGCAACAAACAACCAGCAGTTCAGCTGTCTTTGCAGTCTCCTTTATGAACATTGCACTTGGAACATTGCTCTTGAACAGTGTGTGTCTTTGTCTTAGAGCAACTTCCCTCAGGTAGGACAGTTCCTCTCTTTTGGCTGTGTATATGCGGTCGCATTAAAACAGAAAGTGTCTGCTTCCTTCGACCGGATGTAGTTCTAATTTTGAACAGTCCCCCAAGAAACAGACGCTTGCAAAAGGTTCCTAGGTGCGTATCAAACATGTATGAACCAGCATTGGGGGAACACATACACTTTACTGGATGCATTCTGAATAGAAGCGGTTTGAGGTGAATTTGTGACATTAGGCGTCAAGGGGTTAAAGATCCAGATCCTACAGTTGTCTTAGTCCAGATCTGTAAAACTTGACAATCCTATTTAACTTCATTACTTCCTGCCTCTATTCTCTCCACCTTCTACTCTTTCCATGGTCATGGGGGTCCAGAGTCAGCTCAGTCCATCACAGGTCTGACACTTAATTGGACAAATTCACACCTTTAGGCAAGACTGAGTTTCTATTTCATTCACACACACACACACACACACACACGATCTTTGAAGTGCTGGAGGAAGTCTGAGCACCCGCTGGGCCACAGGAGGAACATCCAACACGCACACACACATTCAGCAGTCAGAACATAATCTGAGCTGCACAAAGATTTCCTCCCTCGCAAACCTTTACCGTCCCAGCCAACCTTTACCTGCTCACACACACACACACACACCTTTTTTCTCACTTGTTTGCAGTCCTCTGGCGTGGCTTTGCCCTCATACATTAATAATTTCCTCTCTGGCTAAAGTTGATTGCTGTTAAAGTGTCACCAGATGTGATTGACAGCTGCTTTGCTCCTGACATTTAACAGCTGTTGAAGAAGATGCCCTGTCACTGAATGCTGCTCCTGTTTGTTTGATTCTAGGAGGAAATTGGAAGTCCAGTGAGGGAGGCTGCCTTTCATGCCACTCTTCTGACAGTTATGTTTTAATGGGCAGTGAGTCCACCAGTGATTTACATCAGGGTGGCACTCTGAATGCCAGCGTCCAGAGAAAACAAGGTGGTCCTGTGCTGATGGGTTCATTTCAGAGGAGGGGCTTTGTGTTGCTGTTTAGTTTGATGACTTTAGAGTTGGAGTTGCTGCTATTAAGATCCATCCATCCATTATATATTCTGCAGGAGGCTGAAGCCTATCACAGCTGACATTGGGCGAGAGGTGGGTACCCCCTGAACTGGTCACCAGCCAATTGCAGGGCCACATAGAGAGACAGACCATTTACTCTCACACTCATACCTAAGGTCAATTTAAGATTCATCAATCAACCTATTGAACATGTTTTGGTCTGTGGGAGTAAAGAGAACCCACGCATGAACAAGGAAAGCATGCAAACTTCACACAGATAGGCCCTGACCATCCCAGAGATTGAACCTGTGACCTTCTTGCTGTGAGGCACGTGCTCTGCCTGCTGCACCACCCTGCCGCCCTGGCTATTAAGATGTCTGGGGGAATTATGTTAACCTTGCGCAGCAGCTGGATCCACCAGTTCTATAACGATTGTTAGCAATCCAAACCAGCAGAGCCCAATCAGTCTCCTTTAGAGCAGGTAGAGGTGGGAGCTACGAGTGAGACTGAAGCAGGAAGTGACTGCTCATACAGAGATTAGCATAGATGCTAACAGCTTCTGTCGCAGTTTGATCAGATCTGGAGTAGTAGTGCACGCCTATTACATTATCTGATTGGCTGGTAATTTCTTTAAACTCATTGAGATCAAAAATCTCAATGAGTTTAAGGAGCTTCTTGGCCAGACAGCAGCACATTTACAAAGTTATAGACATGAAACAATTACAGATACAAATCCATAAATATCCGTTAATCAAGTCACAGAGCAGAAAATCATCAGTCAAAGCATCTACAGCCTGCTTCATCTTCCTCCAATGCCTTTTATCTGCTTTTAAAAAGATTTAGATAGACCTGCTCCCCAAGACCCAGTTTTTCCTGTATCAGATTCCAGTCTGCAGGAGCAGCAGATCTGAAGCTTGTTTTACTCATTTTAAGATGCACTTTGGGGACAAATAGAAAAAGTACGTTTTGTGACTCAGTCACATAACGAAGACTGAAGCTTCCAGAACTTTTCACATGAATACAGTTAGACGAGTATGATCAAATTTTAGCCTAATAAATCAGGATGTGCCAATGATTTAGTCTACAGATGGTCAAAGATGGCCCGCCAACCTGCTCAAACAGTGTACTATAAGTTAGAGCCTTAAAATTTGTTATGAACCAAGATAAACACTATCCAAAGGTTTGGAGGGATAGTACAGGCTTTTTGAAGTGGGGTTGTGTGAGGTACACGGTAAGTCTGAACGTGTGCCACCAGTGTCACAGCTCAGCTCACTCTCTGTTCAGAAAATCTCAGGATAGATGCTAATGCTATACAATGCTGTACATGGTGCCAAAGTCTCCTCATTGTTAAATGAATTGTGGGAGAAAACAAAAAACAGCGTGGGGTCAGCACAGGTTAAAAACAGTTTTTTTATATCCACTTAATTTTCCTCTACCAAGCTGCTTTGATTAGGCACTATTTTGAGACAAAACACAGCCTGTGTGTCCTTCCGCCAGCAGTGCAATGAATAGTTTGCTTCACAAGAGGAAACAGCCACTACCAAAAGGGATAAAGACACATTTTTTGCCATGAATATGCCTGCCATTTACTTTAGATACTTGTGAATACTTGTATGAAGTGGAGTTCACTGGAGAAACTTCTGTAGATGGAGAGTAGATGGAGGTCTGAACTGAAAATGGAGGAATCTGCTCTGAGAACTGGAAAGCAGAGAAACGCACGGTACCTGTTGATTCAGGTGAATAAATTGTGAGCTCATGTCGTCAAACTGGATGAAATAAGAATGTGACTAATAAAAATCAACTCAGGGTGTTTAAGGATGTTCAGGATCAGAGGAGACTATCAGCTTTGATACGTTCATCTGCAGTGAGCAGCTCTCATCACACAGAGCCTCAGTGATTTAATGAACATTTATAATCATACAGACCAGATTCACTGTTTTACAAACTCAAGGACAAAACAGAGGAGCTGAATCAAAGTTCATCTTCAGAGTAAGTATTCAGCTTATACTGATTGTTCATTTAGTAAAGACAGAAGCCACAGTTTCAATAATAAGTTTACTTCATGATGGCACACGGTGTATGTGTGTTGTTGTGGGTAAACTGAGCTATAAAAACATTCTTTATCAACATTACTGAGCTTGATCAGCAGGATAATCCTTAAACATTCATACATTTGGCTAATCTTTGTATGGGATGAAGTATTATTTGTGTATTTGGAAAAATTTGAGTAAGAACGTAGTTTAATCCTTACGTTGCTGGAGGAAGGACATGTAGGCTGTGCTGTGTCTCAAAATAGTGCCTGATCAAAGCGGTGGTGTAGTGAAAAATTAGGTTAATACAAACAAACTGTTTGTAGTGTGTGATTACCCCACAGTGTTTTTTGTGGCTTGTTTTCTCCCACAATTGTTTTAATTAGTGGAGAATCTGGCACCATGTAGGGCTGGGTGATATTACCTAATCTCAGTATCACAATTAATTGAAGCTCTCGATTACGATTAATGAATGATTATTTTATGCTATGCTGGAACAAATTGGTGGTGTTACCGACGGTCGTCGAAGCGGTCTTCCTGCAGTATTTACACTTAACTTCTTTCTGCTCGATGCCCTCTGCACAGAATCCAAAATGTGCTCAAACAATGAAGACAGCATTTTTCTTGGCTACAAGGTCCTCTGATAGATTGACGCTTGTCTCCTCCATGTTGGCAGCGCGTCCTTCGCTCTTGGCAAAAGTGAACGCTGACTGTATGGAGGGGGCACAGTCACGTGACTTACACAGAGAAAATAATCAACATAATCCATATGAGTAAAATTACTTTGATTAGAAGGTCTAAATGTTGGTTTTGATTATTTTTCAATTAATTGCCAGCCCTAGTACCATGTACAGCAATATAGCATTAACGTCTATCCTGAGTTTTTCTGGACAGAGAGAGGACTGAGCTGTGACACTGTGGCACACGTTCAGGCTCATGCCATGTACCTCACACAACCCCACTTCAAAAAACATGAGCTATCCCTTTAAGATACGTCACTGCATTTGAAATGAGCGAATAACTCTTTTATATTAACTCAATGAGAATAATGTCTGAATATTCACATCAGACTAAGATCAGCCTGTATTGCTCTAACCCTTGTGTAATACTCCAAACAGTCTTTATTCACTTGACGGCATGATAACAGCTCTCCAGTCTGTTGCAATAATCCTTCTCACAAAGAGTTTGCATTGGGCAACAAGAGAGAAGCCGAGCAGTCTTAACCATGTAGAAAAAGGGCATTTTGCTCGACTAGTGTGTTTCAGTGACTGCAGGCTCTCTTATCAGCCTGTGTCAGAGAGGAGCTCAGCTAATCCAAAACAGCTCTTCTCAGCTAATCTCAAATGAGATGGAAATCCAGACGATTCACAGGGCCAAAAAAACATGCTGCCTCTGTCCTGTAAGATCTTGCTTTAGGGGGAAAAAACAATAATTCACAAATGTGGTAAGCCACAAAGTATTGAAGCAAAAAATAAGTCTAATAAGTCAAAGAAGTTCCTCTGCTCTGAAGGGAATTCATGTTGTCAGAGAGAAAAAGCAACATCCGTATGGTCTCTCTGCAGTTCTCCACATTCACAAACTATGGTCAAAGTCAGAGGAGCTGCACCTGTCAGTCAGGTGTCTACGTAACCTTTTCTGTACCAAACGTGATTTTAAATGAGGCAGTTTTCCCATGAAGCAGCTGTTGGAGAGGGACAAACAACACATATTCAAACACACGCAAATGACTGGTATAAAACAAAAGAGGAGGATCCGTGGGAAACATGAGCTTATTTCTAAATCAAATGAAAACATTCTTGTGATTTTTTTCTGTTTTTGACACTTGGGGTAGCAAAAACATCAAATAACCTGATTGGCTGAAAGTCACAGTATACTAGTGAAAACAGCTCCCACATGCTGCATGGAGTGTGTTTATTTCATTGCTCATCAGTCTGAGCTGGTCTGATGTTTCAGTTGATTATTGATGGACATGTTATTGGTTCTGACCTCTACATTGTCTCACTTAATATCTGGAAGTTGTTAGCAGCCTGAGCTCCCTTATGTCCTTCAGGAGTTCTCCAGTAATACATGTAATGCAGTGACAAAAATATTCAACACAATATGAATGACAGCCAAAGAGACAGGCAGATAAGCAGCAGAGTGGAGGGATTTCTCTGACACAAACAGCAGAGCCCAGCGGACATACATGCACACATAATCACACACATGCTGAGCAGCACAATGTTCACCCCATGGACTGTACATTAAATAAGGAAATTATCTTTGGGGGACGTTGTTATCCAGCTATAACTTTACACAGATTATTTGCTGGACTAAACTGACGTGCGCTGTCTTGATCCAGGGCCGCAGCAAGTTAAAGCCTTTAAAGCAGCAGCTCAGCTGCTCACCCACTGTTCATGTCTTTAAAAGCAAACTAAAGACCTCCTGCTTCAGTCTGGGTTTAAACCAGGGGCATAGATGGGATTTTTGAACTAGGGGGACCAAGCTGTCAGCAAATTATTTTAACTCAGTAAGTTATTTTTGTGTAATTTGGGCTTTAAGTATTACTCAAGTAGTTACTTTTTTAATAGCCCATGGGCCAATGGTTTGCACTAAAAAGCCATTGGAGAACTCTTATATGAAATCATGGATAAACAACAATGAACATCATTAAGCAAAGGCCACCTCAACAGCAGCAATACATGATGAAACTGTTATTTTTCTGGAATACCAATCACCCACCAAAACTTCACGCCTTCATACCTGTCAATATGTTTTATTTAAACATTTGTGTATAAACTCAATAGAACAACAAAATATTTACATACATAAAGTGTTTATACTGTGAATGAAATTCACATTTTAAATGACAAAAGTAGCACTATTAGGAATTCTCTAGTGCAGCAAAACATATTTACTGTCTAGAAGCAGACTCACTGAAGGGCCCAAAAACATCTCTCCTCTTTTCATTACCCTGAACAAACTGCTGGGCAATTTATTGTCCGTCCAGTCTGTCAAGCCTCTCTTGGTGAATTTAGCACACAGCAAGGCATTGAGTCTTTTTTGAGTCATGTTTGATCGCAACTTTGTTTTCAATCTGCACACAGTCGTGGCTACCAGTTCCTCTTTAGGACCCTGGGGAGTGAGTTTGCCTTATGGTGTGTTCAATTGGAAGTAACTTGGAGCTCTGATCGAAGTAACCCCAAAGCTGAGTGCTCCCAGCACTTCCCAGCCTGACAGACGTACAACAATATATCTAACTACTGTTTAGGTAAGACTACTGTTAACGCAAGTAGCAGATAGCATGAATTCTATGTCAGGTTGGTGAGATAATCCAACTTTCCGAGTTGGAGATCCGACTTCACAGGGGTTTCTGATTAATTTCTGACTTGGAGCTTGGAAATTTGTCTTAGCTCCTGTGTTTCCTCATTTTTAATAAAAGATGGCATTTCCTCAGTCCTCTAATTCTGTTTTCTGAATGAATCTCCTCTTGATGTCTTCATGTGTGTGTGCATAAGTAAGTGTGTGTGCTCTGTGTAGATTGCAAGGGTGGGTATGGTCTTGCATTTTCATTGTATTGAATTTTCTACTTCTTTTTTTATACGAAGCACTTTGTGCTGCAAGATTTTGTATGAAAAGTGCCGTTCAAATAAAGTTTAATTGATTAAGATGTGAGTTCAGACGGATGTCTCGCTTGTTTGAGCCTGAAATGATCCATAGATGCTGCTACAGATGCTACAGATTCAGCGGTTGAACAGAGCATGTTTTCAACAGCCTGTAAACAAAACTCATGAGATAAATGAAGCACTGAATCAGTCACAAATATGACTAATTAAATAACTGAAATCAGAGACTCACAAAAACGTCTCCTTGTAACTTTCTATGATGTATACAGTCTATGATATTATGGGCTTATTTTTAGGGCTAGGAGTGAGCTGTAGCTCTTTAAAATGCATTTTTATTTTACAGTGAAAGAAATATAACTGCAAAAAGTGTGACAACCTCAGCTTTATTGAATTTGAGGAGTTTCTGGACTCCTCTTTGCTCCTGCTCTGTGTGTGTGTGTGTGTGTGTGTGTGTGTGTGTGTGTGTGTGTGTGTGTGTGTTTTCCTGTGCTCCCTGTCTCTCAGAGAGTGGGCGTGGCTTCCTGCACTGTCACACCTGATCCTCATCACTGCAGTCACCTGCACTACATGTCTCAGCTCTGACTCATCTCCAGCATCATGTGTCACTGCTGGCCGACTCTCGACCTCTTCAGTGTTTTTCTAGCCTCTCATGAAGGCTGTGTTTTTTGATTTTGACTCCTGTGATTTACCTGTGTTTTTCTCCCTCTTTTCCAGTGCCTTTGTGAGCTCCTCCATGTCACACGCCAACCCCTGTAATCACTGCCACACTCTCTGGACTTCTCCCGTACTTCAGCTTTCACTCCCCGGACTGTGGATCCCCCCTCCTCCCCCTGACTTTCCCACAATAAATACTCACTGTTACACCTTTTAATCCTATCTCTGGTTCTGTTTTTGGGACCACACAACACTGATGTAATACCTGTAGGTCACTCTGCCAAGGAGGTGGTGTTTTTGGCCCCTTTTGTTTGTCTGTTTGTTTGATTGTTAGCAAGATTGTACAGAATCTACAGGACGGATTTTGCTGAAATTCCCAGGAGAAATTGGTAATGGTCCAATTTAAAAATGAATTTGTTTTAGTGGTGATCTGGATATCTGGATGCAAAAAAATTCCCAAACTTTAAAAAAAAAAAAATCCCACAGGTTAACATTGGGCCAAATTTAAAAAAAAAAAACCCACACATCTCTGCTAAATCTCAATGGATTTGCTTCCAGTTTTACAGGATAATTTGAGGTCCATGTCTCAATCATCAAGGTTAATTTCATGAGGATCCGATCCACATTGGCATCACAGAAAAACAGTGAAGTTTACAATGGGAAATCCCATCCATTTCTCCTCGGCTGCTGTGAGGGTTTCGCTCCCTGTACTTCATTATAGGAGTTGCAGTTTATTTTGCAAACTGACGTTAATATTTACAAGCCTATTTGACTCAGTTTCCCAGATATCCTTGCAATGCTGGCGGAGGAGCTCTCCACATGCAGAGACATGAGCGGAGACTTGGCCGTCCAATCGGAGCGTGTGGTGATCCAGAATTGTATCGTTTACAGGAATTGTGGAAACCTCTGCCGTAACTGAGCTGCTTGGCGAGGTCTGCGCCAACCAAGAGTTTCCCCAGTTTTTTCATTATCACTTTGTGTTTCAGCAGAACATTTAATAAGCAGGCTTTCCTGTAACCTTTGAGTAAGTTTAAATGTCAGAGTAGAGTAACATGACTCCAATGCACACGCAGAATTAAAAAATAAAATGTAAATTTCCAGAGAGAGGGAGGTGCTTCCATGTAGTTGTTGTTTATTCCAGTAAGTAATAATAAGTAAAATGAAAAACAGAGATTTATTTGATCAGGTGGAATAAAGAGAACCAGTTTGCTGCAATCATTCACAGCCTACTATCTATGATGATATGTGCTGTGACACATCACTTCTGCGCCCTCACCACCTGCGAGGATGCAGACAAGAATAAAGAGAAGTTAAAAATAAAAATGAACTCAAATTTGGCTCCTACGCTTTGTAGCTACCATTGTTTTAAGTAATATTATAGTTGAAGGCGTTTTTTTTGCTACCTTGATGTAGGTTTTTAAGAGTATTTTTCTAAAGCAGGGACAAAAAAAGTTGTTAATTGATTTAACTTAGAGAATTGAATCGTTCCTGGTTCTCTTTAAATGTTGACAGCATTGTTAACATGACATTTTTCAGCAACGATAACCATGAAGTAAAAATCTAATATTGTGACAGCCCTAATATAAAGCAGATACTGCTAAAATAATTTAAGTATTACCAAGTTTTCAGGACCTTTTTGAGATTTTTACTGTTGTAAAGGTTTAAAAGTAACAGCAAAATTATTCCCGTGTCACTTTTGTAAATATCCATTGTTGTGCTAATGGGCAGCTTTACCTTGTTTCAAAACAGAACCTTCAAATGTTGCCCAAGTTTACTGAATTAAATCATGTCATTCAATAGGCTCATTGTTATAGTTCTTTTTTAAATTTATATCAAAAAGAGACATAATATAAAAAACAAACCAGATCATGTTCTCTTGAGCGCCTTCAGATGAGACCTTGCTGGTGTAGTATAACTCCCTTGTGTCTTTTTCTTTTTAGAGGTTGTTTTTTGAGCTTTTTTTGTGCCTTTAGTGATCGGAAAGGAAGACAATGGATTGAATTAAGAAAGAGGGCAGGAGACAGTAGTGGGAGAACACTCTACAAACTGGCCACAGGCTGGATTTGGACCCCCATTAATGCCTTGCTCAGCACTCCATCAAACCAGCAAACAATGCTCTTGTGTTTTGTTGCTGTGCTGATGCCACGGTGTTTGACGTGGATCGTAGCATTGTCTCTCGCAAAATAATCCTATAATACATTTATTCTAACAATTTCCATGATCAGAAAACTGACTGAATTTACCATGTTGGTAACATAATTATAAAGTTGAGCAGATATCATAAAACTAACAGCATAAAAACATTAGATTAATGTGTTTCAAGTGAAGTTTTTGTCTCTTATTCTTTACTTAACGGAAACACCAGGTCTCCATCGTCCGAAACACTTTCCCTCTCTCTCTTTTAGATTTATTATTTAATACTTTTAAAGGCAAAATTAACTTAAACTCTTCATTCTGGGAATCTACCAGCTGTACATTGTTTCAAAAACATTTGACCAGAGGGATTAGGAGGCGGAAATAAGGGAAAACACCTGCGCTTCACACCAAAACATTACACCAAGAGGAAAACAGGGCCAAACATGTACGGATCAACCTAGTTACAAATAAATGTGAAATATTTGATTTACGTGACAGAGGACAGAGACAGGGACACATTTTAAAGCTCTGATGATTATTTTCACACACATACATACAGAGATGACACAATCCCAGAGCATTACAAAAGTAATGTGTGTTTGTGTGTGTCTGTTTATCCAGTGACAGTCGTTTGTCTTGCCGGAGGTAGCCAAACACTCCTGTCTCATAAACAGCTTTATTTGTAATTTAGACACTGAGCGGAGTCTTCCTCTGATTGGTTGTACCCTTTATCTTTGTACACATTACTGCCAGAGTTCAGACATGCAAGTACACACTCTTGCACCATATTAATACTTCAGTACAACAACACAGCATAGATCAGGAAAAGCATTTGTCATTTTATAGTTTTTAAATTTGTGTTTTCTTTCTGTGAATTATCACAACCACTGAATGTCTTGTTTGCCTTAATAAACATTGTTACCATGGCCAAGGAGGTTATGTTTTTGCCGGAATTTTTGTATGTTTGTTTGTTTGTTTGTTTGTTTGTTCGCAAGATTAGGCAACAACTACAGGATGAATTTTGCGTACATTTTCAGGAGATGTTGGTAATGACCCGACTTAAAAATGATTCGATTTTGGTGGTGATCCAGATAACCACCATTAGCAAACGATTGTTTTTGCTCAGTGACTGTCTCACTAATAATGATATCAACATGATTTTGGGGGCTAGGTGTGGGTTTTCCGTGTCAAAAAAATCATATTATGTTGGAAACTTTATCATGGAACTATTGCTTATAGATGTAACAGCAATATGTGAGCTACCTTGGTGGAGGTTTGGGCTGTCCGAGTACTTTCTAGCTCTACATTAGAAAAATGAGGGAGTAAAAAAAATGTTGTGTTTTAAGGGGCATTTGCTTTAAAGAGGCAGAGCCCATTATTTTTATGTCTGTCTGATGTCTCCTTGAATTTACAATTTACACTTTTTTTTCTCTTTTTTGTGGTTGCATCTGTCCTTTTTTTTTTTTTTTGTCAGACTTAAAGGAATACTTTGTGACTTTTGAAATGGACTTGCACGAGGTACATTAGCCTGAACAAAAGCCACAGTAACAAAGCTTGGCTCCAATGCCAGGGCCATGAATTGCTGCAAATGCTGTTCCTGCTCTGCAAGAAAATTAACAGGGTTAATGCCAAGTTTAGAAAAACAAGTTTTTCTAATGCAAATAGTTAAACAGTCAATCACATGGCAGCTACTCAATGCATTTAGGTATGTAAACATGGCCAAAGAGTCCAACTGAGATGAGAAGAAAGTAGTTTTGAGTAACTTTCAACTTGGCATGGTTGTTGGTGCCTGACTGGCTTGCCTGAGTATTACAGGAACTGGGGATCTACTCTGCATGCACAACCATCTCTATGGCTTACTGACAATGGTGCGATAGAGAGAAAATATCCAGTAAGCGTCAGATCTCTGGATGAATATACCGTGTTGATGTTTGAGGTAAAAAGAGAATGGCCAGAGGGGTTTGAGATCATTGAAGGGCAACAGTTACTCATGAAACACTTCTATAATCAAGGTGTGCAAAAGTCCACTTCTGAGCACACAACATGTTAAAGCAGCTGGGCAACGGCAGCAAAAGACCACAATAAGTTCCACCCCTGAAAGACAAAAAGTGCTTTTCAAGGGGTGCTGAACTGGCGAAGTGGTAAAGGGCCAGGCATGACCCATATACATGGTTCTGCCAGCCTGGGTGCGGGTCTAGCCTCTTTCCTACCAAAATGCCCTAAAAAATCTTAAAAAGAGAAAGAATTGCTTTTCAAGCTCAGTTCCATTCATGATTTACCATAACTTATTTAGCAAAGGCACTGAGTTAAAAACTTGTGTTACATCCATGTAACATGACTTACAAAGGGTCTATGCTCAACCAAGCTGCAGTGGCACTGATAGTTTTAGGATGGACTTGTCAGAAGTGTCAGTATGGTGTGACTCCAGACTGAAGTCTCTCCTTGTTCACTTTCTCCTCTCACATCTTCTGGTGGTTGTGGGATTTGAACCAGCCACCTTCTTTTTCACCTTCTCCTTCTCTCTTATGATTCATACTGAAGTAAACAACATCACAGGCTCTCAGATTAGTCATGCTCATTGTTTTCTCTGTTTGTTCTTTTTCTCTTTCATGCTGCCTCCCAGTTCTGCTTCTTCCCACTGAGAAAACACAGAGGTGGATTTTTGTTTTTATTTTTCTTTTTTCTGAGGATGTGGGACTTGTTTCACTTACGTTAAAAACATTTGCATTTCAGTCAAACTTGTAAGGGACATGTACTGTATACATAAACATTTTCCCCTTTTCTGTACCACCTCAGAGGGCAGCCTCAGTCAAGTACAGATTATTGGATATTTAGTGAGTATTAGGACAACAATAAGAGTCCATAATTGCAAATAGGTTTGTATATTATGTGAATTTTAGTTGTTGCACTAAAAGTTTATAATCATAATTGAGATTAAATAACTGTTCTCATTACATGTCCAATTTCTCTTTAAATCAGTGCTCCACCAGCTGCAAGCTAATCCTGTAAACAAAGGGCTGGATCTACTAAAGGTTTGGGTGTATAAAAACATATGTAAACTTGAAAGCTGATCTACTAACTGGGTGCAGCGAGGATTGCATCTGTCAAGTGAGCAAAATAGCACGCACAATCCATTTAGTGTGTTAGCCTTCAAGAATATGCAGGATATGTGCAGATGATCAGAACGCGCAAAATACTGGGAGGAGGAGTTGTAATCATTTAGCACCCGCAATGTGATTGACCAAACCTCAAACTGACTGCGGTCGGTGTTTTTGCGTCTGTATTTCGCACATTTGAAAAGCAGGTGCAAATTGGCACAGCGTTATGCACAGATCGCTGCGGTCATTTTGGCGAGAAGGAGGCATAGGCGCAATGACAGATGATGGAGAGACAGAATCTTCTGTGCGTGTGTGGCAACATATTAATAAAAATAACAATAATAAAAATGGTAGAGACTTATTGCGCTTATCAGCAATGCCGTTGTTGAGTGAGGCGGAGACTGTCGGGCATCTTAAGATTCTCCATTTCAGAAAAAAAGAGCTGAACATCATTTTTACAGTCATGACGGACAACTTACAAAAACACTGGAAATAATGTAATCCCATTTTTTTATTCTATATTCAATGAAACACACGAAGCACCCTCATTTTGAATTATTTAATTATGTCCAATTTAAGAAATGGGTGTCTGTGTTTCTTTGGGCCTACCTCAGTTTGCAATGTTTGGGTTAAGGGAGTCATATCCCTCCATTCCAACAATCTGCTCACCACAGAATGTTTCCTGAGTCTGCTGCTCAGTTGGAGAGAGACGTATCTCTTCTGCCGGTCCCCCACCTGTTTTATTGGCAGAGGTTTTATCATGGGAAAGTTCCTCCTTTGTGTTTCTGCAGTTACCTTGCCATTTCCTTTTTATTTCATCTGCAGATCTTCTGGCTTTGCTCACAGCATTCACCTTTTCACAGATGCCTCCCAAATCGAATTTCTTCTGGTAACGCTGAGACGTCTGTGCTGGAGTTCTCCAGTGTGTTTATTTGCCTCCAACTCCATGGCTTCACACTTCATTTTTCGTTTATGGCCACTCTGCTCTGCCAAACTCTTCATGGTGACAGCTGATAGCTCACGCAAAATCCTCATCTAAAGAGGGCGGTCTGCACCACTCTTATGCCTGTTATCAATTGTGCATGCAGTCATAATAGATCACCCGCAACACGCCCACTAATAGCACGTGCAATTTTTCAGATGGCACACGCTATTCAGCGCTCGTTATTTGGGATCTTAGTAGATCACGCGCACATTTAGTTAGGCCAACAGATCCAACCGCCTTAACGTTCCCCTCCCAGCCAGCTGCCTGCCTTCTTCCAGCCACTGGAAGTGCCCCCACCTCTTTGAGGCTGGGCTCAAAATCCACTGAAAACATGTTTATTTGTGCATTTGCAGGGTTTCTCCATAAGATGGCGCTTCCCTCACAGGATGACACAGCCTCGGCTTTTTCCTTTGTTTGTAAATCAGCTGCCAAATCACCTGAGAGCAAACTTGACACCATAACTTGTGGACTAGAGTTTACAATCTATGCCTGTCAGGGTGGGCAGATCCTGTCACGGACCTGTCAGGGACCAGCCAAGACCCTGTCAGGAAAAGTGGGGAAGTTTTAAGTGCTGCATCTGTGCTCTGATTTAAACAAGGAACAGACATAAGAACAAATGAATACATTAATTAGCCAAACACCCACTCATATGGCTGCAACTTTCTGTGTAAACATGGCCATGAAGATCTGCTGAATTCCAAACTGAGCATCAAACTGAAGAAGAAAAGTGTCTCAGTCTGGTAGTGTGCTCTATCAGTGATCAGACTGTGGTGGGTTTGAGCCCATTTCTGGCTGTCATGTGAAAATGTGTCCTTGAGCAAGTCACTTAACCCCAAATTATGGCGGGTAAATGAGTACAAAAGAATGAGGATCTGCCAGGTAATGCTGATGGATAACTTACATAGAAACTCTGGACCATCAGTGGGTGAATGGCTGTGAATGGGTAGATATGACCTGTGGAGTAAAAGTGCTTTGAGTGTCAGAAAGACTAGAAAAAACACTATGTAAGCTCACGTCCATTTACCATCTGACTTGTTGGCCTGAGTATTTCAGTACTGCTGATCTACTTGGATTTTCACATACAACCATCTCTAGGACTTACAGAGAAAGATCAGAAAAAGAGAAATGATCCAGTTAGCAGCAGTTATATGTGGAAAATGTCTTGTTGATGCCCGAGTTCAGGGGAGAATGCTCAGAATGGTTCAAGATGAAAACACAAATGAATACTTGTTACAACCAAGGTATGCAGAAGACATTTCTGAACACACCGCATGCTAATCTTAATGCGGAGTGGCCACAGCAGCAGAGGACCAGTCCAGGTGCCTCTCCTGTCTGCTACGACAAGGACACAGAGGGGAAAATGCACATGGGTTCACCACAACTGGACAAAAAAATAAGATTGGAAAGAACCTGAAAGCTTGGATCTATCCTGCCTAGTATCAATGGTTCAGGCTGGTGGTGGTGGCGTGACGTTGTGGGAGGATATTTTCTTACTTCTTGGTACCAATCAAGCCCTGATTAAACAAAGAGCCTTCCTGAGTATTGTTGCTGACCATGTCCATCCCTCATGACGTCTGCTGATCACTTCTTCCAGCAAAATAACGTGTTAAATCTGGTGTCTTGGACACGACAATAGGTCACCTTTGTGTGTTGATGTGTGAGAGCAGGATATTTGTATCATGGATGGGAACTTTGTTGGTTCTTACCTGTGAAGCTATTTGTACCAACGGATGTGTCTTTGATAAGAAAGAGCTCTCAAATGCTTTATTATATTATATAGCAGCAAACCCAAACCGACCCTTTTAAAGCTTTTAAAATAAAATGCAACTTTCCAGAGAGGCTCATGTTGAGCATCGTGTTAGCACAGAGTGTGCTGATGTAGGTTTCACTAGCAGTTTTGGTTCGACTGAAACAGACAGCTCCCTCATGATACAGTACATGTTGTTTTTCTTTTATCCTAGAGGACCTGGATGTTTTCCTTACACTGCAAATAGCACTCATAGTATGTGGCTCACGAGTTTCTACAGGTTACTATTACTGAGTTTACAGCTTACATGGAAATACAAATAAAGGCAACATTTCACTTTTTTTAAGGGTGGGGGTGGGGGGGTAATCAAATTGTTCAGCCCCAGCCCCTTTTTTAAGCCTCCTGCTCAAAACCCATACCCATAAAGAAAAGAGTGTATCTCTGCCACCACAAGGTCTACTTAACTTAATAACTTTGGTGTCATAATAAAAGTAACACTTGAGAGATTTGTCCAGACGTGTAATTATCAGTATATGTCTTACTGGGACAGAGTAAATGAAAATAGAAGTCAGAATAATATGAAAATCTCATCCTCGCCTAAAACAAAAACAATTTTGTAGTGTGAATATCTCTCTTAGAAATGATGCTGGAGTGGCTGTGAAACACTAAAAATGAATAATAAAATATTTTTACATCATCTCTGCGAAGGATTATTGTTATAAAGTGATGCAGAGAAAAATTAAAGAGGTTTGATAACAATATGGTCAGGCGAGGATTTTGAAAAACAGTGCATATTTAGCCAAAAGTCAAAAATATAGTATTTGTCAAATAAAAGCAGACATGACTATAGTCTTAAAGGCACAGTTCACTGTTTGTGCTGTCGTGTGGAGGAGCTTTTCTCCTGAGCCCCAGCAGACCCAAAACTGGGTCCTATGGGGCTGAAGAGGTTAAGTTGAAAAAATGTAATTAAGGGAATTTTTCTCTGCTGTTCAAAACAGTAGCAGGTCATTTTGACAGAAGGGTAAAAAACTAAATCAGAACAGGACATCAGAAATACTTGCAGTATGGTCCCTGACTATTTCTGTGGCCATTTGTAGCAGTTTGTTAGCAAATGTCTTTTCATCACACAAGAAGCAAATCAAAACTCAGAAGTAGGCAGTTTCAGATGTACTTCATTACATTAAATTAAACAGTAAAATCTTGCATCCTTATCTTAAGTATGTATTAATGCATTCTAAAATCTTATTAAACCTTTACCCTTAGGAACAGGGAAGCCCAAATGCTAACTCAATTCCACATTTTATTGGACTGATACCTGCACCGCTCTGTTGGTCCATCCACAGCTGTTCAGCACATCTGCTCTCTCTTTACACAGAGCTACCACACTATTGGATATATCAACACAACAAAAGAACAGAAAATGTTTAAAATGAAAGAAAAAGTACTGTCAATACTTATTATTAAAAATGTTATTAATCATTTTAAAAATATCGAAGGCACATCCACCATAGTGGACAACAAGGCCATGTTGGTCTTAAATAGGAACTCATTAAAGATCAGTTTATCCTTCACATCCATCTATTGGCTATACCACTTATTACTTTTGGGGTCGCGGGGGGATGGAGCCTATCACGGCTGACATTGGGAAAGAGGCGAGGCACACCCTGAACTGGTCGCCAGCCAATCACAGGGCCACATAGAGAGACAGACAACCTTTCACACTCACAATCATACCTAGGAGCATACTGGAGTCACCAATCAACCTAATGATAATGTTTTCTGTCTGTGGGAGGAAGCTGGAGTGCCCGGAGAGAACCCGTGCATCCATGGGGAGAACAAGCAAACTCCACACAGAAAGGACCTTAACCAGCTACCTTCTTGCTGTGAGGCAGGTGCACTACCTGCTTCACCACCGTGCTGCCTATCCTTAACATCCATGGCAAACTAGATTAAACTGACATATGTGCAATGAATTACAATAAATCAGACAGACTTGAAACATATTTTTATGGTTTGATGTCTTTCACTTACTAATTGGCTTCCACAGAATAAGTGATTTATTTGGAAAGGTTGCATTTATTTTAATACAACCTGCTTTTGTTGTCTTAACTCCCATTATTAAATCAGGCTGCAGGATTGTATGATTTAATATTAGATTAATGTGCAGCGGTCAACCTTTGTAGCCACTGCTGTCAATGAAATCTAATAAAGCATCTCAATTGAATAGATTAATAAAAGTAGTTTTAGGGCTTACTCTTCATATATTTGAAGATAAAGTAAAAAGACAGCACTGTGATTACTAGCAAAGGTTGCTGGACTTAAAAACCTGTTGAAAGTTAATGATGAAAATGGAATCACCTGTTTCCTGTATGTCTCTATATAACCATCTTTGACCCAACGATCTGATTCACTAACATCTGGTTTGTCTTTATTCCTCCTTGTGTTATATTCTCAGAGAGCAATCCACACCTGTTTAAACTTTGGAGGCAACCTGTGATCCATCTTAAGTCAAAGATTTGCTTTAACTTTTTGTGTTGGGAGAGAAAGACAAAGACAAACAGCTCGTGAGAGGAAATCCTGCAGCAGGTTGCAGTCAAACCCTCCCTCCTGGGTCTCCTTCTCCCTGAACGGCCACCGGAGGGAGCCAGTGGTCTTTCCTTCCCTCTGCACCGACAGCACGAACCTGTGGAGGGTGTGTGTGTGAGTGAGTGTGTGTATGTTTGAGTGTTTGAGCGTGAACATGCATGTCCCACATGTTCCTGTGGGAAAGTCATGGAATTAGAAAAATCCCACGCTTATGCAACAAGCACTGCTCTCTTAGAACGTGAGGATTTTTTAGAGATCAGGGGAGTTCAGTCTGGGTCAGCGCAGACTGACACAATGAAACACGAAAGGTTAGAGGCACTGGCTGAGTTTTTAAGCATTTTTAACCGTTAGGGTTTAAAAAATTCACTGAAAGGATAATTATGATGAATAATGAATAACTAATGATGATGTTGGCGGGCAGTCCAAATCATTACTTTCTATAATATAATGAGATAAAGTTAGAACATCATCAATTATAAACCAGGTATCACATTTTCATTATTAACCTAATCCTTAATCTGTTGCAATTCTTGTTGAATAAAAAAAACTGCCTTAACATTTTGTTTTATTCACTCATAATGCCTTATATGTCATACTGTGCCGGCACCCGGGGAAATACATACGAAACAAATTTAGACCTAATAATCAAACTACAGAGAAGAGCGATTAGAATAATCAATAAAAGTTGGATATCTGGAACCCACTAATAGGCTGTTCATTGAATTTTCTATGTTAAATACCAAGACTTTGTTTATTTAAAATTAATTGGGATAATTTTTTTGTGCAGGAGTTAATACTATTCCTGCTTGAATTCAAACATTTTCTAAACTAAATGAAGAAAAATATAATTTACGTGGTGTGCTTTGGAACAAGAAAAGTTAGAATAAATATTAAATACAGATGTGTTTCGGTTTTGGGGATTAAATTTTGGGATGAGCTCAGTGGTGAATTAAAATTATGTAAAACGCTTATGTCTCATGTTTTTTTCTTACATGTCAAATTTATCTTGGATTGTACAGGAAAGGCAAAAATAAGCCAAAAGCTTCAGCCTATACCTTTTTTGGTTACTGATAAGTTTGTGATAAATGATTGTTTTTTATGTTTATTCTTATTTATGTAACTGTAACAAAATTATTAATTCATTCAATCAGCCATCTTGTTGTCTTTACATTCTGTATTCACCTTCTTGTCTTAGGGGTTAAAAGTGACCTGCGTTCACTAAACTCATGAAGAAACAAACTGTTTGTTCACAAACTTTATGAATATCTGGATTTTATCTTCACACAGTGACAAAAGACTGACATCAGAACACTCATTTTTCTTTTATCATTAAACTTCTGTTCAAATTTGTGTCTTCACTAAACTTAAGTTCTTTTTGTCATAAGTTATTTTTTTTATCACAGCTGAAGTTACAATACATTTGTAAAATTGATATGAGGTACTTGTGTGGCCTATGAAGTTGTAGGACGTGTGTAAAAGTGGATTTTTTGCAAGATATTACATATTCTCATTCAGTATATTTGACAATTTGGCCATAAAATACCAGTCATCTCCCATTTATTAACCACTGCCTCCACCCACACGGAGAATAAGCAATACCAGACGTAAGATTAAAGTAGAGAATTGAAATATCAAAATGTAAAAAGAAGTGTAAGAAATCAACACATGGGATAAAGTAAAGGGTCGGTCACACAGAGATGCACTGCTAGAAAAGCCTCACCTGCCAAACAATTGTTTTACTATGATTCAGTGCACCCACCCTGCTTTTCCCTGCTGCTACACGACACGCTTTCCAACTTTTCAGCAGAAGGCGTGGAGTTGCTGCGCACATTTAAGCCACTCTCAGCCAAATCAGAGACGAAAACAGGCGAATGCCCCTGGTGTGGCAGTTTACTGATACCCTCAGTGAGACAGCTGTAGGATTTTTGGCAATATTATGAATCGATCTGACCTGAATGAAGTGGAAAGAAAAGAGTCAAACTGCTGCATGACAATCACCTTAAAGCACTGTGTGATTGTTTGAGCAGCAATGAGAGCATTTTGTTTGTTCAAGCTCATTTTCCACATATTTTATTTGGCTGCATGTTTGTGGACGATGATCCTCTCTACAAGCTCTCCCTGCATTTCCCCTGAGGGGCGTTTTTGGTGCGTGTGCGCCAACGTCAGTGAGAGGTTTTGACGAGTGACTGGGCTCTAGGAGACACTGCAAAAGAGGAGAGACAAAGGTCAGTAGGTTCCCAAAAAACTTTGGTCTTTAAGTTTAGGTCAAGTATTTTAACTTCAGAAACGCTGTCTGTGACTCTGAAGTGGATAAACTGTTGCACCAGATGTTCCTTTTTTGTGAAGTCAGCTCTTCATAGAGCTCAGACTAAGTCTACTGTTTCCTGCATAGTGAGTCTCAGAGTAATTAAAAGACGAAATAAACAATTTACTTGTGATGGCCACTTTATTAGACACGCTTAACTAGTATCATGATGAACCCACTTTTGCAATTAGAACTGCATTATTCTTCAAGGCATTGATTCCAAACATCCTCAGACATTTTTGGTCCATAATTACTTGATAGCATCACAGTTTTCGCTGATTTTTCAGCTGACCGTCCATAATGGGAATCTCTCATTCCACGAGATTCCCAAATGATTGAGATCCGATGATTATGGAGGCCACCTGAGTACAGAGAAGGCCGTGCCCACATGCAGATTCATTTCAAAACTGAGGTTCACTTCCTCTGTTTTCAAAAATGATCTTGTCCATGTCTGAAGTTTTCAAAAATCGCTTTTTTCACATGAAAAAATACAAAAATGCTTTAATGCACCATAAATGCATGTCTGTGTAATGATGTAATGATGTCTGTGACATGCAATATTTTTAACACCATTCCTGAGCATTTTTCCACGCATGCACTGGAAGAACATACAAACTTCTAACAGAAAGGCCCTGCCCGACCCGGGATTGAACCAGTGACCTTCTTGCTGTAAGGCACGTGCACTATCTGCTGCACCACTGTGCCACCATCAAATATCATGCATTTTTAATCTATATTTATTGCATTTCATTTTGCATGGGCAAACAGACTCATGAAAGAAGGGAATATATATGCACAGAATGTGCTTATTAAACACCTTTAGAGGTTTTTGTGAACAAGAACTTTTTCCGAACAAACATTTATCCACATTAATGTGGCCTTGTTACTCTTTTTTAGCCAGCTACTGAGACAGACCAACTCATTGAGATTGTCCAAGAGGAGCCGACCGCTCTTATTAACAATGTTGCCTCCAAGTGAGAACAGTCTCTCACATGGATCAGTGGTTGCAGGAGTGGTGAGATATTTGCAAGTCAGCTGTGCCAGCCTGTCATGACCTCTCAGAAATGGGTAACGCTTTAGTCGAAGTCCTAGCCTAATCCCAGACTAACGCATACTTAACATGTGGTACTTTAAGATGGAAGTGCTTAAAGTATGTGGTATAAGTACATATGCAGTAGCATGCACAAAGGAAGGTTTACAAACTGCCAAACAAAATGCATCGCCAGAGATGTTTCAGTCATTTTGAGTCATTCTGCGCTGCAGATGGGTTAATGGCATTAAAATTTTTGAATTAGATTAAACATGATGATGGATTAATCTGCATTAAGTCGCTAATTTTGACAGCCCTAATATATATGTTTTTATATATATATATATATATGTGTATATATATATATATATATATATATATATATATATATATATATATGTGTGTGTGTGTGTGTATATATATATACATACATATATGTATGGGAGGCCCCTTGAGAAATAAATCATACTTGCTTTTACATTCACCATCATACTCTCATACATACACTAGTATACTCTCTTACATTCACTATCGAACTCTCTTACATTCACTATCAAACTCTTATATTTACTATCATACTCTCATTCTCTCATACATACACTTGTATACTCTCTTACATTTACTATTAAACTCTCTTACATTTACTATCAAACTCTCATACATACACTATTAAACTCTCTTACATTTACTATTAAACTCTCTTACATTTACTATTAAACTCTCTTACATTTACTATTAAACTCTCTTACATTTACTATCAAACTCTCATACATACACTATTAAACTCTCTTACATTTACTATCAAACTCTCTTACATTTACTATTAAACTCTCTTACATTTACTATTAAACTCTCTTACATTTACTATTAAACTCTCTTACATTTACTATCAAACTCTCATACATACACTATTAAACTCTCTTACATTTACTATCAAACTCTCTTACATTTACTATTAAACTCTCTTACATTTACTATCAAACTCTCATACATACACTATTAAACTCTCTTACATTTACTATCAAACTCTCATACATACACTATTAAACTCTCTTACATTTACTATCAAACTCTCATACATACACTATTAAACTCTCCTACATTTACTATCAAACTCTCATACATACACTATCAAACTCTCTTACATTTACTATCAAACTCTTTTACATTTACTATCAAACTCTCTTACATTTACTATCAAACTCTTTTACATTTACTATCAAACTCTCTTAACTTTAATATCAAACTCTTTTACATTTACTATCAAACTCTCATACATACACTATTAAACTCTCTTACATTTACTATCAAACTCTCTTACATTTACTATCAAACTCTCATACATACACTATTAAACTCTCTTACATTTACTATCAAACTCTTTTACATTTACTATCAAACTCTCATACATACACTATTAAACTCTCTTACATTTACTATCAAACTCTTTTACATTTACTATCAAACTCTCATACATACACTATTAAACCCTCTTACATTTACTATCAAACTCTCTTACGTTTACTATCAAACTCTCTTACACTTACTATCAAACTCTCTTACATTTACTATCAAACTCTCTTACACTTACTATCAAACTCTCTTACATTTACTATCAAACTCTCTTACACTTACTATCAAACTCTCTTACACTTACTATCAAACTCTCACAGAGAATAATAGGATATGTGAATGAGAATAGTAGTATGTGAATGAGAATAGTAGTATGTGTGTGAGAGTTTGCTTGAAACGGAAATGAGTTTGATTGAAACGGAAGTACTGCTAAATTCTCTGTTCCTGATTGGTTATCTTCTGTGATATACCTGGGGGAAGCGCCATTTTACGTACGTGATCATGACAGAAATGACAGTATGGTGGACAGAGAGCAGCTTAATGAAGCCATCGGCCTCCTTAACAACATTCTAAACTCTTCAACCGTCACAACCGTGTCAGACATATTACAGCAACGGCAACAGCCATCCACAGCCCAATCCAATGCGGCCGCTGAGGAGGAAATGCGGCGGCTTTTCAGAGCCGGGAGCCAACGAGCCACCTCCACCTCCACTTCCCTTGGAGCTAACGCCAGCGTCAGTGTGAACCAAGTCATGCGACCTCGATATCAGACCCAACAGTATTTCGGAGGATGGACTTCAAGATCTAAAAAGAGGTGAGTTAGTACAGGGTTTCCACCAGAAAAGTTTTTAGGCCAGGTGGCAAACACAGAATTTGGTGAGGGCACACGCGGGTATTTTTTATGGGGGGCCAGCAGCTAACTGTTTTTATGGAGGCGCTAATGTACATCAAATCAGTGCTAAAAGCAGACTGGAGATTTAAAAATAGACAACTCGCCTCTTCCTACAAGTTGATTATCCCGCTTATGTCATGGCCATTTACAAATATAAAGTGAACAATATAAAATATTAGTGTAAGGCTGTATATGTTGAGGGTATCATACTCTTCAGCGGTTGCTGTATTAGCTCGGCGTGAACTGTTAACCGAATACACCAAGGCCTGAACCACACGTATATATATATTTTTTAGGCGGATTTATTCTTCCTCGTTTAAAAAAACTCTGTTCACACCACAGAAATATCTCGGTCCATACGAAGAGGAAAAAAGAAAACGGTCGCCTCTGAAGCCTGCAATATCATGCCCGGCCGATAGGTGGCAGGTTAGCAAAATGTGAAAACCACAGAAGAACGTTTTGAGCATGCGCAGTCAAAAACAGGAAGAAGAAGCGGTCTAACTGTCTAACCAAAACAAACAAACGGCTGAAGTTACCGGTAAGAAGATAGCGAAAAAAACTGATAAAATAGAGTCTTTTGTGTGGACGGACGATGAGGTGGACTTGTTACTTCACGTAACATCAAAGTACTACTACGGCCATCGTTGTTGTTGAAAACCTTTGCTTAAAGTGGCTTGTTGCTAGGCGCTTGACGTCATCGCGTCAACACCCGCTCCGTTGATAGCTACACGGATCCACTCAACCAGATATGTTTTTATTTCTCCACTTTTTTATCCGTTTTAAAATATCTCCGTTTATGTGGGTGAAGTCGCAGTGTTCGTGTGGTTGAGAGGCCCAGTTGGACGGAAAAATGTGCGTTTAGGAATATATCGTATTCGTGTGGTCCAGGCCTAAATCATAAATGTTCGGGGTGTGGGTAAAAAAGGAGCACAGGGACAACCTCTGTTGTGCCTCTCGAACGTTTTAATGATCAGCACCACGACCGTAGTATAACTACCTGTTCACGGTGTTACCTTCACTTGACTGTGGGAAATAATATCACTCCACCAACAACATCACAAAACTTTAAGGGGAGCGCACTTTTCCAAATAGTTTCTCAATCAACTGAAACATAAAACAATTTAATATCTCTGCTGTGCTTTAACCAAATTATGTAAGTTACCTTATCTTAGAAAAGAAAATAAATCTCATCTTACATACAGTGCCCAGCATAAATGAGTACATCCCCTATTGAAAGTAATGTATTAATCAATATCTAAATGAACAAAAGAACAGTTTCCAAAGTTTTGAGTTTAACAGAACATTTTATTTTAACCATAAGAAGAAAATGAGGGTAATATGATGACTAAAATTTAGCTTTGCTCCCCCCCTTTGATTGGGTTGTACTCATTTTTGCATCCTAATCTTAAATTGAGAAAAATACTTTTTTGTGTGCAACTTAAATCTTGTTTGCAATCAATGGTCCACATTTGGGGGAGTATTTTGTGGTATAGTATGTCATAGAAAATGTTGATTTTGAAAGGAAACTAAAGGATTTCTGACAAATCTGAAGAGGTGTACTCATTTATGCTGAGCACTACATCCCTTTCTTCAGATGGAATGTCCTCATTTCAAGTTATAAAAGATAAATCTCATCTCACATTAGCAAAGTTTAGTGAAAGTTTTGCACTCAAAATCTAAGGGATAAAAGTTTACAATTGTCATGACAACAAATAATTTTAGTTCTTTTTACAATTAAGTGGTTAGTCACAGCAGCCAATAAATATAACAGGTTGACATAACTGAAAGGTATGGTAAGGTATCACTGCAACTGGTCACAAAGTCTTAAAATAAAGCTTGTTTTTTAGCTTAAAATTGTCTTGCAGCGTGTTTGCTATGATGGTTATTTTGTTCAAAAGGTGATACAATTCTACTTCAAAGAATAGGAGCAGCCTTACTCAGTGGCCTAACTGTGCACTTCATGTTGCTATGGTTATAAATTGGGCAGTGGATTAATTTCGAACAGTGATTAAAGTTAAGTCGGAGTACATGTGTGTTAAATGGTTTTGATGCACACCTGAGAGCCAGTCAGAAAAGAGCTTTCATCCAGACTGTGGCTTAAAATAAAAATAGCTGTCAGGATTCAGCTGGGCCCTGGTTCACTTTTTGTGACTGGACTCAGGCAGGTGAGCTGCCCTGAGCTGAGTCAAGTAACGCAAGTAGTGAAACTAACGCTAAATGCAATGGTGAATGCTCAGAATGAGCTGCAGTAGTACTTTAAGTAATGAGTGTCAAGCTTACTGTGAGTTCCTGAGTTTTGTTTGGTGCCAGGTACTGTTTAAAACTAAGTATAAACAGTACTCCGTTATATTTCATATTAAATAAAAAGAATGAGAGACCTTAAATAATCTTATTCACATAACTTATCTATGGTAGTAGCTATGGCTTAAATTCATGCTTTTCAGATGTTACATTTGGTGTTTTTGGCTTCAAAAACGCTTGATATTATTCCTTTTGTAAGGTTGCAGGCCTGACTTGTATTTTAAAGTATGTTAAAGTGCAATCATGAGCCATTTGAGATAATTTATGGCATGTCCTGTGGCTCTGTTGCACCTTAATATATATCTCCTGTTGTGGCGTTAAACTCCTGCCCAGTTCTCATGCCTATGGGAAGACAGTGGGGTGTGAGGTATGCTTGGCTATGTGGTTGTCCACAGGATGAAAAATAACTATACAATTAAGAGAGTTATTATGTAACATCTCTTGGGATGCAGACTTTCTGTACATTTTATTAATGATAAATCATCATAAATAAACTGCAAACCATTTTCTTTACAACTGATACAGTCCAACAGGTCAGTCCAACTTGTTTCTGTGGTCATTCTAACTTTGTCGCTTGCACCATTCAAGTTTATGTTCCTCTTAGTGAGACTGAGCAGGCCTTTCATTTACAGATAAAAAAATGTATGTCACACATTATATGTTGAACAGGCTCTTTTGAGTATCTTTCTTTAAATGTTTAATTGTCCTGCCATGATTGTAAGTCTAATTATAAGTTTGCTAAATGACAAAAATGTAATGATGATGCTTTCATTTTAGGCCTACTGCCCCAAATCATCCTACCTTCACCAAGGATGTGATCCTATTGCCTGATCCCGCATGGGACAAAGTATGCAAACATAAAACCAAAAGGAAGCTGCATGAAAGCGGGTATATTTTAAGTGCTTTTGAAATGAGAAAAGCATGGGACAGTGGGACGGTCATCGCAGAGTTAAGAGAGGCATTCAGAGACCGAATTCCTGAGGATGTCAGGTATTGTCGGAGTGTTAAGATGCTGCAAATTGTAGTTCATATGTTAATGGCTGCAGATTGGTTTTGAAATTGAGTTCTATTCTTCCTTTATTTTTTCAGTATTGAACTTTTGATGTCATGTGGAAACACACTGGTATCACCAAAGTTGCACCAGGGACAGGAACTTACCGGTTTGATTGTTCACAAGATTTTCAAGTCAAAGGCGATTTATCTTAGGCCATCACGCAGTCTTCCATTCTCGGTAAGATATTTTAAAATAATGTGTCTGTCTCATTTGGCCCATACATTTTCAAGGTTTGGCAATAAGCCTAACCCTAATGTTTTCTAAATACAAGTTTTTGTTGTTTTTTAGGTTGACAACTCAGACCCAGAAGACAACTGTGTAGAGGTGGACACTGCACAAATATCTACCAGTTACCATATGACTACAAGGGCCAGGGGAAACGATACTGCAACAGCACCAAATATTTCTGTTCGTCCTTTTACAAGAGTAAGAGCCGAACAGCCCTCTGCAACACTGCAAGCAACTAATGCTCTTGTGACCACAGCTACCCAGCCTCCTGCAACACTGCAAGCAACTGATGCTCTTGTGACCACAGCTACCCAGCCCTCTGCATCACAGGAGGCAGCTATTATCATTGACTTGGATAGTGCTGACACAGTCAACCAGACCCCGTCAAATAGCAGTGATGACTATGCTGTCTACCTTTCCATCATGGGTATGACATCAGACCTTTCTGATGATGATGAGGAGCTAAGCCAGGCAATAATGGCAAGCCTTGAGTCTCATGCGTAAGTTACTGATTCATATGACAATGAGTGCAGTAATTTTGGATATAGAGTGGCAAGAAAATGTCAGTGAACTCTTTGGAATTATCTGGTTTTCTGGATGAACTGATAATAAAATGTGATCTGACCTTCATCTAAGTCACAAGTATAGACGAACACAATGTCTTCAAGCTAACAAGACGCAAACTGTTAGCTTTGCTGTGTTTCTTTTTTTGAACATAGCCATTACATTTATAGTGCCATGAAAAAGTGTTTGCCTTCTTCCTAATTTCTTACTTTTAGGCATATTTTTCACACTGAAATGTTTAAGATCATCACACAAATTTTAATATTAGACAAAGATAACCTGAGTAAATACAAAATGCAGTTTTTAAATGATGATTTTATTTGTTAAGGGAAAAAAGCTCTCCAAACCTACATGACCCTATGTGAAAAAGTAATTGTTAAACCATGAGTTAACTGTGATTAACCACACCCAGACCAGATTCCTGCGAGGCATGTTGAATAAGAAATCACTTAAATAAAACCCATCTGACAAAGTGAAGTAGGCTGCAAGATCTCAAAAACAAACACATCATGCCACGATCCAAAGAAATTCAAGAACAAAAGACAAACAAAGTGATTGAAATCTATCAGTCTATTACAAAGCCATTTCTAAGGCTTTAGGACTCCAGTGAACCACGGTCAGAGCCATTATCCACAAATGAAGAAAACTGGGAACAGTGGTGAACCTTCCCAGGAATGTTTGGCCTACCAAAATTACACCAAGAGCACAACGACGACTCATCCAGGAGGTCAAAAAGAACCAGAACAACATCTAAAGAACTGCAGGCCTCACCTGACTCAGTTAAGGTCAGAGTTCAAGACTCAACAATAAGAAAGAGACTGAGCAAAAATGACATCATGGGAGAGCTCCAAGGCCAAAACCACTACTGACCAAAAAGAACACAAAGGCTCGTCTCACATTTGCCAAAAAACATCTTGATGATCCCCAAGACTTTTAGAAAAATATTCTGTAGACTGACCAGACAAAAGTTGAACTTTTTCGAAGGTATGCGTCCTGTTACATCTGGTTTAAAAACAACACAGCATTTGATAAAAAGAACATCGTAGCACCAGTCAGACACGGTGGTGGTAGTGTGATGGTCGGGGGCTGCTTTGCTGCTTTAGGACCTGGATGACTTGCTGTGACTGATGGAACCATGAATTCTGCTGTCTAACACAAAATTCCCTTAAGTTTAAAAAAGTTAAGTTTTTATAAATAAAATCATCATTTAAAAACTGCATTTTGTATTTACTCAGACTATCTTTGTCTAATGTAAAAATTTGTGTGATGATCTGAAACGTTTAAGTGTGACAAATATGCAAAAAAGTAAGAAATCAGGAAGGGGGCAAATACTTGTTCATGGCACTGTATATACACAAAATAGCTATTTTATGGCTTAAACTGTAGTTCGCACTGATTGTGCAAAAAGTGGGAATTATGACCTATGTTTATTTGACATAGCTGTGTGATGATAACGCTGTCCTGAAAATGTGATCTTATCCCTATCCCAGTGTTGTAGGACTCGAGTCCAGGACTCACAATCGAGTCCCACTCGAGTCCTGATTTGTGGGACTCATGACTCAACTCAGACTCGTGCGCTGATGGCTCGGACTTGGACTCGGACTGGAGCTCTGGCTTTATTAGGACTCGGGGATGACTCAGAGGACTGGAGCTTATTTATCAATGAATCCTTTGTATTTTTATTTTTTTTAATTTGTTATTTCTTCTGGTATAAGGTCTTCATATCAGCAGGGGCAGATTTAGGATTGAAGAAGATCCGGGGCTTAGCCCAGACATTGCTTTTGAATTGTGGTTGAAAAGAACAATTAAAAAACAAAAACAAATAACACTGTCCTGGACAAATTAAGGCACTTTGCTGATGAGCAGTGGGCCAAATTACCTGTCAACAGGTGCAGAAGCCTGATTGAGAGTTACACAAAACACTTGATTGCAGTGATTGCCTCAAAGACTTATTCAACAAAATATTAGTTTACAGGTCCCATCATGCCTGTTTGCCCAATATATTATATGTTTCTGTTGAACCACAATTCAAAAGCAATGTCATGATTTTCATTAAATTTTTATTATTTCTTTTGTCAATTTCAAGTTATTTCAGTGATAGCTGTTTTTTCCTTCTTTAATAGGAGGGAGGGTATGAATAAATTTGAGGACTATATATATATATATATATATATATATATATATATATATATATGTATATATATATATATATATATATATATATATATATATATATATATATATATATATATATATATATATATATATATGTATATATATATATATATATATATATATATATATATATATATATATATATGTATATGTATGTATATGTATGTATGTATGTGATGGCCTGGGGGTATATATATACTTCAAACATTTGAACTTAATACATTCTTGAAAAAGAACAGCAAACTCACAACACTTGTTGCTTAAATTTGCGGTCCTCTGACGGCTAAAAAAGTTCTGTTGAAATGGAGAAAACTGTATTATTTATTTTTAATGAAAACATTTTTAATTTGCATGTCGATTCTCAGGCTTTGCAAAAGTGAAGAGCTGAAGAGCATCTAGCCTCTTGGCTCAGACTCAATATTGAGGACTCAGACTTAGGCCCGGGGAACTTTTCTAGTACTTGGTCTAAGGTACTGAGGACTCGACTCAGGTGAGAGGGCTCGACTCAGATTTTTTTTTTTTTTTTTTTTGGTGACTCGGACTCGACTCGGACCCAAACACTGAGGACTTGGACTCGAGCTTTGGTGACATGACTACAACACTGCCCTATCCTAATACTTTTTTTCTTTTCTCTTTTCCAAACAGAACATCTGAACAGCCAAACACTGAATCAGCACAGGAGGTGCTCCTCAATCTTGCATCCAAAATTGACGGTAGTAGAAGATGCAGGTTCAACATTAATCGAACTTCAGTACTGGATGGTGCTCTGTGGGGCTTCAGATGGCCGTCCTATAATCCAATGTACCAGATGTCCATCAAATTCTCAGATGACTTGGGAAAGGATGAAGAGGCTGTGGATCTTGGTGGCCCAAGGAGAGAATTTTTGCGGTTGCTTATGGAAGCTCTGGCATTGTCACCAATGTTTGAAGGAAGAGATGGAAAGTTGAACTTGGCTTTGGACAGTTCAGGTATACACTTTATTTTACGTTTGACTATACTGATTTATACCTTTTTCCCCCAGTGGTAGCTTTGTCCTAGGTTTTGTGACATATACTTTTTTCTGTGTTTTGTCTTCCGTGCCATATTTGCTTTAGCTCTAAGAGAAGACCGGTATTTTGTTGCTGGCCAGGCCATTGCTGTAAGACTTGTCCATGGCGGTCCTCCACCAGGATTCATTGCACCAACACTGTATCGTTGTCTTGTCAGTGGCACTTCTTCAGTAATGCCAGTTTTGGAAGACATTGCTGATCCTGACCTCTATGAGAAGGTTAAAAAGGTAAATTCTCTGTAAATACACTCTTAGTTGCCAGTTATAGATCTACCTTGCTAAAACAATTGTAGTCTAATCCCACTATCTGCAATAAATCCTAGGCTTTAATGTCCAGTTTTTGTTTTTCTAGGGAGATGTTTATTCAACTGTATAATAACTTTGGAGAATGCAATTTTTGCTGTTAGTGAACTGTACTATGTTTTTCTGATTGTTTCTGGTTACTTTTTCTACACCATTTATTTCAATGATGGAAGGCTAAATAACCAAAGTACAAAAGTACAATGCGATCCAGTTTTACTGTGCTAAAATGTGCAGAATCCAAAATGATCATTGAAGTAGTATCAACAACTGCCTAAATTGTCAGAACTGTGTTATTGTTGTTTTCTAGCAGCAAGACACTGGTCAAAAGGAACCTGCAAATTTATCATATTGTTGGTGTTCTCGGTTGCAAAACTATGTTTTAGTTTGTTTCTCTCTTTCTATTGTGTGGTGTTTCTAGGTGTCTGAATGTACATCTTTAGATGACCTGATACATGCCACTGAACCGCTGCAAGATTACTTGGCAAACGCTGGGTGTCTTAGGCCACTGAAATGCATTAAAGACAAAGATCAACTGGTTGAAGATATTCTCATGTTTCAGGTGGTTCACAGAGTCTGTGGGGCATTTGAAAGGTTTGTGTGACACTCTTGTTCAGAATTCAAATCAGTGAAATTTTTATTGGTGATGACTGACATTTCCTACCAGTTTCCTCTGCACAAATACAAGAACAACAAAACATTGTAATATGTACTGTATAATTTTAATGGAGCCACTGGATAGCCTAGTGAACTAGGCTGACAAAATTCATATAACAATACCTCAATAAAGCAGGTTCCAAACAATATATGTAGTTAGCAACTCAATACTATGTGATAACATATGTTATTTGCACACATTACAACTATGTTTTCACCATTTTGGCACATCACACATATTTAAATACAATATATTTAATTTTTTTTCTCCTGAGTCCTATAAAGTGATAACTAACTTGTGCATTTAGGACTGAACTGGATTTGAAATTATGTTGTCAAAATCTGAACAGGTTTATTTTGGATTCACAGACATCAAACATATTTCACAGTTTGCAACCGTATTCTGCTGGCATCATGGATTGTGTAGCTTTTATTCTGCATTAGTAAAGCAAGTCATCTTTTTCACTCTGCTAGTGCAATAACATAGAAATATGAACCCAATTTGAAACTGCCTTTGTTTGTCTTATGCATCATTTTTATAGATTTAAGGAGGGCCTGAAGACCCTTGGTGTTCTAGATGCAATGAGAATTCAACCAGACAGTTTCAGACCTTTAATGTGTCATGAACCATCTCCTCTCACTGCCGACGTAATGGATCAACTTTTCCACATCCGCCTGTCTGCTGTGGGAAGCAACAAGAGAATGGCAGAGGAACGTATTGTGGCATTTTGGAGGGATTACCTGCAGGATGTTGAAGGTAAATACTGCTGCTATATTTTCTTTACTCCTCTGTATTCCTGTTTTTGTTTTTTTTTGTTATTCTTTTACAGTCTGTCTCTGTAGAATTGACAGTCCTTACATTATATACCTTTTTGAATTTTTAGATATCTTTCTAGTTCTGTTAATGTTTCTTTTCTCATTCCTCTCCTTACGTCCTTTCATCTATCACTTTCCTTTTTCTCTTTCTTTGTATAATCTATTTCTTTTGCTTTCTGCATGGCACTTTTAACTTAATGGTATAATGTGGTCCATTCTTATTCTTCTTTTTGGTGTTTGCTTGCTTTTCTCTGTGTTAGAGCAAGTGGGTCCATCAGCACTAGGTAAAATCCTAGCCTTTGCGACTGGTGCAAGTGTCATCCCTCCAGTTGGATTCTCCCCGCAACCATCAGTTGATTTCCTGCATGATCAGTCCATCACCCCTGGACGCCATTTGCCTATGGCAAACACCTGCATTAACTGCCTTAAGTTGCCACTACTTGACACATACGAGGCTTTCAGGGAGAGTATGGACTTTGCATTAAGTAACACACAGGGTTTTGGTAGAGAATAATTTTTGAAGATTGTGTGTTCCAACCACACTTAAGTGCTCAGGATCTGTTCAGTTAGTATGTATAAACATATGAACCATTGTTTTGGTTTTCTTTCCCCCCTTTGATTAGGTGTTTGCAGAAAAAGCAGTTTTTGGGGAAAATATGGCTAAGGATGTCATCTTTTACAGGGATAAGCTGAAAGTTTTTTATTTATTATTATTATTATTTTTTTACCTTTTTTTGTCACTCATGTTTGATCAACACTAAATTGAGTATACAACTCAGGAAAAATACCACTGCAAAATTATTGGTTTGTCTGATTTTGGTATTTATAGGTATATGTTTCAGTAAAATAAACATTGTTTAATTCTACAAAGTACTGACAACATAACTCCCAAAGTCCACATACAAATATTGTCGTTAAGAGAATTTATTTGCAGAAAATGAAAAATTGTCATTTCTTAAAAATGTGCAGTGGACTCTTAATTTTTTCCAGAGCTGTATATCAAATTTGTGGTTGTGAGGCAAACTGTTTTGTTTTGGCATTTTGCATGAAAGCACTGTATAAATGCAGCCATTAACTATTTGTTACAAAACAACCCAGGGAGTTCTAGCACTTAGGCAGCTTTTCTACTGTTCACTAAGAAAATTCACCAGGCCTAAAAATAATTGTATGCCATGATTGCCATCATCAGTCAGTGGGTCTATGGCTTCGTTAACTCTGTTCATAACAGTCTGATTTACAATAAAGTCATTTACTGGAACAACAACATTGTTTTCAGTGTCTAACTGTTGAGGGGTGTCTTCACTGATTTCCAAGGTATCATTTCCAGCAAAACTGTCCTGCATTGCACTAGCACCAGCACTGTTAAGAACACCTCTCTGCCACAGCTGAAGAGGTGTTTGTCCTCCCTGTGTAGATAATCCATGGTTGTTCCACTGACTTCTGAATTCTGCAGCTGCCCTTTGAACTCTAGGCAAGTAGATGTAGTGTAGACAAAACATATGGAGTTCATCTGTAGAATCCAGTATGCCCTCATTTTCCATGAAGGTGAAGAGATTACTGAAGTGGAAGGAGACAACTCTGTTTAGCTCTGCCCACAGCCGTTCTATCCTCTGATTGTGGACACTACGTCCAGTTATGACACTGCCTCTATTTAGCCCCCTTCTCTCCAGCATATATCGGGCAACTCCTGTGTTCTCCATGCCGTGGTCACAGCGTACTCTCAAGGGAAGGCCAAAGCTCTGTACACCAGTACGAAACAGTTCCAGTACACTTGATGCCCTGTTGTTGTTTAGGCACTGCAAATATATGATGGTTCGACTAAAACCATCAACGCATCCATGAAAAACCATTCTCCACCTCACCAGT